>CAUJNA010003733.1:290000-332983 GCA_963377175.1 Effrenium voratum | reverse complement strand
CGCCTCGTTCAGCGCGTTGAAGTACTTCTGCAGCTTCTCCAACATTGCCGTCGCCGCCATCAGCTGGGGATGACACATGGGCATCCGCCACGCGCGCCCAAGGGCGGAATCCACGTGCGATGCGATCACAGAGATCGTCCCTACCAGCAAGTGCGATGATGCAACCTCCGGCACCCAAGTCAGGTCGTCCAAAGGAATGCATTGACCTGTCTGCGCGTTCAGCAAGGTAGCCCTCACCCCCGGCGCTCGAAGACAATCATACGCCCTGCGGTTCGGGTCACTAACGACTCCACGAACCATGTAATCATCCCGATCGGGCATATCTGCCCAGTCCCCCGGAGGTGCTCGCCCATGATGGTACTTCGCCTGAATGTCCTGCCTCATCCCTACCGGGATATGGGCAGCCTCGGACGCCACCTTCTTCATGTTCCATTGCTGATCACCCCACGGCGTAGACTTCCGATCTCGAGGATTGATGTACTCCTGATCGATCCTTCCAGCAGCTCGGGAAGCATCCAACGCCCCGTACATGAAATCGTTATGCACGGCCCTTTCCAATACCGCATTCCACTCGCTATCGCGATTCGGGAACACAATGTGGCTAGTCTCGTTCGCCTTCCTCCACTCCTCCGCGGTAACCCGCTCTTGAGTGATTGCCTTGTTCCTGATCACAGCATAGATGAAGGGCTCACCAGCCTCCCTAGCCAGGACATGCTGAACGATGAACCTCCTATTCGACCTGCTTTCCGCCGGTCTTGCTGATGTCCGCGAGCCCCTCGTGGATTGATATGAACCATGCTCACGGTGATGCCGAACTTCCGCTGACTCCAACTCGGGCGCCTCTCCCGGGTGCTCCGGGTACGGCGTGTTTGCATAATTGTGTATGCCCCCTCGAGACTCCTGGGTTGAAGCCGCCTTCGGGGTCGCTGCAGTATCCCGCAGGTCCCCGTCGTCGTCCGTGTACTTCGGAGCATAGGAGATAGGCACACCCGGGCCACCTGCACCCGACGCCTCCTCCTTCTTCTGACCACCAACAGGTTCTCGAGCCCTGCGTTCCTCCCTAACGGGCGACGCCGCTCGCTTTGCCGCAGGCGATTCCATCGGCGGCTCTGTCGTAGTCGTAGTGGCCTGAGACACCTCAGCTGCCCTACCGGGAGTCTCTTCCTCACCTACAGCGGGAGCCTCGGCTTCCTTCTCCGGTTCCATCTCAACGTCTCCGGCGAACTCCAGCACCTCGGCCTCGGTCGGGTCCCCACAATCGTTGAAGGTATCCGTAGAAAGATCGACCCCTTCCCTATCGGGTAGGAGATCATCGACCTCGGCGGAGCCACCCGCGTTCTCCTCCTCAATCGTCGCTCTAGGCGTTCGAAGATTCGAGGACCATCGATTCCCAACTTCGGTCGCCGGGACCTGAGGTGAAGAAACTCTCGGACTCCGAGGTGGGTTCGGCGGGGACTTCGGTCTCACCGATGCCAGCATCTCCTTTGTGACTAACGCCTTAGGAGGTGCTTTCGGGGCAGCGATCTGACCCTCCACTTGCTGACCTGCGTCAGACGATTGCCCTCCAGAGGCAACGCCTACCGGCGGTCCTCCCAGAGCGGCACCTGTCATGTCGACATCCTCAGACTCAGACATCGATCCGCCATCACCCATCTTTGATCCTTCAGAAGCTTGAGGATGTTGTCCCTGATGTGCAACGTGACAGAACCAGGCCATGTGGTCCTGGTCAGGCAGAAAAAGTCCGGAACTGCCGCAAGGTATGGCGGCACCACGGCCCATGCTCTCTGGACCGGCCGATTCCTGCCGTAGCTGTCAACTTCGCTCCCCCATGACACCGCGTCTGCTGAAACCACTGGGATCAGGTTCGCACGGAGATCGCCCATCTTATGCTGGATCTCCTTAGTCATGTGAACCCCTTGGTCACCCTCTCGATCTAACGATCGCCCCGGACCACAAACCATCACCTTGACCTTGTTGTTGAGTGCGACCAGCGACGCCACGTCCTTACTCCACACGGTCGCCGCGTCACTTCTGGCCTTCCATGCGTTCCTCTCCCACCTGTACAGGTAGGAGCCACGGAGACCAAAGACATACAGGTCATGCTTGGCGGCATCCGCGTTGCCGTACTTCTGGACGCAGTCGTCCGTCCGCTTGTCCATCAGCTCGTACGCCTTGTCAATCATCATCCGAAAGGATGTCTCCTCGTTATCACGAGAGCTGGTCACGTAGTGCACCTCACAGTTCTTGAACGGCCGGTTATCTGGGGAACCCCTCAACCGGTCATTCTTTGTCCTGCACTTGAGGATGTCCTCCGCCAACGTTGCTGGGTCCATCCCTTTCTTGTTCTTCGTGGATGCAGTGTTGAACGTCTGATCCAGCAGATAGAACACAGTCGCATCCGGGGCCGCGGACTCCTCTTTGAACGCCGGAGGACCGTACCCGGCCGCCATGGCCGCAGCGATCCTCACCGCAGCACCTGTCCCACTAGCCGCTAAACACCGAAGCAAGATTACCATCTTGTCTTGGTAGCGACTCATCTCGTGCAGAACAATGGATGGGTAGATGGACAGCATCACATCCGCTAACACGGCGATTGCCCATGTGTCCCACAGCCTTTCCATTTGTACGGGATCAACTGCCACACGGGAGTATCCTCCCTTCGGCAGCTCCATAGCTGGCGGAACGACCTTCCCACTCCTGACCAGGCGCATCACCTTCCTAGCTTGCTCGAAACACTCAAGCTCCTGCGGGAAGAGAGCACCCCGACCAACGGCCTTTGCCTCGTCCTTGATCTCGGTAAGGTATCCCTTCGTTAGGGTGAGCACAAACGTTTCACCCCGGATGGCCTCAAACATGTTCGACTTCGGCACGATCCTGGCGAATAGTGCCCCACCTTCCGCCTCGGCAGCCTGAGGGGTCCCTGGAGCAGCACGCATGTTCTCCTCTTCAACGGAAAGACCTATCGGTCCCATGTAGTTCTCTGGGAAGAACTTGTGCATAGCCCACACTACCGATGGAGCATGCGGATTCCATTCGACGAATGGGTTGTAGTACTGCAGGGTGCTATCGCCCCCTGAGTTGCACAGCTCCACATATTGTGAGTCCGCCGCAGGCTTCTCAAGCTTGATGCAGATCCCACAGATCCCCAACCTCGCGTTCGGGAACACTCGTTGGGCTCCTCGCTTGACACCCTTCAGGTGGGGATTGTCGCTGAACAGATTCTCGGACTCGTCCGGTTGCGCGATGCAAATCGCGACCCTCGCCCACGTGTTCTGACCGTAGTGCGACAGAGTGCTGTATCCCAGGGCCTCGACCGCCTTCAAAGATGTCCACACCCCTACCCATTCATCACTCGCGGTGGACGCAGTAACCTGCATACCACCCAGAATGCTCCACAATGAGGATTGCGAAGTTCCATGGATAAGGACCTTTTCAGTGTCCGTCTGGCCCCTGAAATTCATGGCCAAATCGAAGAATGCCCATCCATCGTCGGGACCAATTTCCACATCGGTGGTACTCGCCGGGTTCTTGGGCGAGATCCTCAACACCTGTCTACGGTCCCAGTCAAAGGCATCATGCAAGGACGTGACCACACCTGACATCTGTCCCATCGCGTGCAGGTAACCCCGCATTCCTGGCTTATCAGCCGACGCAAACTTCCTGACCGACGGGACCGACGAAAGCCTCCGTCCCGAGGAACATCTAACGATCTCCTCCCTGTTTCTCCCCTCCGTCAGCATCATCGCGTCCACGACCAACTCCGGAGGCGTGAACAGTGCGTTTGGCCTCTCGCTCATCCAAGCACGGATAGCGTTGAAATGGTGCTCCGCATCGCCGAAATCATCTCCACTATACAGAGGGTGATCTCCGAATGCCACCTCTGCCTGATCAGCGACCGCCTTCACCAAGGCAGTCTGCGGGTGAACTGTCTTCCACTCCGGCCAGGCTTTCGGGTCTGCAGCCCACATTCCTCCGCATGGTTCAGCTGCCGGCTCCGTACTGCTATCCATGGGTAGCGCACTCTTGCCACTTTCAATGCTCTCCTCAATCGCGAACACGATATGGTAAGGAAGCAAGAAAGCAGGGTCCGTCGGAACCGCAGCGCAGAGAATGGCCGCCAAGTGCACGGCGTTCAACTCCGTGACCTCCACTCCCCGGCGCTTCATCTCAGCCACTATCGCAGCAGTCCTGATCGCCCGGTACCGGAGCAGCTTTTCATGGTCCGTCACCGGCATGTGCGACTTGTCGAGCTTGTCCTTGCTGATTGGGACACCCTGCCAACCAGTTCGTCGAACCTCGCAGCACTGTCATCCTCAATCAGCTGATCAGCCTTCTCCATATCTGGATCAATCGTGGTGAACTTCGGATCCTGTCCCCTAAACCCTTTAATCGTCCACTCGCGGTACCCCGCAAGCAAACAACTGGCCACAGCCTTAGGCTTCTCCATACCCAAGCCCATCTCCAGGTCCCAGGACGGCCGCGGAGGCGTCGCCATGCAGTGCCCCAGGCCCATTCCGCCAGCTGCCGCCATGCGTCAGCAGGTTCGGGCCACCGGCCACGGAACCGGAGGAACCGGGAACCCAGCCTACCGGCCAGAATTCCCCTGTCCTTCAGAAGGCTCAGCCTACCGGCCAGAGACCCTCTCCCTAGAACAAGAACCTAGAAGATGAATAATTGACTGAATCCGTTCTTCACGAAGTAGAAGAAAACCTTAGAGACAGGCATATCTGCCTCATGCTTCAGTTCTGGTCAGTAAGCGCACTGAGTCGCCTGTGAATGTGGTGCGGTTGCCCGCAGTGTGAGCCAGCTTGATCAAGCAAATGCTACGCGGCAACGAAGTTGTTCAACCACTTCCCAACAGCAAGCAATCGGTCGTGCTGAGAGAGAGTATCCCCTCCTCGCATCTTGCAGGTACTCCAAAACGAATTGAAGGACTTAGAAGAAAAACACCTAAACACGATCCCATGCCTCTTGAGACCACATTGGCAAGCGCAAACAGACCTACAATCAAATCCATGCGTGGTGGCAATTCCTTCAACCTCACCTTCCTTCAAAATATTGCATTTGGGTCGGTAGAGAATGATCGGAACACATCCACTGGTCCGAGCATCACAAGCCAAGTTGAACCTTTGCCTAACGGCAGCCTCGGTCCTATCCCTGAGCTTTCTGGTCTGTCCCCACTTCCCAGTCCTGGAATCAACCCTATCGGGTGCAAGATCATTAAGAACAAGCACAATATAACAAAGGCTATCGCCTTCAATCCTACCAGACCGTATGATGTGATTCCTGTAACCAGGAGCAATTTGAAGCGTGACAACCCTGCAAAGATCATTACACGCAAGAACTCCGGCTATCGCCTGGTCCGCAATAATAGTTTTCTCGCATCTTTTCCCTCCTTTTTCCTCGTCAATCACGATTCCCTCGTACTCAGAGAGTAACCTCTCAATGAGCCGATTGAAACCGGATTTTGCACCTGATTCCATGCGTACCCCCCTAAGCGGGGGCAGTCCAGGAGCGGCAGGGGGCTTAAGACAGGGTTGGGTGGGTTGGGCCAAATATTCCTGCAGGTATCCCGGCAGGAACATACCAAGGGTGTGCAGATTTCTATTCCACACGACCTTGTCAATGCAGGCCTTAGTGAAAATGTCTGCACCTTGGTAGTGAGACGGGCACGCAACGAACCGAAAAATTCCAGCATTAAAACGTTCGTTGAGCCACGAGATGTCAATGCGCTGCGTCCTTGACATATAGCGCATGTTGGGATTATTCCCAGTTATAACGATCCGGCATGCCGATTCGTTATCCTCCAGCACGTTGATAATAAACGGCTGGGTCTCCTTTCCCTTCCCAATAGCGTGCTGCCAGAGGGTAGCTAATGCCATTCCCTCCTTGGACACTCCATGGTCGAGAGCAACAATCTCTGCTTCGGGAGTCGACTTCGAAACGGAAGTCTGTTTCTTGCTTACTCCAGTGATGGGCATGTAGGTCCTAGGACCCACAAGGCAAATGAGCACTCCCGATGTGCTCTTGGAATCAGTACGATCCCCAGCCAGATCCGCATCACAGTAAGCAACCAACTCAATGAACTCTGGGCTATCGCCCACCCAACCGTACAAATGAAGTCGAGCGTAGAGTTCACATATGAAATTAACCTGTGGAGCTTGCGGTCACAAGATGATTCCACTTCGTGACCCGGCTGGCTAACGCCTGCACGGGACGAATTAGGTCATATCTGCCCATCCGAGCTCCGTAGAGAACCTTCATCAGCACCGCCGCCGCGTCATTTCCGAGGCATCCTGGCTGCGCATTGACGGTCTCCATGTCCATCGCCTGGTTGAAGAGTTTGTCAAATTCAGGATTGACGGAATTCTCGTCAAACTCCGGCTTGCTCTCGTCCAGGAACGGAGTTTCAACCTTCTGCAGCTTCTTCGGGTACTTTCCCTGACACAGCTCAATGTATCTATCGACACACGCCTGCATGAAGCTGCTCTCGCTGTACTTGATGAACCTTATCGTGGTTTCCGGCTTGGGGATGTCCTTAGAGAGTAACCCCTCTGGACCAAACCTCAAGTCGGGTTGCTCCTTATCAGGAGGATTGCCGACCGTCCACGCCAGTCTCGGGTCAAAGTGACCCTTGACCACCTGTTGCGTGAATTCGTGCTCGCAGCCAAGATATCTCTTGAGCTGCCTTGGTTCCTCCATCTTGATGACCTTCGAGATCAGCGCCCATCCTTCTGCGATGTTCTTCGCCGGCCCACTCATCTTGAAGTCATCCACGTACACGACAAGGAAGAGGTCGAGCTCCTCATGCCTAAACACGCTGGCCCAATCCTTCACCTTGACGTATCCGACTTTCTTCAGCATTGCCTCGCAGTGCTGTTCCCAAAAGGTACCAGCATCCGGATGTCCATATAGTGCAAGCACGAGGACAACGACCGGATCCTTGTATCTGGGATTTCCGCTGCCGTCGAACCACTCAGGTGGCCATTGATCGCGAGGAATCCTCACCCAAGTCTTCTTTCCCTTCAAGCGGGCCTGAGTGTACGCAGACTCCCCATCACTCACTTCCAGAAGATTCCCTGGGAGTAACCCGTGAGCATCACCCATCTTACCCGCCGCCATAGTAGCGGGGCAGGAGGTGTTCTCGGAGAACAGGGCCCAATGCCCGATCTCATCACGGACGAAACATCCCTCGAACACGACTCGCCCTTTATATTTGCGATTCGGATCGTCTTCCGGCAGCTCGTGATTCTTTTCGACGCAAATGTCGAAAATCCTACCAACATGGATCTTCTCCCCTTCCCTACGTGCCTTGGCCGCAACATCATGCCACTCTTGGACAGTTGACAAGTCCCAGCATCCCTGCGAAGTTAACTTGTCCCACTCCTTCTGAAGAGCGGCCTTTGCCTTGGCATTCCCAGCTTGTTCCTTCTTGTTCACTGGCCTAGCGACACAAGCATACAAGGGAGGAAAGACACCTGAGCTCTTTGGCCGATGAGAAAGGGATATCTCCCCCCTAGGCATAGAGAACTCAAAGGTCCTTCCATCAGATCCAATCGTAGGGGCAGCAGCAGCTATACCAGTGCTTCCGAAACCCGCGGATCCCCTATCGGTTCCCCGCTTGGCTTTCCTAGGAACGATTGACGCGTCAATGAGCATAACACGCTCTAGTACGATCTGTGCAATGCGGTCCCCGGGATTCACGATGAAGTCCTCACCCCCATGATTAAAGAGGATGACCTTGATCTCTCCGTCGTAGTCGGGATCAATGACCCCACCGCCTACAGCGATCCTGTTCTTCACGGCTAGTCCTGACCTGGGAGCTATCCTAGCATATACCCCAGCGGGCATCTCTATCGAGATTCCGGTGTTGACCAAGCCTGACCCCCCTGCGGGAATACATGCTCCCTCGGAGGCATAGGTATCCAAACCCGCACTTCCCGAAGTAGCCCGCGTCGGGATCTTGGCAGCCTCACTGTTAAGACTGACGTACAAGGTATTCGGCTTCTTCTTCCATCGCTGTTCAACCGGGTCAACCTCGACCGGCATTGCATTCGCGACCTTCTTGAAAGTGCCGTTCGGGTACCACGCTCCAACGATTGCCTCGCACATTTCACTCGGATAGAGAGCAGTCGTTGGGGTGACCGACCCCTCAATGCGTGCATGAAGGTATCCCTTCTCGTGCTTGCATTTCCGACCTGACAGCTCATCAATGAGCTCCTTGGAGGTCGTCGCAACCTTCCACTGCTTCCTGATTGGCACACCGTCCTTGTCCTGCATCCCGAAATCACAGCCGTCGAAATCAACGGTCTCGACATCAGGATCAGCAAGAAACCTCTGCATGAACGGTTGCTTCCATCCAAGACAGTGTCTAGGCCACTCAAATGCAACCCTGCCCCCTCCTCGCCTAACGGCTCGGGAGGCCCGCAGGAACGCCGCAAACATTACCTGAGAATTCCTTCTAAGATCGTTCAGGTGTGATGCAAACTCAGCACCGTGAATCGAAAGGTTGACATACTGCCATGTACTCCACGGTCCGCACGGAATTGACGCCCACAGGTCACACCCAGGATTATCCTCGATGATCCCAATAAGCCGACTAACGTCTTTGGCTTTGGTGATGTCAAATGAGCCAACGTGAACGCGAATTGCATCGCCTCCACACTCCATCATCACTGCGGACAAACGCGAGTCAGGTTCACACGCAAACTCGATGAGGAGCTTGCGGCCAGGCGCTGGAGCAGCCGGGTCCCTCTCAGGATGTTCGCGGCGTCTTTCTTCCCTTAGGGATAACTCCCGTTCGGTTTGAACATATATCTCCCGAGACCGGGTGGACATCTGTCTCCAACTATCCGCATCAATTGAATTGGGTTTTCCGGTGCCTGCGTATGGTCGCTCACGCCTATCGGCGGATTGGCCATAGTCGATCCTGTCTCCGTGCAGCTCATGACCCTTCTTTGGACCTCCGGTAGGTTTGGCTCCTTCTTCCTTTGGCTTAAACCTACCGTGGGGAGCACATCCCTTATCAAAGAGGATGGTCACACCAGTCCAAAATCCACGCGTGAAGTGCCGATGATTGGGAGCATCGTGATGACGATCATCTCTCACCCAATTTCCAACGGCATCAAGCCCCCGCATGTGCGTGACCCTAACGGTGTCAAGCTCCTCATGCGAAGGACCACCTGGGGGAAGGTCCTCGTTCGTCGTCCCGAAGAACTTCTTCCGCACCTCAACGTGGATGCGATACCAGGCGCTGTCCTCGTCGTGCCGCTCCCAGTAATCTGAGACGCACGCGTCACCACTCCCTTGGACAGCCTTGCTCTGAATGGCCCCATCAGACTTGGAAGAGCTACCGCCCCCCTCGTCCTGTTGGTCATCGTCATCATCATCAGGATCATCAAACCGACCTTCATCAAAGTCGAATTCATCCCTGATCTTCTTACTCGGCTTAAGGTCGGCCCTTCGGTCAGCTAACGCCTCCCGAATGGTCCGAGTCCTAGCATCATAAGATGCCAACATCGGGAACACGTAGGGCTCCTCAGGGTTCTTCCAGATACGTTTGACCTGGTGTACACTTGGTTTCCTGAGACCCCTTTGGATGTGCTCGAGATCAGCAACGAGATAGTCGCCCTTCCACAGCCCCCCTGGTTCTAACCGATAGCCCAGAAATAGGCCTGGCTTGGAAGATGGGGCGAACTTCGGATCCTCCTCTATCTTGATGAAGTCCCGCTCTTTCTTCTCGGCGGGCAGGGCAGTAGTGACACTTGTCTCTTCAACCCCTACCTCATCAATGGGAACAAAGTCCGGTTCGTCGTTGCATTCGGGTTCATACTCCTCGTTCTCATAGATCTCGGCCTCATCCTCATCGACTCGATCAAAATCACAGTCGAAATGAGTTTCTCCAGTCCATTCGTGGTTACCTCCACGGTCGTTCTCGGCCTGGAGCCAGTTTTCGTCAACAACGAATTCGGTCGATCCGTCAAGATAGTTGAGGACTGTGCTCCGCCTCCTGCCAAGGTCTTTGATCTTGACTGGACAGCTCGTCCCTATCGGGATAAAGAGCTCGGTTCGCGCTTCAACGTGGACGCGAGTGAGAACCTTCTCGTCTTCATTTGCGATCCAGTGGTCTCCTCCTTCATCAACGTCCTCTGAGTCGATCTTCCCAGCATGTTTGGAGTTGTTTTGGGCGTTTTGAACCCCCCCCTTTCTATCCCTGCGAATCTTGGGAGCAATGGGGTAGAAGTCGACCAGACAACCAAACGGCAGAATGACTCCGCTGAAGTTCCCGTTACCGTGGCGTCGCATCCACGGTGATCCCTCACCGCGATTTTCGATGTTCCTTGCCATGGAAAAATGCCTAACGGCAAATGGCCACCATCGAGGTTCAAATCCAGCTTGACGCAGGAGCACACGTGCCCCGTGAAGAACGAGCTTAACCTTGTTCTCGATCAGGCCATTGGTCTTGGGCATGCCCGGTGTAGAAAGCCGGTGCAATGCTCCAAGCGTAGTGACAGCATTCTTCAGCTCTGGGGCCTGGTCGCTGTACACTAACTTCAGAGTTTGCCCCCCTGCAAACCTGCGAAATGCCTCCAGCGTATTGCTACGGGATCTGGATTGCACAGGGAGGACTTCGAGGTAGTCAGTAGCGAGGTCATAGAACACTATCGCGTCCGCTTCGCCATGAAAGCCTCGATCCTTCAATCCTCGCAACACCATCGTGTCAGCAGTGGTTAGGTCCCCGAAACTTACCACGTCATGCGCAGCAGCACCACCTTTGCGGCGAAGCTTGACATTCTCCATTTTCGCACGCTGGCAGTGCGGGCAATAGGGGTTCTTCGGGAGATGGGTAAGCATATGGCGAAGCGTCTTAGCATCTGCCCGCCATTCAGCCTCTGTGCGGAGTCCGGAGAGAAAGTTTATCTCGACAATGTCACCATCATCCCCTTCCCCCGGGCCAGGAAAAGGTGGTGAGCGGCTACCGCCCTCACCCCCCTGTTCCGCCTTTCCGGGAAGAGCAACGGTCTCGCACTTGACCCGAAACCACGTTTCACCCGTCCAAGGGACATCAGATGCTATCGCATGCTGATCTCTTTCGGATAACTCCCATAGACTATCAACCAGCACCTCATGGGTAACCCCATTTCGATGAACGACAGTTTTCCTGTAGTTGTCCAATCGATCAACTCCAACGGGGCAATCATCGCCTATCGGCACAAACTTTGCTTTGCGCGGAAGCCGGTGCTCCTTCACAACATGGCCCGACCGCTCAGTGCGCCAGGTGTCCTGTAGCTCACTCTTGGCCGCAAGCCTAGACCTACCCAGCGGAATCTCGCTGGCTTCAAGCCCTCGATACGCCGCCCCGGGGGCAGGCATAGCAGGGATTGGCTCAGCATCATCAAGAGTGGGAGAAACGAACTGAGTGTCACTATGAGGAAGATATGGCACGTTATTGATGACATCCAATGTCACCGTCCGGCCCGAAGGACACGTGAGAGTAGGTTTGCAACCTGCAGCCCATACAAACGAATATCCCATATCCATACAACGCTTTCCAACGGATATGATGGATGGAGTGGACTCAAGGACGTGTGCCTCAATCACCTCGTCCAGGTTGCCAACATCAGCATCAACACGACCAGCAGTGCGAGTCGCCCCGTTGGCAGTGTGCAGCGCATGAGTGTGTCCGCCTTTGGCGATCAGGGCCCTATCGGGTCCTTTCAAATCACCGAGACCGACCAGATCCATTGGGCAACCAGTATCTACCAGCCACCTCACCCCATCGTATCCAACAGGTGCAGCAACCTTCTGAGTGTACTTCGGCTTTCGTACAACGCGATGTCCCCGCACATCACCAGGGTTGGTATCGATGTCCTCGTCATTGTCTAAGAGCACTTGGGCGTGAACAGCCGCTGCTCTTATCAGAGCACTTTGAACTTCCCTAGCAATTCTCTTGCGCGAAGGGAACTTAATCGCATTTGGATGGCTGTATCCAGCCTCACGGCAACGATTCACGACCCTACCCGTATTGTCATTTTCAATCGAGACAACAAACACATCAGGAAGATCGGGAATCTTGACCCTGAGAGGTTCCCTACCGGGACCCTTCGGGAAGTACTTCTTCCTCCAGGACAGTGCAACCTCCGCATCATCACAGTACCAAAACGTCGTCTTGGTATCACTTCGTCTTGGGAGTCTCTTGAACAAGGTTGCTCGGCGATCACAAGAGTTCACCCCGATATCCTCGATCACGGTCCCATTTGCGTCAACTGTCCGTCTCCAAATGACTTGGTCCCATTTCGGACCTCCACCGGTAGTGCCGGAGAAGAACAATGCGCCTCGCTCGCTTTTCTCCCAACTGCCAACGCAAGGAGGGAGGCAACCCGGTGCAGACCCACCGGTAGCTGGGGCAACAGCCCACATAGCTGGACACGCCACAACAACACGGTTGGCCTCAGGGTAACGGCCCGCCCCGCCTAAAAATCCGTCAATCCTTGAGCGGGGCTGTCGAGACGCCTCGCCTCCCTATCGGGAGGACTGGGCGTAGGCGATCTAGGGGTATCCCCCTCTTCATCCTCAACAACCGGACCAGCAGTGGAACGAGGCGTGATGGGCTTCGTGCCTGGTGGTGGCTTCTGATGCAGGTATTTGCACGGCTGAGCTGTGCACTTGCCATACATCCAGTCGTAGCAGTATCCGAAGAACATAGGCTTGTCCCTAACGGGCCTATCTCCAGTCCTCGGCGTAGAAGGCGCAGCGGGATTCCTTGGGCTCTTGTCGTGCTCGAACCTGCATTCCCGGCCATATTGACACTTCCCAGTCTTCGTATACTCCCAGCACGCCCGATCAGCAGGCCCAGCAGGGGACTGTCTTCTTGGCGATTTGGGAGACGGTGTGCGCTTATCCCTCTGACTGCCTCTTCCAGGAGAAGCTCTGTCTCTCTGACTGCTCCTTCCGGGTGAAGATGATCTCGGCTTTCCGTCGGGTTTCCCATCCCTTCCGGACCTAACGGACCTTGAAGGACTAGGATCACTCTTCCTGGCAAGTGGATCATATCTCCGCACAACACCAGGGGCACCAGGATGCCGATCCCTCTCCCGGGATTGAGAGCCTGATCGTGACCTCTGTTCATGAAAGGTCTGGTACATCTGGAGCGTGTTCTGGCGCTTCTGCCACCGTTCAACACAGTCCTGACAAGCCTTATAAAGCCACGCGAACGACCTAACGGTCACATCGCGATCCCACCTCTCAATGTCAGGCCGCATACAGCGCAGATGACGAACGTTCTCGATGAACACAGCCAATAGTACCCCATCATCGATCTTCTTCCTAATGCCAGAAATGAGATTGTCCCAGGTGCTCAGATAACTCCGGAGCCTTGCCTCATCATCGGAGTGACCTGTCTGCCGGCACTTGAGACTGGTCAACTCAGCAATCTTGAAGGTCTGGTCGTCCTCGACTCCAGTCTGCAGGTGGTTCAGCAGAAGCTTCAAGATCTGTCTCCCCTTGATACCCTGGGGAGGACTCATATTCTGAGCGGCTTCGGTCAGGCGATTCATCTTGTCCCTGACAGCCCTGGTCTTGATACACTCCCTGATAGCACTCGTGAAGTTTGAGTCCAAAATCGGGTACTTGCAGGGTCCGCCAAGAGCATCATAGTCAAGCCTTTCAGTCTCTGATATCCACGCTAACGCGTAGTCAGAGTCAAAGCTGAAAGCATTCCTGACCCTCTCCTTGACCTCGGAAAGCCACTCGCGCAGCTTATCAGCTGTCGGCTCAGCAGGCAGCACGATCGTGTTGCACTTATGATGGAACCGATCCTTATCGACAACGGTGGAAATCAGAGCCCCTATCGGGGTACATGAGGTAATCCTGCAACTTTCACACAGTCTCGCAGGCATAGGGCAGCAAACTTCACACGCCCTCATTCCGCAACCAACGCAAGGAACAAGAGGGAAACCAGGCTCAGGGATTCTGCTGCACTTCGTGCACCTGTCCCGTCCATCGTCTCCCCTCAAGGCTTCAGGGAGAAGACCACCATCTCCCTGCCTACCGGCACCATTCACACTATAGCCGAGGCTAAGACCCGGCCCAAGGTTACCACCGCTCGCAACACTTGAGGGGTAACCTGTGGCATTGCTAGACTGACTAACGCCAGCGCCAACCCCTTGGTGACTAACGCCACCTCCGTAGGCAGGACCATAGAAGCTGGAACCACACTGATTGTTCCCAATTCCATGAGCATCCGCAGCACTACCGTGGAACCCAGGCGCTCCACCAGGGTAACCCCCGGTAGGAGCCCCTCCACTCGGGCCTCCAGAAGGCCCAGCGGGATCTTGGCCTCCACCATAATGTCCAGGACCTGGCGGTGGAGCTGGGGCATGTCCAGGCCCACCACTTCCGCTCCCACCTTGACCAGGTGGTCCGCCTTGCCCACCACCTCCCCCGGGAGGAGGAGGAGGGGGCGGTCCAGCTTGAGCGCGTTCATGCCGAATATTGCAGCGTGCACATCGCTCAAGGCCGTCATTTCCGAAGTAACTGTGATTCTCACAGACGTGAGTCCCACAATCCGTACAGAGATACATGGAGACCTCCTGAGCATTCTTGCGGCATGCCCAGCATTTCATCTTCAGGAACTGACAATTGCAACAGTCCCCGTCGTCACCACGACAAAGCCCGCAGAATTCACGACTGCATGTCACACACGAGAATTCAGCATTCGGGTGCCTACGGTCGTTGGGATCATCGAGGGCACAAATCTTTGGCGCTTCTGGGCCATCACCGCCGGGAGCCCCTCTTGCAGCCGGCGCTGAGGCCTGTCCACGATCCGACGGAGCTCCGGTCCCTCGCCTATCGCCGAGACTCTGGGTGTCGGCGCTGGCTCTACTCCCAGGAGTCCTCCACTCATCACCAGGACTCTGGATGTCGGCATGAACCCTATTACCCCCACCACCTCCTGAATGACGACCTGGGTTCGGAGAGACGTTCCCGCTATCGCGGATTGGCCTATCAAAATTCGGAGAGACGCTCCCGCTATCGCGGATCGGCCTCTCCCCCCTCGGTTGTCGACTCCGGACCTCAGATCCCCTATCGGGGACGGCAGCAGGCCTCGGGCTCCTATTCCTACCCGCATCCCTATTGGGGGAAATAGAAACGTCCCCCCTTGCGCGCGCGCGGGGACCACCCCTTGCACGCTCCGGTGGCGAATGCGACCTGTCAGGCAACCCCCGAACCCTCCTGCTCCTGCTGTCGGACCTCTCCCTAACGGGATAGATGGGATGCCTGTCTGCGCGAGAAGGATCGACCCTATCGGGCACATTCGGCAAAACATGATCAGGCAAAACAACGCCTCCGCCTGGTCTCACCGGCAGGCCAGTACCCCGGCCGTCACCTTCCCCTGGTGTAGGCGTCGGTGACCTGATCCTATGTCCTTGCCCCGCAAATGCATGGTAACCAACATTCCGTCTTTCTCTGGGTTGTGGAGGAGCTTCATTAATCTGCTGGACACCCTGAATAATGCCAGCAGCCTCGTCAAATTGACCCTCCATCTCAAAGAGCTGGGACATGATTCTGTTGTTCGCGGCGCTAAGGTTACGCACGTTACCATCGATAGCGCTGACTCTCCGCATAACACCTTCAAGTGTACTCCGGAATGTGCCGAGCTCTCGCCTAACGGCAGGCTGCACTTGGTCACTGCTGGCAGGAAGATTACGGATCTGTCCTTGGATGCCATCAACGACCCGATTCACAACTGCCGATCTCGCTTCATACTGTTCAACATGTGATTTCACGGTTTCAAACCTAGAAATGATGTCGTCATGATCCCGACGTTGACGTTGAATTCCTCGAGCCAGATCCTGCATCTTCCGATTGATCTCGTCAACAGCCTCATGCCAGTCCTGCGGGGAATCATGCCCTGATGGTCTATCGACCTCCTGAGAACCCCTTCCACTCTGCAGTCTAGACACTCGATTAACAAGACGAGTGTGCTCCTCTTTGACCCCCTCAATAGATTCAGAGGCCCACTTGGCAAACGTCTCGTGATCAAGGAGAGCTTTCTCGATCTTCAGGCTTAACTCCCTGAAATTTGCATCGACTACACTGCCGCTGGCCCTATCGGACGGATGCGCGACAGGATTCGGATTCCATACACCTGCCGGTGTCCGCATCCCAACGGTTTTCTCTACCGAGAACATCCGTTTCTCAAGCTTGTCCAAATCCTTAAGGATCTCGTCCTCAGAAGCAGCATGGCTCCTGCGGGCAGCCTCATTATTCTCCTGAATCATCAGGCGAAGCCGATCAGTCGATGCCTCATTGTCCCTGACAGATTCATGGACCTCGTGGGACAGTAGGTTAATCCTCTGCTCCACGACCTCGGCTTGCTCATCGATGGCTTGCCTCACAATGGCCTTGCTATCGGGAATAACTTCCCTTGCGAACCGTTGAACTATCATTCGCATCCTCCCGGCATCAGATTGAGTCGCAACCTCAGCTGCCAGGCGATCGACCTTGTCCTTCGTCCGTTGACTCTCGTCGCTCCATTCCCTTCGCATGGAACTCACCTGACCGTTCAGTACCCTGATTTGGTCAGCAAAGATGTGGAACGCCTTCGCGACTGAGCCAGAAACCTCACCTCTCTCGAGCATCTCCTGGATGTGCAAATCGAACACCTCCTTCGCCCTAGCGTCACCTGATTCGCCGGAAGACTGGGATCTGAGGGCGGGAGGAGTCGATATCTCGATCCTCTCAGGAGCCCCACTAGCCCCGGCATGTCTTCTGGGGTCATCCACGGGACAATCATCAATCCTGGATGGTCTACTCGGGGTAGATCCCCTTCTCCGGCTATCGCCAGATCGAGGATCAATGTTGGATGCACGTGACTCGGGGGTGGAGTGGATGTGAACATCAGCGGGATCGGGCATCTCCTCATCCTGCGGAGTTGAATCCATTGGTGAGGGGCTAGCCCTCCTCGCCTTTGACCTATCGGTCTCAGCGGCGAGAGGTGACGGTCTCTTCGCAGAAACACTACGTTCCCTGGCAGTCGAACCCCATTGAGGTGTGAACTCGTTGCTAGACCTCAGAGTTTCAAGATCACTGGTATCTCGCCCTAACGGGCTAGCGATCGACGGACGATCTTCGATCCCGAGTGCATCGGCAAGCCGACCATCTCTGGCACCTGTCCTAACAACATCGGCAGCCCGCTCAGTGATCCTCGGTGAACCAGTAACCCGGTTCGAGTTCACGTCTCTCTGACTCAACGGACCTCCAAATGTGATGTTGGGAAAGGGGGGAACATTCGGGGAATCACCAATCGCCGGGGGACCTACCGGTCCCTCGCGGTCATGAATGGCCTCCAATCCCCGAAGAACTTCCCGACTGTCCCTGGCTCTCTCTCTCTCGCTTCGGGCATCCCTGTCAACGCGAAGGTCCCTGGCGGCTCCACGAGAGAGGCTCCTGGGCCTCGCAGCATCACGGATCCTAGCATTTCGTCGTGGTTGGTCCTCCTCCTCATCACGGCGATCCGCAAATGCGGCATACTCGTCATCATCATCGACCTCAAACTTGGCAGCGGCGGGACTAGTCCTTGCAGTCTCACGGCTGCCTGCATCTCGGCGCGAATGGCTCTCCTCCTCATCCGCAAAATTGTAATCTTCGCCATCATAAGACTCAGATTTGGCAGTATTAGGGTTGGGCCTACCGGCATCAGATCCCTGCTTTGAGCTACTGCCCCAACCTGCGGTTGATTTCAACAGATCATCGTATCCGAAGTCCGTGAATTTCCGCTCCTCGTGCTCATCAAACTGACCTGGATTCTGAGAACCAGTGGATCGGCCCGGGATACCTCCCGGAGCCAGAACCATAGTCCCTGGTCCCTGCGGCCTATTCTCAAACTCATCCGAGACCTGCGACTCACCTGGAACAAGAGATCTCGGAGGTCGAATCGGCATGGCCTCCGGGTCATCCGAATGAGGGCGGGCCATGTCCATCGCCATGCTGATGAAGTCAAAACGTCCACGCCTGTGACCTGATTCAGAGCCACTCCTATCGGAGTAAACCCTTCGTGTCTGCTCGTCATCAGTGGCCTGGCGGAAAATACGATCGTCTCCATCGTCGGCGTACCTGCCACGGCTCCTGGGTGTATCCCTACCGGGATCTTCACCCCTGCGGTCCTGACCTGTTGAACCTGCTTCGAAATCCTCGTAGTCATAGTCCGGTAGGTCCTCACCTGAGCGGAGGCCACCTAGGATGGCCTCCTCATCCACGACGCTCCTTCGAGATCGTGGGGTCGACATAGAGCTTGTAGTTGATGGTCTCAAGCGCGTAGGAAAGTCCTACGGCTGATAACCTGTGATTCGGGCACGAGCCTGTGCCCAGGCAATGGGTAAGTTGGGGTAAACAAGCCACAAAAGAAAGGTTCCCCAAAAGCAAACCAATCCCCGGTCCCAAAGATCAGGGTTTCCCACACACCAGAGAACAACAACCAAAGGAAAACAAACCAAACAAGAAAAGGGTTAACCCGCAACCTTGGTCGACAACAGGCCGCACGACTGGTCCCTACCAACCTGGCGGCGGCCCGAGGTCTCTTTCTCCCCCGAGATGCCGTCGGTCGACGCAGGGGTTCGGCGACGCCCATTCGAGGCGCGACGGAACCCAAAACTTGAGCCAAAACACCACAGGTCGGTCACTAACGCGACGTTCCTGATGATGATATGAACCATGGCTAATCACAATATATAATAAAAAAACAATGATCATCTACTAATAACAACAATAATGCCGCCGGACTCGGTCTGACCCCGTTACCTGACCCCGGGTGCTCAGTGCCTCCGCGGCTCGGCTTTGAGCCGCCGCCGCAGGCGCCTCACCACGTCTGGGCGCTCGAGGAACAAGTTGCGCTGCTCCGTGGGGTCGGAGATCACGTCGAACAAACAGCCCTCCTGGCGCTGGGCGACTGGGTTTTTGTGGGGTTGGACAAAGGGGTCTGATGGGGTCTTGTGGGGTCGTATGGGGTCTTATTGGGTTTTATGGGGTTTTATGGGGTCTTCTGGAGTCTTCTGGAGACTTGTGGGGTCTTATGGGGTTTGATGGGGTCAAAGGGGTCTTGTGGGGTCTTGTAAGGTCTGACGGGGGGGAGCCTGCAGTGGGTGTGGATTGTTCTTGCTTGGATTTTCTTCAAAACAAACTTGTTGGCCAAGTTCGTGATGTCCCGTAAGTGTTAGAACCTCCTTCCCGGAACCAAAAGGAACCAAAAGGAAACAAAAGGAACCAAAAGGAAACCAAAACCATGTAAGGGGCTCTAGTTCGGTTGGGATTTCGAAGCCTTAGACAAACCAAAGGAAACCGCCGACCCGGCGCGTGACCCGCTTGGGACGGCATTCGACTCTTGCGCCCAGCTCATCCTTTGAGCCTCAAATCCCGGGCCGCGGGTTTTGACATAAAATGCCCTGATCCTTCGAGATGAACAGGGATCCGGATGCATTGTACACCTGAACATTGCAATTTGTAAATGGCGGTTTCCAACTAAATTTTGGTGGAGAAAGAGCAACATGTTTCAAATGGTTGCAAAATGGAGATCTTTTAAGGAGCCCTGATGAATGTGAATGTATTGAGAGCTCAGGCCATGGTAACAAGCCAGGACATGCCGTCGAAGCCGACCCAGCGCGAATCCAACTTGTCACTCTGTTGTCTGGCAAAGAGGCCGGCGGGAGGATCAAT
Organism: Effrenium voratum; assembly: GCA_963377175.1. NCBI lineage: Eukaryota > Dinophyceae > Suessiales > Symbiodiniaceae > Effrenium > Effrenium voratum. Next base: position 313,270 of record CAUJNA010003733.1, on the reverse strand, counting down.
GATCGAACCCATGTTGGCCCAAGCATCCAAACAAATCAAAGCCCTCGAGAGGGCCTCAACTGGCGCGCCTTGGATGGCTTCCTTTGAAAACAATTCAAATGGACCCAGAAGGACCCAGTTGAAACCAGCGCTGCCTAGGGCGCATGAATCTGGGCTTGGAATGCTGGTTTCCATTACACACAAGCCACGAGGAGCCTTGTTAAAAACAGCCTCCCAGCAGGGCGTCCCTTCGTCTTCTTGGCCGCTGGAGCCTCCGTCACCCAAAAGGCAGCGACCTCCAAACGCAGCCAGGACCGGCCTGGCAGGCCGCTTCCCGGGACTCCTGGCAGCTGCTGTTGGGATACCTCCAGCGAGAAAGATCTCAGCGAGATGGCCATGCCAATCCCATGTGGGCTTATAGGCTGCTCCGTTTTCAGATCCCTTGAAAACAGTCGTTTTTTGCCTAAAAACAACTAAACAGCTGAGGGGAAAAGTCGAACAGTTTTGGGTCAAACGGAGATCCAACCACTAAAGCACCTAAAAACCCATTAAACAGCTCAGGGGATGGCTGGGAACCGCCGACTGTTCCTTGGTGTACCACCGTGTGATGGGGAGGTTCAATTCTTCGTATAGGTCGCCCACCGCCCGGAAAAACAAAAAATAAAAACACTTTTAGGGCCGCACCTGGGACCCTGCCAGAAGCTCGGCGAGGTTCCGTGATGCACCAGCTTCCAGCGGCCCCACAGCCTCGCTGTTTTGCGGGGAAAGGGCAGAGGCGGTCGGTTTCCTATGACTCTGCCTGGACCCTCAAAGATGGGTGACATCCCTCGGCTGCCCTCAGATCCCTCGCTCAAAGTTAAACCTTTAGTGGGTTAAATGGAAACCCCCACTAAACACTAAAAAGCTCAAAAGCTATTAGGATGGCTGGGAGCCACCAAGATCCGTTTAAGGGTAGTTTGCGGCACTGCAACCCAGGAAAACCGCACATCCCAAAACTACCTGCTTCAGGGAGTGACTTGACGAATTCAGGGCGCACGTGAAAAACCGGTATTGGAGGCCACAGAGTGTCCTGGAAGTAGACTGATCTAGAGTCCTTTTGAATGGCACTTCAAGGACTCGAACCTGGCAACCCATGTGAATTTGCCAGTGAGTGATTAGAGCCATGGTCATTAGAGCTATGGTCAAGCCTCCCTGTGGCTGCAATTGTCATGAATATCTTTAAAGGATGTGTCTAGACTCTCTATATAAGGGAAGAACAAAAACCTTCCTTACCTCACATTAAACGGGTGCGTGCACCATGGCTCATTTGCTGATGCTTCTTCTCTTGGATGTGCTCGCTGCTCAAATTCAGTTGCCATTTGAGTCATGCTCAACAACTGGTACAAAGGTCTACCCAAATCCATGTTCCTTCCCCGTTAAAGGTAATCAACACTTGGTATGAGGCTGGTCTACCCGATCTACCCAATCGCAGGAACAAACCAGACGGCAACGTCAAACTCTGGCTGAGTGGATTGGCCAAAAACAGTTCCAAGCCTTCCAAACGTGTCCCTCCAAAATGGTCCAAACCCAAAAAGTGGCTCAAGTCCAGCACTGTGTCGGATTACTCTGGACATTGCAGCAAGAGGAAAGTCCAAACCAGGGAGTGGTTGGGACTTCCCACTGCCTCCCACCAATTAACATGCAACCGTTCGACATTTCGAGGGGATACAGCTTGGACCAGTGTCCTGTTCAAGGGACGTGTTTTTTTTTCTTCTTTTCCGTCAGGCTCCAGGTAAAAAGGGGCAACCTTCACTTGCCCGAAAAAGGGAAAAAACTCGTGTCATCCGAGTCTCAGAGCGCCAGGACCCATAGGGATCACCTCCCGTGGGGACTCCTTCAAGTCGCCTCAGCGAGATCGAGGCCGTCGGCCAATGGAACCAAACCTCTGGGTCTCCTGGCTGAGATACCGAGCCAAACCCCTGCACTAAAGGCCTTTCGCGGAAGGGGCTTGGGACTTAAGCCCGGCGGAATCGACTTGCTTTTTGTTTTTGGTTTCCCCCGATCAGAAACCATTTCGTTCACAAAATGAGGGAGTTTTCGAAGGGGGGGCTTCCCCTTGATATTGCTGACCCTCTTAACCCCTTGATACCAGATGACCCCAAAGGCCACCCTTTTTGACTCTGGGTTGGGAAAGCAAAGCACGCTAATTAACCACTCAAAAACCAAGAGGAAAGCGCGCTTATGTGAACAAAATACAATGTTGGTTGAAGAGAATGTGTGTGCGTGTGTGTCAAAATAGAGAAACCTTTCCTCTTGGTTTCCCTTTAAAGCAAAGTGAAAAGGGTCAGAAAACGCGCACACACACACACACGTGGAATCAATCCCTGGAACCATGGGAACCAAATCTCAAAGTTTGGACAAAGGGCTCACCTAGAATGACCAAAGGTTTCTACCCCACCACCCCCAGGCAACAGAAACCCATGGATGCAAACAAAGGGGGAATGCCAAAAAAAAGGGCTAGACCCAGGTTCCACCTAGAGAGTTCCCCAATCCCATTTTTCGAGTCAAAAGGGAAATTGGACGCATCCGAGATCTCCAGAAATTACGCTCCAATGCCATTGAGGTGAAACAAATGGGCCCCAAATGAGAATTCCATGTCGATGTCCGAGTCAAATTCGGCCGAGGAGTCACAACAAGGAAAGTTGGGGACATATCCGATCTCTAGAACTTACCTCCCCCAAGTCCATTGAAATAAACTTGGATGCTCAAGCGCCGTAAGTTAACTAGGTTATAACCATGATTGCAACTGGTGCAACTGGTGATTAGTCCCCTTATAACTATGGATATATTATACTTACCTTACGTTGGTTGAGCATCCAACAAATCGTGAAACTCGTCCAACAAATCCGACAACTCGGCCCGAATTCCGCCGAGCTGCCCGTGAGGAAGGGCCACATGTCTAGGGAGTCGATGCCCGGCAACCCCGCCTTCGCCGCACGGAAATCGGTGGCGTCGACCTGGGCCAAGCCGGTCCTTACGTGGCCAGGTGGTCTTCTGGTCTCTGGGTAAAACAAAAAAACAAGTCGACTTCGGACATGTTCACCATGGTTTCTGGAGAAAGTGGGGAAAACATGCGTCTCCACAGCGAAAACTTGTTTAAGGCAACAACGTGCCCCACTAACGTGAAGGTTAAAGATCCAAGTGATCAGCCAAGGAGCACAAACTGAACCATCCCTGGTGGCTTCCCTTGTAGTCGGAGGTAGCCATATCCCTTGCTTTTCTTTGTTCAATGGGTATCAATTCATTCCCCAAACCCTCGACCAGCTAGTTGTTAGGAAGGAAAACAAACATGCAAAAGGAAAAAGGACACTCTTCATGGCAGGGCCACTTGCCATTATATGTTTGAATGGCTTCTTGATTCTAGGGAAACAACACGTATATAAGAAAACAAAAAAAAACCTCTGTTGGTGCGTCATCCGAGAGGTGATCTCAGATATCCTTGGAGGGTGACTTGGACAACGACCGCTGTTTGATGCCTTTGTGTTGATTGGAAACTGGACAAGTGACACATGTCAAATCTGTGTGGGATGTTCAATAACAAACAAACAATCCATTCAACAGCTATGGTGGTGGAAACATGGAAACAAATCCTTGCACATATGCCAACCGCATTAGTGGATTAAAACAACAACACCTCAAAAGTTGCCATTGGGCAAAGGCTCAGCGTGGCGTACCAGTCCGCGATGTGGATGATTCCACTGTTGCTGGTGCCCCGAAGGTGCGCAGGAACATATCCTCCGAAGCTTGCCAGTGCCATGAATTTACACATCCCTTACCCTCCCACCAACTAACATGGAAGTTAGCACAAAGGCCAACTAACCAAGAGGAAAGTAGTCTTTCTACAGGGGTCTGTGCACAAACCCATGGAATCGCAGGTGGGAGGGTACCTGGGCTGTCCGTGTTCAGATCTGCTAACAGTGAGTTTGACTTGTGGGTCAAGTGACACCCAACCACTAAACCCTGAACACCCCAGCAACAAAAAGGATGGCTGGGAACCACCAGGGGCGATTTTGCCGGGCATGTGTGTTTGCCAAGCCTCAGCAACTGATGGCAAAATCACATCTCCAACCGGGGATGCAGGCAGAAATCTTCGAGAATTGGAATGGCCCTATCTGAACCTTTCCTGTGGGCTTCCTTCGTGGGATTCCATGACATCCCTTGAAGGGACCAGGCAAAAGGAAGGACTTCCTCAGCTTTTGCCCCCAACAGTTGTGTGACTTGATTTAAGCAAATATGGTGAGACTTGAACCTATATGGCTATGGGTCAAAACCCTGTACCCCTGGTGAAAGTAGCTGGCAAATGGATGTTCATCCACCTCAAAATGGAGCCATAGGCTATGCCCCATGGCCATATGGAACTATTCTACAAAAGAAGGTCGGTGACTTTCACGCCAGTCCCCAAATAAGGACTTGTGGTTCCAAGTGCCTGCTGAGCTTTGCCTCCTCTCCTCCCCTCACAGATCACTTACTCAAAGGGTTATAGGGACCCTCTAAGTGAGTCATGACGGCTAACACTCTGCCAAGGATGAAGATTTCAAGCAATGTGGCAACTTCTATGTACTATGAAGTATGCAGCGCCCGATGATTCAAGCAGCGACGTCCGGCATGCAACCATTCGAGATCAGGGCAAAAAGGGCCTTGATTCAACTCCTTGCAAGCTTCATCCAACTTGGCCAAGTCTAGCAAATGTCTTGGGCCTCGGTGGCTTCCCCTTTCAACCGAGAAGGATAACAAGTGTCAGATAATGGCTCCCATTCTCATTTTTCCTCGAGCCTGGGATGGTTTTTCAGAGAAACCTAAAGGAAACCACTGGAGGGGTTCCCCGTTTGGCCATGAATTTAAATAAGGAACCACCTCCAAAGTGGTTGGACTCACAAAATCCCCACCCAAATAGTGTCCATGAAAGGGTCCCTCATTCAGGTTCACACTATTTGATGGAAAAGGGTAGTGTCCAGGGGGATTCACACCCATAAAGATTGAAACCCCCATTTCAACCCCACCCCCCACACGTCGGCCGTGCAAACCGAGCTTCCGCCCGACACAAAGGCCACAGCGCGGACGCCGCCGTCGAAGTCGCCGTACTTCCCGCCCCGCAGCGGCCAGTTGGAGGCGGCGTTCTCCGGCAGATAGACCGGGCCGCCATTGTCGGAGGAGAAGATCATGAGAGTGTTCCTGGGTGGAAAAAACCCCTGGGGTATGTATGTGTCAAAACTAAAATATGGGGGGGGTAGCCCAACAAATGGGGTGTAGGTCACAACAGGGGGAATGTGGTTCCTTTATGAACCAACCGGCTATGGGTGTGTCCTTTTTGGAGGGGGCCATTGTTTTGGTGGTTTTAAAGGAAACCAGCAGGAAAACCACAATTTAGGGGGTCCCCTAAAAAAAGAGACACCCATATGTCAAAATGGGGGGGAATCTCGAAAATGAATGGAGGACCCACAAAAAATAGGGGAACCCGAAAAAGCACGGAAACCTCCTCCACAATGACTGGTGTCCCTTTTGAACCAAAAAAATGGGGAACCCAAAACATAGGGGAACCCAAAACATAGGGGAACCCAAAACATAGGGGAACCCACAACATAGGGGAACCCCCCAAAATGGTTGGTGTCCCGTTCAAATCAACCAACAAAGGTTCACCCTAAACGCCCAACCCACACACACACACACACCCCAAGGTTTCCTTGCCAATAGACAAGGCGTTGGATGCTGGTTTTTGTCGTTCATCAATCCACAGTGCCAACCAGACAAACGATCACCGGTGAGCCTATTCTGCATTTTGAGGTGTTCTTGGGGCAGCTTCCGAACCCCCACAACCCGGGATTCAAATCCCCAATCCAATCCAAACAAGCGTCCGCCCACCCTTGCCCTTGTGCAGGGGAAGGCGCCCCAGGAAGCGAAGCATTTCTTTCTTTTCTTTTAAATCATGTGATCCCTCGCTGGCTTTACCAGGTACTCTAGTGGCCATGGAAGTCCACATGGGGGCTCCTTGGAGCAAAGGGAAAGCTACCTAAGTCGGGGCATCTGGGTGCCCCAAACATGCAGCTGGAGGTCCCGTGTATGACCTGTACATGTGGCACATAGGAGCTATAAACTAACGGCGGCATGGACATGAAGGCTAACGGCGGCATGGACATGAAGGCTTCTTTATTTGGGACCTGTGCCGGGGACAAATATTGCCCCATACAAGAACCCGACAAACCACTGCAAATATGTGACGCGCTGACGAAGAACCTTGCCGCTTGGAACAAGAAAAGAAAAACAGTGCCAACACACAAGCCACACTCAACACCTGGTCTTAAGATCGCCTACCCCATTTTTTTTTTCAAAACCCATGGCGGTAAAGGAGAACTGCTTCTGGGGCCAAAAACAAAAAAAAAAAAACAATCCGCTGGCTCGCTCCGGTTGGGACGGTTTCCCAGGGCCTCAGGTGGCCGCCTGGCGTGCTCCGAGCGTCTCCCACATGCCCTTGGCCTTGAAGGCGGAGGTGATGCTGCCCACCACCTGACGGCCGACGGCTGGAGTGGACCAACCCAAAAAAAGCCACACATTCCACACACTGGCTTGTTGAGTTACTCAACTGGTCTTGCCGGAAAGTGACACAACGGAAGCTGGGGACCCCTTCGGCTCGAGTGAGGGCCCAAAAACAGGGTCGTCCCAACGAGAGGACCGGCCTTAAAAAGGCAAAGCCAAACGGTTTGTTTGCCGCTTGGAGTGACGACTAAAAGGGTCCAAACCCAGAAAGTTGAAAGTCCATGAACTCAGGCTGAGTGAGTACCCCTTCAAGATGGAGCAAGGGTCCCCAAAAAGACCGGTCTCGAAGCCGGTTTTGCAGGATACATCTTTGAGGAACCCTGATCAACCCGCGCAAACAAAAAACAACAACAGGGTTTTGACCAACTCCCGAAAAAACAACAACTCCACCAGAGCTTCTACACTTAGGCCCGGATGCCGGATGCTTTGAGAGCCCCCTCAAGCATTTTGAGTCACGATGAGTCACGCCTCGTCCATGAGCATAATCATGGCCGCATGCTGTTGACGACACTTGTACTCCAGGTCCGGGTGGGCTGGGTCAATAGGATGCAGGTCCTGTCCATGTGACTCCCCGGCAGAATAGCAAAGGGCTCTTCTGTTCCCTCTTTTTGGGCCAGATCGGCATACCAAGATGGAACGTATACAGCAGGTCAGATATATATGTATATATACATATATATATGTATATATATATATATATGTATGTACATATATGTATATATATGTCCAATAAGGTGGTGATCCAAAAGCCGCCAGTCCGAGCGGAAGCCCTTGTGAATCGCTGCTTTTTCGTTTTGCTGGTTCCACATGAACATCTGAGCAATCTTGCAGACAGGCTTCGGCTGTCATGAAACGCGTGGGTGTGGAAAACACGCTTTGTGACGCAGGCTACCATGGCAACTTGATCACGGCGACTTCTCAAGAGGGGATTCTCTTTGCCAGCCATGGCAAAGTGGCAAAAGCAAAATCCGCATTTGTCCGCATACGCGAGTTCCTGTTGAGGGCACCTGTTTCACCTGTTTGGCGCGGTGTCAAAGAAAACCAAAAAGCACGCCACGCGCTCGTTAGAAGGGGACCCATTGACGTTTGGTCCTAACATGGTCCAACGGTTGCAAAGGTGTATATAAGCGGCTAAGCGTATATCCCAATTAAACCACATGGCTGTGGCTCAAAAAACCGGTACCAAAATGGAACCCTGGTAAGTGGAAACATGGACCAACACCTGCGTAACCCGCCTGTTTAATTTTGAGCCACACCCACATGGTAGAAGCTAAAATGGCCTTTTCCAGGGTTTAAAAGGACGCTTCTCTCCCGTCCTTTGGCGTCCGCGCGATACAAAGCCCCTCATCATCCGTCATGAAGCTGAGCTTCTCGTAGTACGCCCGAGGGACCTGCAGCGGGAAATGGGCCACGTGAGGCGCGTAGAAGAGGAACAAGGGCTCCGAGGGGTCGTGGCGCTCCACGATGCCAACCAGCTCCTTGAGAAATCTACAGCCCAAGACTTGGAAGGGGATGGGGACTTGACAAAAGGTCATGATCAGGGTTCATGTGTCCAATTCTTCGGCCCTTTTACCTTTCTGTGAGGCCGACATGCATGGGCCATGAGGACAAAAAGTCGTGTTGACAGAGGGGTGGGGCTCCCCGAGCTCCTTCTGGTACAAGAACTCGGAGAAATCTGTGCCGTTCACATCCGCCGCACCCCTGTCGGTTCGCCACAGATCGATGATCGACTGATCGTTCTCGCAGCAATTGCCCATATTCGCCTCGGTTGGGCCAACCTCTTCCAGCACCTTCTGGATGCGTCTTGATTTTATAGGGGACCCTCCCCCCCAAGAAAGAATAGTGGGTTTTCCTGTTGGTTTCCCTTTAACACCACCAAAGGGTACCTCACACGACACCCCCTTCTCCACAAAGGTTACTATTGCCAAACCGGAAACTAGGAATCCCCCGGAAACCTTCATGGGTGAGCTCATTTTGCCCCGTTCGGTGAGCTCGTTCTTTCTTTGCCCAGACTAAGCCCCCTAAGGGAAACCAGGTTCAAAGGAAACTTGCCCGACGCTCGCCTGGCTCCAGTAGTCGTTGTGGTGTGCAAAGTAGTTCAAGCTGGTGTCGTAGCCCCGGCCGTGTGGTGTGTGTGCAGGAGTCGCCATGCCGGCGTCCCACTTGCCGGCAAAATGGGTCTTGTACCCTCCTTGCCTCAGATGGCAGGCCAAAAAGACACGGTTTTGTTGGTTGTGTTTCAAGGAACCCCTTCCCAGTGCTGGGGCGCTTCATCTTCTCCGCCAGCCCCGTCATGTTGTAGGGGATGCCCGTGTTGTCAGCGCACGCATTGCCCAGCTCCGGGTTGACGTGCACTGGCAGGCGTCCCGACTGCAGAGAAGTCCGCGAGGGGGTGCAAACCTTGTGCACGTAATGCCGCTTCAAATGGATGCCGCTGGCCGCCAAACTGTCCTGAATCGCGGACTGGGAACAAAGACAAATTCATCCATCCCCATATTGGATTGACTTAACTAGCCGAAATAGCAAAGAAACAAAGAATGCTTAACTTGCAAGTGTCCAAGTTGGGAGTGACCACTTCAGGATTGGGCTGCTCCAAGTTGAAACCGACATTGGCCCAGCCAACGTCGTCGACCAAGACGAAGAGGATGTGGGGCTTGGTCAAAGCCAGCACCACATTCGACAAGAACAAGAGCCGCGACATGGCACAGCAATGAAGCCAGCTCCTTCCGACGAATACTTCCCGCCTACCGCGTAACCGAAAAGGACAAAAACAACGCGCTCAGGAAACCAGAATTCCAGATCTTTACATTCCGAGACTTTAGATTGCTTGGGTGATCGAAGCATGATGGCGAGCATGTCTGCAGAGTCACAGGGCGTTCCTGTGGACTTCCTGCAACCTAAGGTTATTTGTGTGCAAAGCAACTTAGATATGTGTTTCTCTTTGAGCCAACTGCAGCGACCATGCCGGGTCGCTTTGGTTGATTTCTGGCCGGACGCAGGAGCAAACTGATCAACGTATCAAACAAGTCCAGAGACAGCTCTCAAGTTGTCCACGCTCAAACCTATTATCCCTTTTGCTGGAGCCCTCTGACTTCTTTGTCTTCAGCCCTACCAATGCTGCAACTTTGCACTGCTTTTTGGTAGCAGGTGGGGATGGCAGGCTTTGACACTTCCGCGTGACATCCGTCTTGTCCCGCCTTGAAACTGCTGGACCCTAGACAGGAGTCCCCATATGTCCATTCCAGATATCGCCCCTAGCAAGGGAAACTTACACTGGGCCAAAAAAGGTGATGTGGCCATGGGTCAAAATCCTGTCCCTCGTACCCCCAGTGAACATCAACCAATCCCCACTAAAATAGTCCTAAAATGGGTGGTGAATTCACCTACCATTTCCAAAATGGGATCCCAAAACGGTTTTGACCACCACAGCCATGTTTACACCATCAGAATGGGGACAAATAGGGACCCCTGGAAGATCCGAAGCCTGTGCCTCGCAAGCACGAGGCACACAATTTAACATGGAATCCACGTCCGAGCAACGGCCAAAAACTAACCTCTGTTGCTCATGACTATTGCGCTACGACTTCACGGCCAGTAGAGGGGTGTGTCATTTTTTGAGGGCACCCTGTTTGGTTGGTTTTGAATGGAAAATAATGGAAATCAAAAGGAAAAGAACCCAACAAAAAAGGGGCGGCCGGTGGTCCCCCAAAAACATGACACAAGTAGAGGGCACCAAATGGCTTCAAACTACCAGAGCCGTTGGCTCGAGCAACGCGAAGGGCCCCAGGAAGTTGCCGTATCGCTGGCGCGCCACCCAACATGCGCAGTACTTCTCCGTGGAGGGGCAAATCCTGGGGAAGGAGTCGCTGTTGTTGAAGAAGTGGGCTTTTTCCTCGGACGAAGTGGTGAGAAATCAATACAAGGGGCCACCCAGTTGGCGGGTTGAATCCTGAAATCACCAATGCAAACCACCACTCCAAGAGAAATCAATACAAGAGGCCCCAATCCGTAAGCAAACTGGGTGTCAGCTTCCCCGCAATTTGTGGATTGGGTTGGTGAGGGGGTTGAATCCTGAAATCACCAATGCAAACCACCACTCCAAGTTGACCTGAGTCGGGAACTCAAGAATCTGTCAGGGACCCTCGCAATGCCAAGGGAAACCACTGAAAAACCCGTAAAATCCAGCTGACCTGCTACAACTAGCAGCCCCAGAAAAGGATCGACCTGATTTCATTCTCTACATGTTCATGTCTCTGGGGAAACTAGTCGTGGCTCAAAAACAGGTGCCAAAACGGTACCTTGGTGAATGGAACAGCTGCGGCTTGCCCCAGCCCTTTAACTTTGAGCCACACCCAAATGACTCTGTATGTTCCCCTGGTTTTAACAGAAAACGACGTCCTGTCGTTTTTAACCGGAATTCTTCGCCGACCGCTGCTGTTCGCCACTTGCCCCGCCCCTCCTCGACGACTCGCGTCCGAGGCGCTGCTTGGAGACGGCTCCGCAGCTTCGCCACGAGGTCCGGGCGCGCGTGGAACTGGTTGTGTTGCTCTGTGGGGTCGGAGACCACGTCGAAGAGACACCCCTCCTGGAGGTCTCAAAACAAACGGGGGCCAAGTGGTTCAGAGGCAGAACACCCCTGCTGGACGTTTAAAATAAAATAAAATACGGGAGCGATTTTGGCTCAGAGACAGAAGCAAAACCAGGAACCCCCCCAAGAACTGCCAGAAGCGAAGCGACAACTTGTCCCGCTGTATTTCCCTTTTTGCTTCTTGCTATCAGGGAATCTCCAGGTAAGCCGTCCTCAGATCCCCTGCTAAAAGTTCAACTTTTAGTATGTTCAATGGGCTAAAAGTTCAACTTTTAGTGTGTTAGATGGAAACTCAACTACGAAAAACCCATCAAACGCGTCCCAGCCACCCCCAGATCCCGGCGACAACCCAGCCCTTCGTCCTGGCAAGCGCCGGTTCTTGGCTCCACAGAGCTGCTGTTGGGATAGGTCGGGCCTCGGTGGCGAAATCTGCGAAGCCCTGCCAAAAGTGACTACTAACTTTTAGTGGTTTAATTCGGAAAACCCAAATTCGTTGGCAAAAAATGGCTGAGTCCTAACATCCCTTGGCCAAATGCAACAAAGGGGCCCTGCCAGAAGCTGGGGTACTGCAGCCCGTCCAGCAGCTTCCACTGACCCCAGAGCCTACGGCTGCGGGCATGCGAAAGGCGCGTGCAGGGAAGAGTCGAAGCGCATCTTTAGGATTCGCACGCCCCATGGCGGGGTTCCTCCTGCTTGCCCTTTAAAACCACAAAAGAAGGGGTACCCTCCGAAAAAAGCAGAAGCCATAGAAACGTGGGGTGAAAACTGGAAGGTTATTGGCTTCCCACTTCTACAAGAACCAGGGGTTCAAATCCCCAACCGATCCAAACCACCAATTTGGGGTTGCCTGCGGTTTGTTGCTTTTGAGTTGGAAACCCCAGAACAAGTGGGCATCCTTTGGTTTCCTTCAAATCACCCACCCACAAAAGATTAAAGCCCTAAACGCACACACACACACACATAAGACATACCAAGGCATCTCTGGTGGCTTTGTCAGACACTGGGAGCAACCCTCGCTTGGAACAAATGTGACCAATGGTTTGTTTCAAGTCAATAAATATGGGTTTCCTGGTGCATTCCATGACTCCTTCTTGCTCGCTTCAACTCAGTCCAAAGCCCACAAGGTTTCAAACAACTTGTGACTCGTGACGAAACCAACGCTGAAGGGAAGTGACCCAGCGGAAACAAGCCCAGTGCTTCCAGCTGCAAGGAAACACCCCATCTATATACAACAAGGTAAACCCTGGCTATTTGGTCCTGGTCACTGGGTTCCTCCGGAAAAAAGAGTCCAATTTCTTGGCTGATGGGCCAGCAGTGGGCGCAAGGCCCCATTGCTCTCTGCAATTGACTTTGCCGAATACTTCGAAACTCATAGCCCCCTTGTTTCCCTTTCACTTGGTTGCTGTTGACCCCCCTGCCAAAAGTGTAACTTTTTGGGGGTTTAGCGGAAAACCCCTTGATTTCAACGAAGAAGTTAAAGTCTAAAGATCCGTTGCCCAATAGCAGTCAAGTTCAGAGAGAACAACTTATACCTAAGATCCTGCGGGAGCGCGCCCAGCCGAGCCCGGGCTCGCAACGCGCACAAAACAAACCACACGCTAGATGCCCTGCCAGGGGGTTCCCATTGCCCGAGAAAAACACGACAGACAACACACGGAAACAACACAACCAAACAGAAGGAAAGGACACACCCGAAACAAAAATAAAGGACATGTGGGTGTGTCTTTTCAAAAAGATTAGGGGTGACCCCAAAATGGTGAACACGTCCTGTTGGTTTCCCTTGAAACAGATTTCCGCCAAGTCTCAAACTGGTCTGCCCAAGGGGAAGGACGTCCCTGGGAGACTCCGGCACTTCACCTGAGCACCTACCCCCCTCTCCATGGATCTGCTGAGTTATGCAAACCTGGTATTCAAGGCACCCTCAGTTGTTCAGTGGCGATCCAAAAGAACAAAAAACGGGAAGCCCTTTTTGGGGAAGACCATTTTTAGTGGGGCAGCCACCAACAAAAAGGAAAAAGGGTGCCACTGAACAACTGAGCACCAAAAAACAAGAATCAACAGGGTGGTCAGGTTGGTCGTTGCTTTCTCTGTCAAGCCCATGCAAACAACACCCCAGAAAAACCTCCATTTGCTTCTTAGGTCCCCTGCAAAAGAAAGGTCGGGGAGAATAAACACATCTTCCTAAGCAAATGGAAGAAAGAAGGCACGCCCAAACAGAAGGCCGAAGAAGGGGGCGCAAACAAAAAGGTATTTTCAAACAAACAGGTAGAAGAGAAGCTGACGGAACCATATTTTGGAACCGGCATCTTTGGTGGGTCAGGGGAAGGCTTCAGGGATTGCCTTTGCACAGCCAGGAAGGTTAGGATTGGTTTCCATGTCAAACCAACCAACCAACCGAAAAGGGCATGTGCACGAGGAAGCCAACAGGCTCAGTAACTCAGCTTACCAGGGTTGCAGCTCCTAACTTCCTAACTTCCCCGTCCGTTTGCCTCTTTTGTAAGGGCAGTTTAAAGGAAAACCAAAGGGAAACTACTTCTTTTGGGGGCGATAACTCAAAAACAATAAATGACCTAAACTCGGGGGGGGTCGTTTTCCCAAGTGAGCAAAATCCCAAAATAACCCCTGCTTTGGACGTCACAGGGTCATAGATCCTCCTGAGCATTACACACAAAACTGCGGTGTCTTTCTTGTTTGGTCGAGGTCAAGTGGGCATGGGTCAACATTAAGCCACCAGGGGACCGCAGGTCTTAGTCTATGTTACCACTTACCAAGGTTCCATTTTGGGTACCCAAAATGACCCACACCCAAGTTTTGAATGGCCAAATTGTATCTTTCCGGGAGTCTCAAGAAGTCGGCGTCTCACTCCCGAACGAGTGGAACTCTTCTCACCCAAAAGTAGAAAGAGCACAGTTCACCCAATTGGCAGGTACAAAAACCAACGCCTTTAAACTTTGACCCCCAACACAAAATTTGAAGTCCGTAGTTCCTCCAAGCGCAAGGTGTAGCTTGAAGGGAACCAGCCTCAAAACCGAGCCCCGCTTGAGCCCCGCTCGAGTGGGCTTAATCAATCGAGTCGCGCATGAGGAAGGGCCACACATCCAGCGAGTCGATCTTCGGCAGGCCGGCGTTCGCAGCGCGAAAATCGGTGGGGTCTACCTGGGCCATTTTGCTCAGCGTGGCATACCAGTCGGCGATGTGGATCCTAAGCGTCAACACATTCCTTACATGCTAGGTCCTCCAGTAGAGAGGTTAGAGTAAGGCTACCAACTTTTTTCGGAAGTCGATTTTAGTAGGGGAACCCTCCCAACCAAAAAGGGGTTAAAAAGGGCACCTAGCTGAGGGACCTAGCTCCTTATATGTCATGGCCATGGCTCTCGCAATGGTGAAAAAAAAACTCTACGTACCTTGGACCCGGACCAAACCACCCAAAGGAAACCGTTATCTGGAAAAGCTGGCTTACGGGGTAAACGTGCACTCAAACGAAACAGCCAAAAACCGAGGTGTAAACATCACGCCTTGAAATTGGCCCAAACGCTGGTACCAAAACCGGCAACGGGATATATTGGGATTTGTGGGGGCTCTCCTCAAAATGACATGCTTTTGCCGGACATGGCTAGAGCTGAACATGGGGTCAACCCACAAAGGGTTCTGAGTTTAGGCATGACGTTTGGAAGTTGAAAAGGGTCATTTGGTGGGTCCTTAGAAGCTAAACAAGGACCCTTAGGAGTAGGGGCTCCTACACCACATGTCAAGTTTCATTGGTCTCTACATGTACAACAATCTCGTCCGAAACAAAAATGGGCACAATCACAAGTGCTCATTGGTTTGCTGGCCTAAACGAAACCTCAAACATCGATGGGCAAAGATCCCATGATAAGGCCCAGGATCATGCCACTGTTGCTGGTGCCGTGAAGCTGCGAAGGAACGTATCCTCGGGCTGCGGTTGTGCGATCTGGATTCTGCAAAGGGTTAAAAGGCGTTGCCGAAAAATAAGAGGTCAGACAATTCCTTCTTTGTTACAAGAAACAAAATGTGTGATTCGTCAGCACTTGGTCACCTGCCCTTTTCTCAGGACAGGAATATGACTTGAATCACACTCTTTTGGGCCCACCATACGCCCCCAGGACATCATTTCGGCGTCCGCCAACCAAATTGTGAGGCCAGTGGGGCCAGTGGGCTATCTCCGCTCCGCTTTAAACACGAAACCCTATCCGACCACCAAGTCCCGAAAACGAAACGAGGCCACCGCGCGGCACCGAGGGTCCACCGGCGACGAATGCAGGCACGCGGATGCCGCCCTCGAAGAAGCCGTACTTCCCGCCCCGCAGGGGCCAGTTGGAGGCGGCGTTCTCCGGCAAATGGACGGGGCCGCCGTTGTCGGAGGAGAAGATCATGAGAGTGTTCCTTGAACCCACAGGCTATATGTCAAAATAGGGGAATCCCCAAAATGACTTGTGTCCCTTTTACACAAAAAGGAGAACCGAAAGAATACGGGAACCCAGAAGACCGGCTGGTGTCCCTTTTAAACCAGCCAACCGGGTATGTGTCAAAAAAAATCTGGGGAGAACCCCAAGGAAAACCAGAGGATTTCTTTGTTTTGGGTCCAATACTGTGAGACACATCCATGTGTCAAATTGAACAGGGTATGTCAAACGGAAGCCCGCAAAAAATAGCCGGTGTCCCTCTGAAACCAAAAGCAAAAGGGGAACCCAACAAATGGGGAACGCAACAAATGGGGAACCCAACAAATAGGGGAACCCAAAATGTAGGGAAACGCAAAAAAATAGGGCAACCAAACAAACTGGCAACCTCCAAAAATGGATGAGTTCCCCCGCAAGACTGAACCCACACACCCTAAGGTTTCCGTGCCAATAGAAAGGGGTAGCCTCCCATGGAAGTGCACAGAGCCTTCGAGGAAAGCAGTCTTCCAGAAGGGGTCAAACGTACACCAAGCCATGTTTGTTGGTCGATGGATATGGGGCTATGTCCTTTGTAGGGGACAAAGCAAAATGGTGATGGTCCTTGTGGTTTTCCTTTAAACCACCCTACCCTTACAAAAGAGACAAACCGAGGGCCCAAAAAAGGAACCCCAAAAAATGCCGAATTTCCCCCTTCGCTACCCCCCAGAAGCATACCATGAGGGCCGTGTCTCAAAATGGTGGACTACCGTTGGTCGGTATTTACATGAACGCCAAAAGGACTGCAGCCATGTTAGCAGGGATCCTTACATTATACACCTGAACATTGCAACTTGTAGATGGTGGTTTCCCTTTATTTCGGTGTTGAAAAGGCAACATGTTTCAACTGGTTGAAAAATGGAGATCTTTTGCGGAGCCCTGTTTAGACCCCATGGTTTTCCCCAAAAGGACATCGTCCCAAGCAGCTCCGAAGGCTTACTTCCGGCTTCTTGGGGGATCTCACCAGGGCGCTCCTTTCCATTCCGGGGGAGTCCTTGCAACACCAAGCCTTTTTTGGTTCGGGACCTAAGGTGGACCTCAGTCTGGCGGCCAGTCTGGCGCGCTGCCATGCCAAACACTTTGAGACCAAGGAACCCCGAAAAAATCGTCCGCAAGAGCACCAAACCATCACCGCACCGCTGCACGCCCAGCAAAAACCGGTGCGGGCAAGATTCTCCCACATGCCCTTGGACTTCAGGGCGCCGGTGAGGTTGCCCACCACCTGGCTGCAGACAAAATGAAACAACCACCTAGCTGCAGCGGAAAGCAACCGGGAATTCACGACATAAAATATGTGTCACAAATAGGAAGGCCCCAAAACTGAGGGTTCTCGCCTTTTTAACCAACCCTGAGAAGGACACTCAAGAAACACATATACACACACGCACACCAATATGCTGAGCAACCGAGACGTGGTGTCCGTCTTGCTTGTTAACAAGGAATTGTTCTGGGATGCTGCCCTCTTCTTTGTGCAGTTCCCAACGCCAGTTGGGTTGTGTTGCGTCCAAGAAGGGGGTACCAAACTAAAAGGGCAACCCCCGCCCCACCCGGCAGGCCCCTGTTAAAGTGCCCTCTGATTCTGGGTGTTGCAAAAACCAACCTCCCAACTCTTCGAAAGCGATTTGGCCGTGATTTGTGTAAGTGCTTCGACCCTCTCGCGGGGATTTCTGTCCACCGAACCATTTGGAAGGGTATTCCTCATGAACATGATCTTCCATTGGCTTAATCCACCTGGAGAAAAAGTAAAACATATGTCCGGTAGTGATAGATTCCCTGTAAAACGAACAGGGGCAAATAAACAATACTCTAAAGCAAATGGAAGCTATTCATAGACATTATTGAGTCACCTCGTCCATGATCATGATCATGGCCGCATGCTGCTGTCGGCATTTGTACTCCAAGTTCGGGTGAGCCGGGTCGATGGGGTGAAGCCCTTTCACCGTTTGCCGGCTACCTGCCCAGTGCATTCCAATGGGCAAACAAGTGGCCAGACTTGGACCCCTGCAATAACGTTCACTTCTTGTTGGTCAAAAAGAAACATTCATCAAGGAAACCCAAGTGGGCAAAAGGGCAAACATGTCAGCCATGTCTGGCCATGAACAAAGGTACCGCCCTCGCCCGTGTTTGTTGGATGTTGAAACGAAGCCCGGCCCCGAAAAGAAGAAAGGGTACCACTGGGTCAGGATACAAGTGCTCTCATCGTCCGTCATGAAGTTGAACTTGTCATAATATGCGCGAGGCACCTGTAACGGGCAATGTGCCACATGAGGTGCGTAGAATAGAAACAAAGGCACAGCCGGATCATGGCGCTCCACGATCCCGACCAACTCCTGATCAAATTAGAGTTTGCTGCTAGGTCCAAACCACTGCTACTTTGGTGCAACTTTTGGGGGTTCAAAAAGGGAAACTGAGGCATGCCAGTCCTTTTGATACAAAAACTCGGAGTAGTCGGTGCTGTTCACATCCGATGCACCACGATCAGTTCGCCAGAAATCAATGATGGATTGATCGTCCTCGCAGCACGTCTGCATGTTGGCTTGGCTGTAGAAGTCGTTCTTGTGGCTAAAATAATTCAAGCTGGTGTCGTAACCCCGGCCATGGGGTGTATGCGCAGGAGTCGCCATACCAGCATCCCACTTGCCTGCAAAATGGGTCTTGTACCCTCCTTGCCTCAGAGGTCCAGTGGCCACAGGCCAAACAAAAACTTGTTTTGTTAGTTGATGTTAATCTGGGCTGCCCTCAGATCCCCCACTAAAAGTGACTAACTTTTAGTGGGATAAATGGAAAGTACCACTAAACACTAAAAGGCTAAAAGAGCTAAGGGGATGGCTGGGAGCCACCAAGTACTGGAACCCCTTCCCAAAAAAGGGAACACGGCTGCTGGGTTGCTTCATCTTCTCCGCCAGCCCCGTCATGTTGTAGGGGATGCCCGTGTTGTCAGCACACACATCCCCCAGCTCGGGGTTGACGTGCACTGGCAAGCGCCCAGACTGTACAGACGTGCGGGTGGGCGTGCAGGCCTTGTGCACGTAGTGCCGCTTCAAATGGATGCCGCTCGCCACCAAACTGTCCTGGGCGGTGAACAGAGCGAAAACGGCATGATCCCTGCCCTGCAGAACTGACCCAAGCAGGGCCTTTGGCCATATTCAAATCTTAAGTACTCTCCGCAAAGCATCGCCGCCATGATTGATGAACTTTAAACTTTTAGACATGGGTCAAAAGCCCGTACCCTCAGTGAACATCCCCACTAAACTAGACTAAAATGGGTGGTGCATTTACCCCGAAATGGTACCATTGGTTTTGACAACCACAGCCATTTAAACTTGAGCGTCCAAATTTGGAGTGACCACTTCAGGATTGGGCTGCTCCAAGTTGAAACCCACATTGGCCCAGCCAAGGTCGTCCACCAGCACGAAGAGGATGTGGGGCTTGGCAGACGCCAGCACCATGGACAAGAACAACAAGAACCGCACCATGGCTCCGGCTGCGCGTGTGTTTGCTGAGAAGCACAAACCCAACGCAAGGGAAAGCCGCAAAAGCTAAGGTAACCATGTAGTCGGATGTCTGGTAACATCCGTCCCTCTGTTTAGGATTCATACAAGCCCTTCTACTCATTCTTATACCCAGGAAACTGTGTTGCTGTCTAGATTCCGAAGAACCAGTCTCTACCGTGCGTAGGTCCACAGTGAATGACATCTGCTTTTCAAGGGTTCGGAAAACAGAGCTGCCAGTTATCTCAGGCCTGGTCTTATGACTGTCCAATCCGACTCGAGCCTTGAGCAACTAGCATGCAACAACTGGCCCCTAGAACAAGTCTGGCTATGACAATTCACTCACAAAACGAACCTTCATCATTGGCGCGCAAAACCTCTTTTTTTGTTTAAGCTCGAGGTATCTATTTTTCTCCAAGATCAATGCTGGTGTTCAGACATCCACACCTTCTCTGTTGCAGGGGGGTCTTGTTTGGGGCCAAATTTGGAGCCCGCCGGCACAAGCCCATCAGCCACGCGCCGAGCTTCCACCCGAGGCAAAAAAGGCATTCATGGCCATGCATATGGCCATGGGTCAAAATCCAAATCGGTTTGCCCCCAGTGAACATCAACCAATCCCCACTGAAATAGGTTCTAAAATGGGTGGTGAACTCACCTGCCCCAAAATGGGATCCCAAAACGGTTCTGACTCAACGGCATGACTTGCCGCAAGCTGCTCCCCCGTTGCACGTTCTCCGGCTTGCCTCTTCTGCAGCCGCCAGCAGCAAGGCCTCAAGCCATCAAACTGGCCCGAAAGGGACTCCAACCGTCCTGAACCAAGAGGAGCTGGTTGCAGTTGGGCTCAGCCAGTTGAATCTTGCTTTCTTAAACTGATCATTGATCGCGAACCGGTTCGCGAACCCGCGAAGGAAACCCCCCAAATTGATCTACCCTCAACTAGAAAAGTGGGCTTGCTTCGATTCAGTGACAAGGGTGGTTGATTCTTGGATCATGGCCAAAACTTGGTCCAACCACAGAGTACACCAAAAAACAAGTAAGATTCCGATCCGCTTTCATTCTGCGACCCGAGGTAAGAGCAATCCGCAAAGGGCTTGGATGAAGAGTCGCGTGACCCGATCGACACAAAGCCTGATCTGCTCTCTTGCCTTGCCTTTGGTGGATGAGATCTGATCTGGACAAGGGCCCTTCAAAAGGAAGGTCTTCCAAACCCCTCCTGTCCACTTCAATGATTGCCGGAGAGGGTAAGAGTTAATCAACTTGCTCAGAACAAGGTTCCCTATTTAAAGCTTCGTACTTGAACAACTTTTGGTTGGTGAGGTTCCTATACTGTTGCCATAACGATCGCCCTGTCAGAAGTGCAACCATGGCGAATGTGACCTGTTCCCACAAATGGACGAACAAGGACCCGCGTCATCCCTCCCAGAAGATCCCTCTGCGGCCCAACTGGAAAGGAAGCAAAAATGCTTGGCTTGGGCAAGATGAATGAACTAGATCAAAAAAGACCGAACGATGGAAACAAGTTGCAGAAACCGCATCAAGTTGTGCACGTTGTTCTTCGGTGTGCCAACTATTTCTTTGCCTTGGTAGGCCAATCCAGTGTCCTTCCCCTTTCCTTGCACTCATCCTTCAACTGTTCACAAGAAGCCTATTTACTCTTCTTTCGAGGAATCCATTTTCTGGGAACGATCCCTGAAGGAGAACATACGGCTGGCTTTCGCCATCCGGGTTTGCACAAGTCCGAATTGAAGTTGTGGCATTTGGACCAAGACCGAAAACAAACAAGTATACTCCAGGTAAGCAGCAACACCAACCAACTGCATACACCAATGCTGGGGGTACCTTTGCTCTCAGTTTCCCAGTGACGGTAGAACAAAGGCACCGTTTTTGTGTGATGATAGCACTTCCATCTTTCGCAATTTCGCACCCACCAAACGAAACGGGATTTAAAGTGTGCCAACACTCGCGTCACCACCGGAACCCACGTGGGGAGGTTCCTGGTGCCTACTTCTCAGACATCCAAAGGGAAAAAAAGACTTGGGCGCCCTTCTTTCTTTTTTTCTTTTTCGGGCTGATTTCACGGGGAATCCCCACAAGGGGAGCGGTGCCCCGGCATTTTCGGGTTTAAGAGGGGAGCACCTGGTGCTTGAGCACCCCACAGGCCAGATCTTTGGGCCTGGCACGGATTCGCGGCTTCGGCATGAGCCGGAGCCTGGTGGCGCCGCTTTTCTGGCTTGTTACAGCGAAACTCTTCCCAAGAAGGACCGCTGGGGCAACCCCTTCTTCAAGCCTTTTTGAGGGCAAGTAAAATTGATACTACAGATGGTGTTGAAGGCGATTCTCTTTGCAACATCTGCAACCACAACTGATCAAACATAGCCATGTCCACCCGACAACTGCAACACCGATTGGGGGACCACCCGAAACCGATCTAGTAGTATTGCCCGTGGGATGTGTGTGTGTGTGTGTGTTTGTTTGTGTGTGTGTGTGTGTGTGTGTGTGTGTGTGTGTGTGTGTGTGTGTGTGTGTGTGTGTGTGTGTGTGTGTGTGTGTGTGTGTGTGTGTGTGTGTGTGTGTGTGTGTGTGTGTGTGTGTGTGTGTGTGTGTGTGTGTGTGTGTGTGTGTGTGTGTGTGTGTGTGTGTGTGTGTGTGTGTGTGTGTGTGTGTGTGTGTGTTGTGTGTGTTTGTGTGTTTGTGTGTTTTGTGTGTTTGTGTGTTTGTGTGTTTGTGTGTTTGTGTGTTTGTGTGTTTGTGTGTGTTTGTGTGTTTGTGTGTTTGTGTGTTTGTGTGTTTGTGTGTTTGTGTGTTTGTGTGTTTGTGTGTTTGTGTGTTTGTGTGTTTGTGTGTTTGTGTGTTTGTGTGTTTGTGTGTTTGTGTGTTTGTGTGTTTGTGTGTTTGTGTGTTTGTGTGTTTGTGTGTTTGTGTGTTTGTGTGTTTGTGTGTTTGTGTGTTTGTGTGTTTGTGTGTTTGTGTGTTTGTGTGTTTTGTGTGTTTGTGTGTTTGTGTGTGTTTGTGTGTTTGTGTGTTTGTGTGTTTGTGTGTTTGTGTGTTTGTGTTTGTGTGTGTGTGTTTGTGTGTTTGTGTGTTTGTGTGTTTGTGTGTTTGTGTGTTTGTGTGTTTGTGTGTTTGTGTGTTTGTGTGTTTGTGTGTGTTGTGTTTGTGTGTGTGTGTGTGTGTGTGTGTGTGTGTGTGTGTGTGTGTGTGTGTGTGTGTGTTGTGTGTGTTGTGTGTGTGTGTGTGTTTGTGTGTGTGTGTGTGTTTGTGTGTTTGTGTGTTTGTGCGTGTGTGTGTGTGTTGTGTGTGTTGTGTGTGTGTGTGTGTTTGTGTGTGTGTTTGTGTGTGTTTGTGTGTGTTTGTGTGTTTGTGTGTTTGTGTGTTTGTGTGTTTGTGTGTTTGTGTGTTTGTGTGTTTGTGTGTGTCTTTTTGTGTGTCTTTTTGTGTGTCTTTTTGTGTGTCTTGTTGTGTGTCTTTTTGTGTGTCTTTTTGTGTGTCTTTTTGTGTGTCTTTTTGTGTGTCTTTTTGTGTGTCTTTTTGTGTGTCTTTTTGTGTGCCTTTTTGCGTGTCTCTTTGCGTGTCTCTTTGCGTGTCTCTTTGCGTGTCTCTTTGCTCTTTGTGTGTCTCTTTGCTTTGTGTCTCTTTGCGTGTCTCTTTGTGTGTCTCTTTGTGTGTCTCTTTGTGTGTCTCTTTGTGTGTCTCTTTGTGTGTCTCTTTGTGTGTCTCTTTGTGTGTCTCTTTGTGTGTCTCTTTGTGTGTCTCTTTGTGTGTCTCTTTGTGTGTCTCTTTGTGTGTCTCTTTGTGTGTGTGTGTCTCTTGTGTGTCTCTTTGTGTGTCTCTTTGTGCGTGTCTCTTTGTGTGTCTCTTTGTGTGTCTCTTTGTGTGTGTCTTTGTGTGTCTCTTTGAGTGTCTCTTTGTGTGTCTTGTGTGTCTTTGTGTGTCTTTGTCTTTGTGTCTTTGTGTGTCTTTGTGTGTCTTTGTGTGTCTTTGTGTGTCTTGGTGTGTCTTTGGTGTGTCTTGGTGTGTCTTGTGTGTCTTGGTGTGTCTTGGTGTGTCCCTTGGTGTGTCTTGGTGTGTCCTTGGTGGTGTCTTGGTGTGTCTTGGTGTGTCTTGGTGTGTCTTGGTGTTCTTGGTGTGTCTTGGTGTGTCTTGGTGTGTCCTTTGGTGTGTCTTGGTGTGTCTTGGGTGTCCGCT
>CAUJNA010003733.1:152500-287500 GCA_963377175.1 Effrenium voratum | reverse complement strand
CAATATTATATTTATTCTATATGTATATTATATGTATATTATATGTACATAGATTGTGTATATATATATATTTATATTATTAGCTGCATGCAGTCTGTGGGATCTAAGATGTACCGTCTTCTTGGACTCGGGCTCCTCGAGCCGGAAGGTCGAAACCAAAAGCAGCGGCCGAAGCAACAAATCGGTTTGGGGTCGGTTTAGGGTCGGTGTCCGGCTGGTTTAGGGTCTGTTTCGGGTTGTTTTCACTTAAAGGCAACTTAAAGGCAAGCGCGATTTGTCCAGTAGAGTAGAAAACCAAGCTAAGGCGTCTGCCAATCCAGAATGAAACATCTGGACGGGGGTTGATAACAAGCTCTTTTGCCAATTGCCTCTCGGGTTGCCAAAGGAAACACACCTCCCACCGGCCAAAAAGGCGACGTTTAAAATCCAGCAGGGTAATATCGGGACCTTTGGAAAACCACCGGGGGAACTATGGGGCATGGTTCTGGGGCTGACTGAAATAAGGGGTCTAAGTCCTTTGGCGGACATGTCAGAGATCCTCACCATTGGGGGTCGCGAAATCATACTCAACCCAGGGGCCATCTTTGGTCGCCGAAATCTGCAATTCTTTGCCAAACCTGCCCCCAACAAATACAGTGGATGGTCAAGCTTTTCTCCGCCTTCAGTTCAATAATTCCCCCTTAAAAAGAAAGCAGGAATAGTGGATGCTCAGATTAGATCTATACCTCAGTTTTTGGTAACGAACAAGGCCCTTGTTAGATGTTACCAAATGAGAACACTACGTCTAGCACGATGTCATTGTTTGAGTGCCGCATGGATGCGCCTTTTGTGAGGCTACCCGGCTACCCGTAGAGAGGTTAGAATAAGGGTAGCCTTTTTTCTGTAGTCTATTTTAGTAGGGACACCCTCCCCCCAAAAAAAAGGTAAAAGGGCACTACTGAAGGACCTAGGAATGGTCTCGTGCGATTTCTTTTCTTCGCGTGTTGCGAACCGGCCGCGCTTTTCACCTCATGGCGGACTGCGGCCGACCTTCCGGTCCTGAGCAGAGAAGCGAGTGAAAAATTCTAGGGGACACCTCCATTTCCATTCCTTCCAGGGATGCTAATCTTTTCAGAAAACCGTCAGATCCCCGGGGGAAAGAGCTGGTTTCTGAAAAGAATGATGGTTGAAAAGAATGGAAAACCAATCAACCCCTAGATACTATCTTCTAAAGATGGAACCTACGGCGCCCAAGAATGGCTGTGCTCCAAAAACGGAGCCCGAAATGCCCATCTTGGCCAAATAAACCCCGGGATTTTGAATAGGGCAACTGGTATTTTACACCTCCAGAGTTTGGAGAATCTGTTGGACCCAAATTGGGTTCCATGTGGCCGGTTTTGCGCCGGCTCAACGGGGATGGCACCTGCCTCACAGTCTCTGGTCTTGGGGCCATCCGGGATTCTAACAAACCACTTTTGATGAACACGGCTTCTCCCCGAAAGCTTCTCCCGCAAACGGAAGAAAGGAGATCCCAAAAAAAACCCTAAGAAAAGAGATCCACAAAAAAGAACCTACGAAAGGAGATCCACAACAAAGAACCTAAGAAAGGATACCCCAAAAAAACCCTAAGAAAAGAGATCCACAAAAAAGAACCTCAGAAAGGAGATCCACAAAAAAGAACCTAAGAAAGGAGATCCCAAACAACCCTAAGAAAAGAGATCCACAAAAAAGAACCTAAGAAAGGAGATCCCCCAAAAAAGTGTCCACCTTTGCTCCCACGCCTTTGTTTTTCGGGCAAGGACAGGCAACTGCTCTTGGTGGGAGACTCGCTTTCAAACAAAAACGATAAAGGCACCCTCAACAAAACAAACACACACACACACACACATCCTACGAATCAATTGACAGCTACCCGGCTTGAACGATTACGGCTGGCGTTCATAACAGACGGTTGTGAGACTTGAGCTGGATAGGTCGTACAGGACATGCAACGGAGTTTGAGAATGGTTCTCAGCATACAGTGATATTGTCAGCCCGTAAAGAACCGTAGCCATAGCATGTTTGTTGGCGTACCCATAGCCGAGCAAAGGTCTGCGATTTTGGATGTGAATCACTTCTCGCAAGAACTTTCGTGAAGCGTGCCCCGGTGCGTGGAGGCTAACTTGTTAGAACCATTATTTTCGCTGTTGGTCCCATTGCAAGCTAGATTCGATCAGTGACCCCCCCCCAAAAAAAAAACAGGCATTTCATTTGATGGCACCCTTTTGAATGGCGGTTGCCAAGTAGTTACGACCATATGGTACCCAAAGTATATAATTTGTCATGGTCGCAAATCTTTCTATGGCAACAAGCAATCCTAGATCTGGGTGAATTACAATATTTCACCACCCTGAAATAAGGTGGTTGAGGGGCTATTCCCCACAGAAACCACCATTTCGGGTGAGGTCGTGTGAGGTCGTTATAATTCACCCAGTTACATTGCTTGGCACGGCTCAACGTAATCTGTGGCCAAATGGCTCAACGACAAATAGCTTGCGCTGCCCAGCACCCCACAATTTTAAGTCCCACAAAGAAACTCAGCTTACGTTGGAGACCAGAATTTTCAAGGCTGATGCTTGAAGACCGGAGAAAGGGGTGAACATGGGTGAACCCTGAAACGCAGGGGCAAAGTTCCGCCATCTTGGGCCAGCGTGCCTCTGGGCCCAAACCTCCGTTTCCCAGTGCCCGGGTGTCCGGGTGTCCGGGCGGAGCCCCCGGCGAGTGACCACCACGATGGGGCACACCCCGGACTCGGCGCGGCTTCACCGGGGGCCCCGCTTGCTTACACATCGAAAGTGCCCTCTACCGGGGGTCACGGGATGTCCCAAATCAAAGGTTGATCGATTTTACTGGTGGTGTCCTTTTACATCGCACTTTTAGAGGAACCAAAAGGGAAATGGCCTTTTTTTCATGGAACCTGAATGAGGGCCTGTGGAAGACCAGGCTTATTTTTGGGTTGACCCCTCAAAAGCCATCCTCTTTGAGGGTGCTTGGACCCAAAAAGGGTCTTGCGGTGTCCCTTAAGGAACCAACGTCACAACACACCGTGCGAGCTTCCAGGCTTGGCAACCGGTTTCCGCGGTTTGCAATATGTACGGACCGTTCGCGTGTTGGACACCTGAGCCATCAACCCGCGGGGCGTATCAATTCAAAGTCTACAATAATATGTACTTTTGCGGACTCTTTCGTGTATCCGTGCCGCTTGTCCACGGTGGTTCCTACAAAGTCGACGATCAGCAACAGTCATTGCTTCGAGATACCGATACGTCCCAACAAAATTCCAGCTTGTCTTGATACACATGCAACTACAGTAAGCGCAAGTCAACCAAAAAAAAAAAGATATGCCTCACTAAACACGCCTAATGGATCCACACTTTCCAGGAACGTACTACAGATTGTAGCTGTCGTGCCAGTAATAACTAGACCCATATTCAAGTCCTCGCGCATCCCGAATCTCGGAACAGCTCAGCGCAGCGCGTAGACGAGTCGTGTCCTGCGCAGGCGACAACAGCCTGAATTGAAGAGGTAAACAAGCAAACGAAAACAACTCCAGCGACTTCGTGGGCACAATAAAATCTGGGCTGCCCTCAGATCCCTTGCTAAAAGTTTAACCCTTGGTTGGTCAAATGGAAGCCCCCACTAAACCCTGAGAAGCTAAAAATTCAAGGGGATGGCTGGGAGCCGCCAAGATATATGTCTTCTAGCAACAAAGAGTCATGGCGCCAAACCAAGCGCAAACAGGGAAGCCACAAGCGTCGCATTCACGCAAGCGTGAAACCACCGGCCTGGCCCGGCGGGCGACATAAGGAATGCCCAGGTGAAGGACCTTCGTGGTGAGCTCGTTTTAATTGTAGATGAGCTCGTTATAACTTGTGTGCCAAAAACATCAAAGCTTGACATCTCAAGCAACCCTCAAAGCATTGTCTTCTGACACTGTGCTTAGCTTTCCAAAATTGGGCATGGGCCCCTCTGGTTTCTGTGCAAAACAAGCCCAAAAGGCGGTTCGACTCAAACAAAGGCACATCCAACTGCAGATCGACGAGGGGGGTGATTTCCTTTTCACCCAGACCACCAGTGGCCAGGGGCAAAAACGGAAATCCTTCTTCGTTAGTTGCATTTGAAGGTAAGTCCAACCAACCAGCTCGTTACATCCTTTTCTTGCCTGATTTTGCAGGGACCTCAAGCAAACCCCGCTGATGTTCGGCAAAGCAAGTCGGCAGCCGTCCCGTGCTAAAAGTTTAACTTCTAGTGGTTTAATACGGAAAACCCATTCGTTGGCAAAAAGTTAAAGTCCTAACATCCCTTGGCAAAATGCACCAAAGAAAAAATACGGCCCGTGTCCTGGTGAAGTTTGGCGCAGAGCAGGGCGTGACCCGCGCCATCTCAGCCTGGAAAGGCTACGGAGGTGGAAGGTGGGGTCTTCTCTAGTCTATTTTAGTAGGGGAGCCCTCCCAACCAACAAAGGGTAAAAGGGCACTACTGGGGGACCTGGTGTGGATGGACCAAATCCGAGACCGCACCGCGAAATGAGACCCTGGAACTCCTGCACCACCTAAGAAACCGCCTCCGACCATGCTTGGGCTATTTTGGGTTTCTAGGACCCAGGGGGGGTCGGAATATGCAGGTACTTTCCCTTCAAAGGGGCCTTCAATGGGTGAACCGCGCAGCCTACATTCTTTGGAACCCCAACCATGTTTGCATCCATCTTCGACCTCCGTACCGTGGAAAAGGCGCTTCAAGTCCTGGGATACCTTGGTGGACATCATGCTGGCACAAATCGTCTGTCCATCCACCGCCCGTGTTTTCAAGCGTCCTCCCGTGGACTTTCATAGTGACCGCCTATCAGCGGAAGCTATGGGGATTCAAAGTTCTTCCTCACAGCATTGGGGGAGAAATGAGAGGTGTGGCGTTGGTTGCCCTCAGCATTTCGAATCGGGATGCAACATTTCGCGACTCCACCGAGCCCCTCCGTTGATGATACATTCAAAAGACCTGCAACTCACTGACGGCGGTTTCTGGGGAACCAACGGATTTCACTTCCCTCATTGAACATCCACACACGCGGTTGCGTTGACTCGCGGGTTGCAGCTTGATTGCTTTCTTGCGCGACATATGGTGCCCTTTACCCTGCTTGGCACTTGGCACGGCTCAAGGGCTGTTTCCTGGGGTGTGTAAATGTTAAATCATCAGGCAAGATGCCGAATGTGAAAACAAGAAAATATTGCTTTCCGGTTGATATGAGTTCCGAATACGTCCAAATAATAGTGAATTGTCCTGCGGCAGTCTCGGGGTTGGTTGCTCAAAATTGAGCTTAGGTGCTGTACCATTATATAATATATGGGTTTGGTCATGTTGTTCCAATGAACTTGCCTCAAACACCCAGGAACCTCCTACATCTGAGGGGCCCAACGTTGGGCCAGGCGTTGGAGATTGGGTGTTGAGTCAATCCACTAAATAAGTAGGTGAACACCAGACCGTGGTGACCTAATACAAGGGACTGAAAAAGGAACAGCAACATAATTGTCCCGTGGTGGAGACTACTTTCCATCGAATGTTCTACCCAAACCCCCGTTCAAATCCTTTAGCACGGGCCCGTGCTAAAAAGAAACCAACCTCAGGAATCTTTCTACCCCGGAATCCTTCTACCCCCCCCTAACATCACCTTGCCAGGAACCCCCCGTGTTTGTCGCGTCCCACGGCTTGGGACTTTCTTGGTGTCTCCACCTGTCTGGGCTGCCCTCAGATCCCCCGCTCAAAGTGACTAACTTTTGGTGGGTGAAATGGAAACTACCACAAAACACTAGGATCTAAAAAGCTAAAGAACCGGATGGCCGGGAGTCGGGAGCCAGCTGAGTCATTTTCAGAGTCTCGGGGTGCGGACATCCCCCCGATCGAACCCGGGCTGTGGCTCTCCTGTTGCTCCGCTGTGCGGCGACGGGAAGCGGTGGCCCGCATCTGGCTGAGCTCATCGTTCGGCCGACGGAGAGATGGAGGGTTCTGGTCTCCTAACAAAAGACACACCCAGAGGGGTGTCCAGAACTTCAGAACTGGAGTTGACCTTGTTCCAGAAATGCCTCTTTTCCCCCGTTGTCCAAAAAACTGTTTGATGTTGGCTTCCGTTTTTGTTGCCTTTGGGTTGCCTTTGGTTTCGTTTTCGGGATATCTACCCTGGAGGACTCTGAGCAAATTCTGTTGGACTGTGGAAACTGGCAACACCTGGATACGGATACACTGATACACATGTACGGTAAAAAGCTACACCAATTCTGGGCCATGATCAATCATGTCCCTTAAAACTTGAGAAAACCCTGAGAAGAGTCGGCCCAACCGCGACTTGTGCTCAACATCCTTCCAGGGGGTGGTTTGGATTGGTGGTTTGGCGTTTAGGGGGAGGCTTCCCATTTACCCTCCACAAAAACCCAGGGGTTCAACCCCCCAAACCACGAATCCAAACCACCAACAGAGACACCAGCTGATTTCTGTCAAGTCAAAGCTCTGAAACCAACAAAAGCCACGGCTTAGGAACCCTGCGGTCTGATGCCTTGTTTTGAGGGTACCCTGTTTGGGCTTGATTTAAGGGAAACCCGAAAGG
Source organism: Effrenium voratum (assembly GCA_963377175.1). Classification (NCBI taxonomy): domain Eukaryota; class Dinophyceae; order Suessiales; family Symbiodiniaceae; genus Effrenium; species Effrenium voratum. The sequence continues at coordinate 280,890 of CAUJNA010003733.1, read as the reverse complement.
AAAGCAGCGACTTTTGGGAGTCCCCACGAAAAACCCTGACAACCTCCATGTTGTTTTTCCCCGATCTGAGGGCCTGACACGTGTGTAGATATCATGCTGAGCATTGCTGATGCTTTAGATCTCGTTGCAAGAAAGAAGTGAAATCTTCCACACACTCCGGTCCGACAGAGGTGTGCTCAAACATGAGGCGCCTGTTGGGACCATTCAAGGGCTCGGGACTGGACATCTGAAGGAAACCACGCATTTGAGGGTGCTACATCTTTGCCCTTGACTAAGATGATGAACCAAAAAACTGATTCTTCGATTTGCTTAAGCCCCCTAAAAAAATGACAGTATTTCGAGCAGTGATAGATTTTCATGGAAACCTTAAGCAAATGGAAGTGTTTAACGCTGACCTAGACTCGCCAAACTCATGGCCAATGTTGGGGCCCCGATGATTCATTGACCAGCCAAATCAGGTCAGCGACCAAAACCCATCTGTTGGTTCTAGTGGCATGGTTAGGAAGGTTTGTTTAGGAACTACAACCCTTCCTAAGCTTCAAGTCCAATTATCGAGCAGAACCTACCAAACTTGCCCATGGTGGCTTTGGGCGCGATCCGCTGGTTCTTTGGACCGACTCTCAAGGCGCACCTGCTTCTTCACCTCCAAGGATCGCGCGTTGAAGCCGTGCATCTCCTGGGCAGGGTCCAGGAGCCTGGCACATCCTGGTTTGCCTCCAAGATGGGCAGAAATGGGCGCCATGTTCACTTGACACCAGCCACAAAACGAACGAGCAAACTCTGGGCAAATTGCAATCACTCGCAATCTGCGAATAGGGGAACCCTAGTCAAGGACCTTCATGGATGAGCTTCTTTCACTGGGCGAGCGCGTTCTAAAATGTGGCACCTTGATGCCTGAAGCGACAAGGTGCCAAGAGGACACCAACCGCGCCAAACTAAACTGATAAACTGGGTCTTTTTACTTGAGGCTCGGTACTCTTTGTGGGGTGGTTTCAAAGGGGACCCGCCAAGAAAATTGTCAGTTGGGGGGCAACCCATTTGGGGTTACCCTATCTTTGACCCACACCCTGAAAGCTTCACAGTGATCTGGGTGGTTTACCAGTGCCCAACCCAAGCGAGGTGCCCTTGCATCACTCAATGTAGCTACACGCTATGTTTCGACTTTCAGTGTCTCGAATGGAGTTCCCAGACTTAGCTCACCAGTTTATAGCTGCCTTGTTGGATTTGCTTGACCAACAATGCGAACCATTGTTTGGCACAAATCTGAGCCTGTTCAAGATTACCCTTTTTCGGGATATGTCAAAATAGGGGAGCGCCCTCGTAAATGGAAACAAGGAGTAACATCTGCGGTCCGTATCCTGGCGGAAAAGTTGCTTGCCGCATACCCATGAGAAACTCGTGTGTGAGCGGCTCACCCGTTGGGCTGATTTGAACACGGGCGTGGCCCCTACCCCGCCCCTTGGAAGGCACGTAAGAAAAAAACGCCGGGACGCGAACGCGGCCGGCGGAGCTAGGCCGGCGGCGTCGCCGCTTTTGTCCGCCCAGGTGTCGAACCTGCGTGAGGTGTGAGGTTTTGCCTGGGGTTAGTTAGCCAGTATGTTCGCAGGCGGGGTTTGTCAGCCCCCAGACCCTCACAGAAATCGGGTCCCAGAATAGACCCTTACCTGGGCGTGTTTGACGTTGAAAGGGAAGCAACCATTTAAATTTTAGCAGTTAAGTGGGGATTTCCCACGAAACCACAAGAAGCAATGATGTAAAATACTTCCCAACAACCACCATGTGGGATATCACATTTGCCTCTTGTGGGCTCTTGCCCTAAGCACGGAATGTCGGTTTCAGGATCATGGGGAAGCCATAACCTTATGATAAGCACCAGGTGCAAGATTGAGCCAGAAAAGGAGAAGAAGCAGAAAAAGAAGGAGAAGGCTTCCAAAAAAATAAAATATGAGTGATCGATTCCTTTTAAAACCAACAGGGGAAAATAACAAATATTCTTAAACAAATGGAAGAAGACAATCCTCTCAAACAACTAACCATCTGCCAGGTCTCAAACAACTAACCATCGGTCAGGTCCCGTCTTAGGAGGTGTAATCTGGGCAAACTAGAATCAGTATAGTTCACCCCTTTTGGTGATATATGGTGGTTTCCTTTGGTTGCCTACCATATTGTTCAACCCCATTGGGGGCCATGTCGCTCTTTTGCTTGTCGGCTTTCCCGAAATTGCCACGGCTTGCCTTTCTGGAAGCACCAGCCTCCCAATAGAAATGTCCTGCTGCGGCTTGCCCCTGGAATCCCGAAAAATCCTTGAAGGGTACATGCATGTCAGCAAGTTATTTTGGGATTCCCGTACGGGGCCAAGGGTTGTACCATGTTCAACTGTAGGCCCATGTATGAACATACTTGAAGCTACTAGGAACTCGTCAAAGGTACCTGCTCAAGGATGCTGCAGGAATACTTAAATAAGTGGATGCTTCGCAAAAACAGAGACCCCTGTCTGGATGATTCCCGGTATTCAAGGGCTCTGAGTTTTGCGGCGAGGTGCCTGCAATGGCACATTTGAGTGACCTCCTCCTTGTTGCCCAAGGGGCATTTCAGGTACCAGTTGCTCTACTCCAATGAGCTCCTGAGCCGTCTCACCGCTCGAGTTCGGAATCCTGTGCAACTTGCACCGAAGTACCTCAATGCTTCGGGTTGGCTCCACCATCTCGCTCTTCCACAGCGTATGCAAAGCATTCACAGATTCAGGAGCAAACTCTGCGCCGTCGAACAGATCGCCGAACGATTTCTCCGTAGCCTCGCATCCTTACCAAGCAACAAGGAGCCAAGGCTCAGAGACATGGAGACGGCCATGGAGACAGCGCAAAGGTGCCTGCACTCTTCGATTGTGTGCTTCACCTTCCCCTTGGAGCACTCCATAGACAAATGTCCCAGGACATGCGTGGGTGTTCTTCATCAAATTTTCACAACGCGTGTACTGTCAACAAACGGAAAACGAGACTTATGAACTCTTCAAACTTCAACCAATGATCTTAGACAATGGTGACCGTTATGTTACATCCTGTGAACTAACATTCAATTCATGCTTTGGAAAGTCTTTAAAGCGCTACTGGAACACCGAGGAAGCCGACCCCTCTGTCGCAAGAGTGAACAAAATGTCTCGAGAGGCTTGCTGCAGGAAGGCCGGGTGTGATAACTCTGATTCCCTCGTTTTTTTGTGGTTTGGATTGGCGGTTTGTTTCCCATTTACCCTAAACAAGAACCGGGGGTTCAAATCCCGGCCAATCCAAAGCACCAATTGAGGATTACCTGAAAAAGGAGGGATGGGAATAAACACGCACCACTCCGTTTCAGCCGCCGCCCCTTAATTTCCATTTTTGACCTCCCAGAGTGGCATTCAAACCCCCACCAAAAAGCAACATGCTGGCCGGCTCACAGTGGGAAACTAGTGAGTTTTGGCAGATCTCCTGGCCAAATCTACACCTCGATCCCCCATGTCCCCCCTGCAACTTTTGCCATCTTCACAACAACAATGATCCCTTGTCAAGCAACTACACTCAGAACGGGGTGTGCTTGTTTCAGGGTACCCTTTTTGGAACCAGCTTTTCGGTGAACAGGGGCATATATAGCCTTGGTTGACGTTGGAAGGGGAGCAACAATTTATATTCTAGCCTTTAAGTGGTTGGATTTCAACCACTAAACTGCAATACGCAAAAAAAATGGGAAAATGTTTCCCAGCGACAACCGTGTAGCTACCGTTCTCTTGGGCGACCACCGTGACAAACCGCTTGCCGCCTGCGCATGGGGCTCCGCTCCTGCTGCAGCACCTTGGGGATCCGCAGCTCCGGGTCCTCGACTCCGAGCCCCGTGCCGAGTGCCGTCGATGGGATGCGTTGGCCTTGTCTGGGTCCTCCAGATTTGAGAGGTTAGAATAAGGGTGCCCGATTTTTTCTTTCTTGTTTTTTTCTCTAGTCTATGTTAGTAGGGGAGCCCTCCCAACCAAAAAAGGGTAAAAGGGCACTACTGGGGGACCTGGTGTGGATGGACCAAATCCGAGACCGCACCGCGAAATGAGAACCTGGAACTCCTGCACCACCTAAGAAACCGTGGTCGGGATGGATGCGAAGTCCCGAGACCGCGCCACGAAATGAAACTTCCAGGGTGGGTAATTTCCCTAGGGTGTAATCCCAGGGTGTGATAGGAAGGTCCTTAGATTTGAGAGGTGAATGTCAACTAAATATTGGAAGTAAACCAACCATCAACAAAACCAGCGGTAAATTATGGCAAGTTCGACGTACCCCCTTGATCACTTACTTGCAGTATTTAGGGCAACCGGCCTGGGGAACCTTGGTTAAGTTGAACGCATCGGCATAGTCATCCAAAGGAACAGACACTACCACCACTTCTTTTGGGCGCGGGGACCCACTAGCCGTAGCGGAGCGAGCTAACTCAGCGAGATGCGAGCCAGTCGATGGAGACTCTTCCCATAGAATGATATGGCTGGCCTGTCCGCTCTCAGATCCCCTGCTTACTTTTTTCAAGTGGGTTAAATGGAAACCCAACCACTCAATCAACTAAAAAACTAAAAACCTAAGGAACCGGACAGCTGGTTCCGAACCGCCGAGCAACCGTTTGCCGGGCTCCTCAGTTCGAGAAATGATTCATGTGAGTCCTGGTGCAAAACCTGCTTGCTCAATGGAGTTTACCTAATATATATTAAATAAATAGGTTGGCGCCCCTTGGGAATGTACCCTCGGCTTCCAAAGGCCATTCAAAGAATGGTCGAGGTCGCTAGACTGTTTTTTGCCGAAAGGCCGTTTTTTGCGCCTGGCCCTGAATATCCAAGAAATGACGGTATTTGTTGCCCAAGAATTGCTTAGGGTCAGGTCACTGACAGTCACGCCGCCCTCATCCTCCCAGCTGCAAATGACTGCGCCCAAGCCACTCATTCCCCGGCTTGCCAATTGTATGGTCACATCACTTTTCAAAATCGCCAAGTGTCCCGCCTACCGTATATGCGCGCATAGACACTGCTGCAAACTTCGTGGTTTCGGGGCATCGCTGCCGATCAGGCATGCGTTGTGGGCTCCTGGGAGTAAATGTGCTTTCCACGCTGTTAAAAGTACTTTCCACGCTAAAAAACGTACTTTCCACGGTTTGTCCATGGTTTGTCCACGCCTCATTTTCTTTCGAAATCGATTAAACAATCAACAAACGACAGGCGATCAGACTCGTGGAGCTGTGGACAAGAAGCGGAAAAGCACGCACGGGCATGTGAGTGACAAACCAAATTAACACAGCATGGTGACGGCGTGTGATTGCAACGGGATGAAGCGACTTTAAAACATACTTAGCTTATTTCACAAAAGGCAGCAATCAAGTTCTTCAACCTCTCACTGCACAGAAGCGCGCGGGGATGTCAGGAGCCAGCCGTCTCAAGTTGGCCAAGTTTGTCTAGACCTACTTTCAATGGTCGAGGGACATTACTTTTATAGCCTTTCGCTTTTTAAATGGTTGAGGCTATTTGAAGAATAGTCGAGGAAGCATAGGGCGTAGCTTCCTCTAAAGGAACCAAACAAATGGAACAAAACCAGTCTGATTCCATCATTGACACCTGGGTTTGTCCTTTCTTACGGGACCCGCAAAGTGGTGAATTGCCTTTGCATTTCCTTTGAAGCTACAAAAAAAGCAAGGGGCACCTTCCAAAAGGACACACCCACATGTGTCCGACTTCCAAAAGAGTGTTTCATATAATTGAGACGCCCATGAAAAACTCGAGAAAAACACACAACCTTCATTTCGCGGCCGCATCCCACAAGCACTCAAATCAAAACTGGTGCCATTGTTGGAAGCTGGCTTTACATTTTGCTACCCCACAGGATATAGAGGATCCACTTGTCACTGTCGTTGGGTTTCTTCACCGGTTACTGCTATCATGCCAACTTCGGGTTTGTTTCAGTAGGGGAAACTATTTCGTAGGGGCATGGCCTCCTCATCAATCCGAAGTTCACATGTGATCTTCGTGGAGTACCGGAGTACCGCGCTCAGGGGTGATTCCCCTAGGAAGCAATGATAATTTTAGGGAGTTCTCTGACTACTATGGTCCGCACCGATCTGAAGTTCACATGAGTGGCTTGCCTGGATCCCTATGAAAGAAACCTCCATCATGGAGGGCGTCAACCCCTATTGTAGGTCCAAAACAGTGACTTGTCAGTTCACAGTGGTTTGCCTGGACCTTACAATTCACGCTCATGTTCCATATATTGAAAATAAACAAACATAACATGAAACACACACACACACACAAAACAAACACCAACACAAACAGAATCAACAAACACATGTGTATAATATATATATATACACGTATACATCAAAATATAATTGTCCAATGTGTTTAGCCATGTCTCAAAAACGATAAATAACAAGAACAAGAATCATGATAATGATATTGATGATAATAACAAGAATAATCATAGCAATAAAAATAATCATAATAGCAATAATAATGGTAACACTCATAATAGTGATAATAATAAGGAAAATAAAAATGTAATAAGGATGAGAATAATGATAAAACATTGATACTACTAATAAAGATCATAATAACAATAAAAAAAGAATAACGAGAATAACAATCATAATAACAATGATAACAATAATGATAATCATAAAACAAATACAAACGATAATAATAATCATGATAATAATAAATAATGTGACTACTAATAATGATAGTAATAATGATAATACGAATACGGATAATGAAAATGATAATAATAATAATAATGGTAAAACAAATCATACTAATAATGATAATAATGATGATAGTAGTGGTGAGATAATAATGAGCATAAAGATAGTAACTATAATGATAATAGAATGATAGTAATAATAATGATAATGATAATAATAGTGGTAATAATGATAATAATAAGGATACTGATAATAATGAAAATAATTTGATGAATGCCCTTCTGCATAAACACCCCCCTCGATATGCGGGACACAGTGAGCACAAAGTGCCGGACAAAGTGCGGGACAAACTGCTGGACAAACAGCTGTCCGGCAAGGTGTCCGGGGGGTTGTCCGGGGGGTTGTCCGGAGGGTTGTCCGGAGGGTTGTCCGGAGGGTTGTCCGCGCACTTTGCCGAGATTTATGCTGCAAACCCCCCTCCCGCGAGAATACTTCCCTCCGAATTAGTGGTTTCCGAGTGGTTTCCGAGCGGTTTCCGAGTGGTTTCCGAGCGGTTTCCGAGTGGTTTCCGAGTGGTTTCCGAGTGGTTTTGGCATGTTCCAAACCTGTCCGAAGACTTGTCCGCCGGTTTGTCCCGGGCTTTTGGGCCCTCAAAGCTGTCCGGAGGGTTGTCCGGGAGTTTGTCCGGGGGTTTGTCCCGGGCTTTGGGGCCCTCAAAGCTGTCCGGAGGGTTGTCCGGGGGTTTGTCCAAAAGTTTGTCCCGGGCTTTTGGGCCCTCAAAGCTGTCCGGAGGGTTGTCCGGGGTTTGTCGGGGAAGTTGTCCCGCCGATTCGTGCCCTCAAAGCTGTCCGGAGGGTTGTCCGGGGGGTTTGTCCGGGGGGTTGTCCGGGGTTTTAAGCCCGTTGGACCCAAAATATGAAAACAGGTGTTTATGCAGAACTTCTGTCAAAAAATAATAGTGACAATAGCAATAATAATAATAATAATGATAATAATAATAATAATAGACACTAAACAAAAAACTGTATCCAGAGCTTCGATTTGTTTGCCGTCGTTCTCCTTGGGACTCTGCTGCAAGTGCTCCAGGCGCCGCAGCAGGGCGCGATGTTTGGCCATGGGACCTCGAGTAGAGAAGAGCCCAACCGAACACCGCAGCATAAACACCTGAGTCATAATCAAAACCCGGTACTAAAATTTTAAAATGGTCTACCTCCCCTCCAAAAGTGGTCTGAATCCCCACTAAAACCGGGGACACCCCCAAACGGTTTATTAATCCGGGGTCAACACTAAGAATCTGGCACCGCCCGAAACCCCCAAAACCCATGCTAAAGAATCACAAGGGCCGGAACACAAACCCATGCTAAAGAATCAAAAGGGCCGGACAGCTGCACCTTGGTTGGGACTTGTCGCTTAGCTTCATCAACATGAGTTTTGGGGACGTGGCTCAAGTGGCACACTCTCCCGGCCTTTGCTTCTGCCACGTGCAGCCAGAGGTTTCGCTTGTTTTCGGCTGAATGCGGTCTCCTGCGCGGGAGACTCAGCAGGATGGCCCCAAATTGTCGGCCGTTGTGGTGCACAATGTGCTCCGTTTTCCTCACAAGAAGCTCTTGATTGGCAAACTTGGAGATTCCAGCTCCGGAACGGCTCCCTTCCAACCACACTAGTTGAATGTGTGAGTGACCAAGGAGCTCGCTCTGGACATGGGGAAAATGGTTGTTTGCACTCTGAGAGTCCTTGCGTACATGGTGCCATTTAAATTGGAAACCGCATCAATACTAATAGTTGGTCCTGCCACGAAGGGACGAATCTATTCGCACCCCTGTAGGTATGTTTCCCTCCAAACCTTGGCACATCCTGAGCAAACGGAGCTGAAGCCCTCACATGGCTCCTTCATGGACTCCTTCCAGCCCTCTTGGCCAAAGCCAACACGCGGCCTCAGCGCGCGAAGGGGGGTGTCTTGTGCCCAAGTCCTGTTTAGGTTCGGGGCGCCTACAATAGACCCCCCGCTCTGCCAGCAAACAGGAAGCAAACCAGCACAACCAAGAACCGGTGACAAAACAGCAACACACATCAGGGATGTGCGGCAAACATTGACATGCCAGCCTGCACCAGGATCCAGAAGCCGTAGGCACAAGGACCTTTGACTCACGATCTAAAGCTGGCCCCTGATGACTAACCAGTCAGGGGCTTAGTCTGAGGTAAATTGGAGACTGACCTTGGGGTCCAACATTTTGCCCCAGTTGGCCTTCTAAATAGAGAGGGGTGAAGAGAAACAAGGGGCATTGCCGGCAACCACAGCATGATGTGCAGTGCCCAAAGAAACTTTTGTAGCCGTCTTTTGCATCCACGTTGAGGGCACCGTTGGCATGTCTCAAAAGGCCGAAGGCTGGAGGAAGGCACGAACAAGGCGTGGTCTCACACAGAAATGCATAATGTCTCACTGACCCGTGGGCAAGCCCCGACTCAAGCAGCAAGTACAAGATGCTCAAATTTCACGTGGTGAGCCAAGAACACACGCCAAAGGGTTGCGTAAGAATCGCAAGAATTAACTTGGCTTATAGGCCTGGATAGCCCATGCTAGAAAACAACCCAGTCAGTTGCTAACGCAAGTGTGTGTATGCAAGGTCAAATGTGACCCCGCTTGATTTGGTATCCCCCTGTTTTTCAGAGGCACAAGCACGGCGGCATCTAAAGTCCAAAAGGGGGCTGACAACACCACCCCCCCGCCCCCCCGGCCAATTTCTGCCACGGCGCGCGCGCTTCGCGTGCGCTGCGTCCAGACGGGCCCTGCACCAGGTCAAGGCCTGACCGCCGATTCGGGTGGATCTTCACTTTTCAAGTCGGCATCCTGTCCCTAGACGTCCAAAAAAAGGGCACCAACCACCCAGAATACACTTCTTCTTTATTTGTTGGGAAACGTCCAACTTCAAAGCACCAGACTCCTAAACACCTTTTCCCTTTTCTGTCAGAAAAGGGGGTTTCATTTTCACTTCCACCAGAAAAGTGCTCTATTTTTCCCCCAAGGCTTCCACTGGGCCTACCTGGACACATTGATGGGTAAGGCCAAAAGTAGTGATTTGGCACTTGCCCCGTACAGGTGGAAAACGGACGCATCTCGTCATGGTTGTAGGAAAGAACCCCCTTCTGCGATACCAAAGTTCTCTCTTTGAACGGAAGGTCTGTTATCAGAGCACCAACAAATGGCCAACAACATGCCTCTTCCTGTTGCTCTCACTCGACTGCAAACTAACATGGAACCCCCAAACTCTACCTGAGATGCTTTCGGGTTCGATGTTAGTCTGCAGGGGAGTTGTGTAATTAAAGCGAAATCCGTCGAAGAGCTTTGGACATCAGGAAGAAACCCGTTGGCCTAGCCGTACTCTTCTGTTGAGGGATAATTGTCTTCAGAAATGGGCAACACGCATGGAACAAGTTGTGCTTCTGAAGACAACGGTTGAATAGATAAGCTTCAGAGAGAACAAACACAATTAATCGAAATAATCACAATGTACATCAAGTTTCCTCTAAGTAGCTAGAATGGGCATTACGCCCTTACTGGACCTTCCATTTTTTATTTTTTCTGTTTCGCCCCCTGCAAATGTGAAAAAAATGTCCAGTAGTGACACATTCCCTTTAAAGCCGAAAAGGAAGAATCAACTATAGTCTTAAGCAAATGAAAGGGACTGCTATCTTAGACTCCGCCTCATCCAAATCCCCATGCCTCCGCCGCGTGGTTCATCTGGTTCCGCAGGCCTGGCGACTGCAAAGCAGGAATCGACCCTTTCGGGTGTTCTGTAAATCACGCAGGTGTCGTTTCCGGAAAGGTCGGGTTTAGCAAAGCACACCTCTCCGCCCCGGATTTTGTGGGATGTTTCTTTTTTTTGCGGGTACCCACTTGCACATGGAGACCTTCTCAGGGGGGCCTTCCTCTACGCCTTGAACCTGTGCAGGAGTTCACTGTTGCCGCTGCACCTCAAGCGGTCGGTTCGTGAAACACGATCGGTGCCCAAAGCTTAAGACATATCCGGAAAAGCACGAAGGGGCTCTTGAATTTGGCCCGGGGTGTTGATGCCCGAGGGATAGGCTGTTCAAGTCACCATGTAAAGAGATTGATTGGTAGGTGACACGACTTAGACCCCCTGCAAGAGGTTGTTCACTTTTGGTTTCCAGAGAACATCATGGAAAACCACCAAGGGGACAAAAAACAACTCAGTTGTAAGTTAAGTCTGGCAATGACAGGGTGGTTCCCAGACCGAACCTTAGAGACCCCAGCTTCAGGGCCGCTCTGTTTCACCCGGCGCATCGCGTGCGAGGAACCGCCCATCGGCGAGCGCTTGGGCGAGGCGCGGCTCGGGCAAGCCGAAACGATGGAAGGCCTCGGCGGTGAAAACCTGGTGGCGACAATGCCTCCACAAAACACGTGTTGTTGTGTGCTTGTTTCTTTGTGGGCTAGTTGGAAAATGCACATGTCCCCCGCAACAAGTGTTTCAGGTCGAAGATCCAACAAAAAGCACCTGGGACTATGGAGCTTCTGCGTTCCATGCAAGGAGCGGAAACTTGGGACTTGTTGAAACGGCTTCAAAGTCAAAGCGCAAGCATGCTGTCACCACTCCAGGATGCTAAGAAACACAGATTCTCTTGAAACTCACTCACTTGTGTGTGGCCGAGCTAAGAAACACAGACCCTCTTGAAACTCACTTTTTTTGGTTCTTTTGTCAGGGTCCCTTGCACAGCACTGGCTGGGCCGCATTTGGGCCAACGATGTTGGTGTCACCATGTTGCAGGGTCCACGCTGCCAAGCTGCAGGCGCTCAGCGATCAGGTGTCCTTCGGCCTCGCAGCTTCCATGCCGCGTTTGCCGCAGAAAAACATGGGATGGGACCCCCCCAAAACATGTTAGAATACTCTCCTTTGGACGGAACCGGAAAAAAAGAGATGTCTCTCTTTCCATTATGGAAGTCGGGAAGAGGGCTGTGGAAGACCATCGTCCCCAAACCAATGAAACTAATTCATTCAAAGGGCAGATATTCGCACCTATCTATACCTTTTGAGCATGTTAAAACGAACACAAATACAAACATCCTTCCAGAATCCCCGCCTCAACGACGCCGTTGGCTCCGCTCCGAGCCTTCCGCGCGCTTCGCGCTCAGCGGCTGAGGCGCAGCCCGTCTTTGGTCCACCGCGCGGCCGCGAAGCAGCCGAAGCTCAGCTCGAAGCTCTCGCAGGTCTGCGACCGCACCAGGCGGCAGCAGGCAGCGCCCATGTGGAGCCTGAGGAATGTTTGGACTCCCTGGCACCTCTAGCCCATTATAAATGCCAATTGAAACCGGCTTTTGAAAGTTGGAGACACCAAAAAGATGGGTTTCCTTGTGGTGTCCCTGTGAAACTTAAGGCAAACCTTCAACAGAAAGCCCCAGAAGCATCTTTGCAAATTACTACAACTGAACAAGGAGACATTCGAGAACCTTCAGTAAAGACCTTCATTCTGGGTCTTCTCTCATTCTTCCCCCAAATCCGTGGAGCCGCAACCTCGTTCCTCCAGAAGCATTTTTCAGCAACCCACCAGCTGGCTCATCCAAAATAAGGATGGACCCCTTCAAACCCTTTGTGGTGGCTTTGACGTGAACTGGGGTTCAATCCAACCCAAACCAATCCAAACCAACCCCCAAACCAATCCAAGCCGCCAAGCCAATTCAAACAAATTCAAGCCAACTCAAACCATCTCAACCCGAGGCCACCTCAGGCCATTCTTCTGCCGCCATCGCAACCAAAGCGCTCCAGCTCCTTGCGCTCGCCGCAGCTGAGCCTCGACTCACGTCCCGATTCGAAGCGGTGTCCTCAAAATGGGGAGTGCTGGGGTTCCTTTCGGTGCCCCTGTAACCAACCCCTGGGGCTGTCCTCAGATCCGCCGCTAAAAGTCGAAAAACTCATTTTCGTGGGGTAAATGGAAAGCACCACCAAGCCAACTAAACAAACCCAAACCTAACAAGACGGCTGTGGACCGCCAGGAATCAGGGGCATCCATTTTGAGCCGCACACCCATTAGTTACCCCATCTTGTTTATAAACCCAGGCAGAAAAAAGTACCGAAAAGAGACACACCCCGTCTGAGGTTTGGAAATATGGCTACGTACCACTTATATAAGGGATGTATGCTTTTGCAAGCTTATATTGGTGGTCTACAACGATCCGCACATTCAACAACCATACCTGGAAATGACGTCGTTACGGGTGGCTATGATTCACTTCCACACCTCTTTGTTTACGACTAAGACTGTCATGCCCAACAGTATGACATCCAGGAACTCAGGGAGTGCGGGGCTATGGCTTTTGATTTGCCCAAACCTTGTTTTCTGACAAACGAGTACCAGCGGGTTGCAAGTCCCAATTTCATGGGAAACACCCTACAACATGGAATCCCCCGATAGGCGATATCTCGCAGGGGCCCAAATCCTACCCAGGGTCCCTGAAAAATGACAAGGCCAGGGGCCTACTACCATTGATCTCGGTATCGTGACCCGTGGACTGCTACTTTGATCGGCTGGATACCAAATTTTCGCTGCCTGAGTGGACTGGCCCAAAAAGGTCCAAACTGTTTGTTTGCCGCTAAAACGGTCTTCCCGAAAGTTTAAAGTCCAACTCAGGGAGTGACCCAAAGGAGAACTACCTGCTTTGACTGGAAGAGACATCTGCAAACGCTGCTCTCAGATGCTCTAGAACTCAGGTCAATCTTGCGGGTCTAGCCAGCCATAGGTGAAGCATTGGTTGAAACCTTTCCGGAAGGATAAATTGGAAATCATGGTTTTGGTGGTTTCAAGGGAAACCTGCGGGACCTGCGAAAGTAAGTTTGAGAACCGCAAAATATTCACTTTCAGCGGTCCTCAGGCCGTCTTTCAAAACAACTAATATCCGGTTCCCTTGTTTGGACACAAAATCGTGGTGAGAGACTTCAACTTAACTCCTAAAGAACTTTGAATCCGTCTGCTTGGTCTGGCCCCTCCTCTCCATTGTGCAAGGCGAGCAGCGTGGTTTTCACCAAGACCTCGTTGTCGCCGCTTTCCACTGCCGCAACCCAGGGGCAAACGGGGGACAGCAGGTAGACCAGCGCTTCCCCGAAGGCCTCATCCCTCGCAGGGCTGCTCCAATTCGACAATAAAGAAATGTTTGTTTTTCGGGAGCAACAACAGAACCCAAAAGCGTAGCAAATCAATTCGACTACTAAATGTGTCCCCTGGAAAAGGGGCAATTTTCGTGACCCTTGTACAGGGGTCACTGGATTTTCCCCAAATCAAAAGCTGATGGATGTACTGGTGGCTTCAATTGAAACGATCGCCACTGGGATTTCGGGTTGATCCCAGCCTGATTTGCCGCTGATACGCGAAGACTCCCAGTTGCAAGGGCCACAGGGAGACGATCACAGTCTGACCGCCTCACACACCGGGGCCCCGGAAACTTGGCTGAAGAGGTGCTTAGGTTGACTAGGTCCTCCAGTAGAGAGGTTAGAATAAGGGTACCCTTTTTTTTCTGTGGTCTATTTTAGTAGGGAACCCTCCCCCAAAAAAGGATAAAAGGGAACTACTGGGGGACCTAGTTGAAAGTGAAACATGAGTTTGAAACAAGGCCAAGCACTGCTCCGCATATGCTGCAAGCAAATGCATGTCTGTCCATCATGCTTTGTAGTGCCTTAGCTATCCTCGCAGTGCGAAGAATGCATGTCGGGCAAAGTGGCAGAACGAACCCACCCTGTTGGCACCAATCCTCTCTCCAAACTCAGACGAAGGAATGCGGTGGCAATCCATGGTCATTGCCTTGACAACCCCTTGAGTGGATGGGCCAAAAAAAGCCCAAACATCCCCCCAATTCCATTTGTTTACTCTTCCCCACAAACGGGAAAATGGCACCATAAATGGAGATCTCCAGGGGTCACCCCCCTCCCCCAATTCCATGTTTAAGGGGGTGGGGATGCCCAAACTGTTTGAGTGCCACAAAAACGGCCTTCCCAAAACGTGACGAAAGTGCGCAACGCGAACTCAGGAAGTGAGAGAACGGTTCACCAGATCGTTTCACCGTTTCACCATGCGCCTGAGATCCGAATCGCATCCATCCAGCCTGGCTTCAGCACACGCTCGTACTCCCGGAGCAGAACCTGCGTGTCGTCTTTTTCCCCCCGAGGGCAACCTTTTTTTGGGCCCTTGGGAAATGGAATCAAAGACTAAAACCTGCGTAACCCCGGCTCTTAAATGTTGAGCCACACCCAGTCCCCTCAAAGGAGAAGCCCGCCTCGCACTGGGAGGCCCGGTCCGTGAGGACGCCTTCCGTGGCCAGGTGCGCCAGTAGACCTGAGGGGAATGAGGGCTTTCCGGAGTTCATTGGGGGCTCGGTCCGCGGTCCACGTTTTCTTGGAAAGACATGGCAGAGCCAGGAAAAGAGAAGACAATATATCAGTTGGTGACCAAGTGCGCTTTACGAAGGAAGCCATCTTCATTTCCAGGCGGTTGCTTGTTCTTGTTCAGTGGCTTTCCTGGAAAAAAGGACTCTAAAGAACGGGGATACCCGTGCAACGTTGCAGGGTTCTGGGCTCTCCCCCAGTCTCTTCGAGCTCGGGCGATGCCCAACACCATTCCCCGCCTTTGTCCAAGACCAGCGCGAAGCGGTTCGCCCACTCCGCCGGCAGCTGCCGCGCATCTGCCTCCACCCACTCCACCTTTGGCGCGGCCTGGGGATCAACCAGCCCAAGGTGGCTTCCTGGAGGATCCATTGGCTCATTCCCAAATCTCACTGCCGAACGAGCGGACTGGCAAAAACAAAAACCATGTTGCTGGGCCACAAAAAAAATGTATTTCCGAAAAGCTTAAAGTCCATGATCTCAGGAAGTGAGAAAATATATGTTTGATTCCAAACAACAACCAGCAAGTTGCAGCATGTGCCCCACAACAGCGGGTTTGTGGTGGTTCCGGATACTTCTGCCTGCAGAGTTGACTGAGCGCTTGTATCCACCTTATTTTGCGGAGCAACAGCTGACTGGCCAGAAAAAACTTCTGGGCTGACCTGCTTGGCTGACTTTCCCAAGCTGTTCGGGCTGAGCACGATTTGCTGACTTGCTTACTTCAATTATCAGAAAGACTTTGTTTGGCGACGCTTTGCCAAAATAGAAGACATATGGCACCCCAGAGTTCCAGTGTTTCAAATCGAACCCCCCATCCAACAACAAAAACAGAAGCAAGCCGCTGGATCCTGAATGGCACGATGCTGATTTCAATGGCAGCTCCAAAAGGCCCGAACCCGCTAGCACCTTGGTTGCTAATGACTCCCCTGCAAAAGGGTTTTATTTTTGCTTTTTGTTTTTTACTTTTCTGGGGTGTAGTGGAAAGCCCAACTTGATTTCAACCAAAAAGTTAAAGTCTAAAGATCCGTTGCCAAATCGCAGTCAAGGCACTTAGACTTCAACGTCAACCCCTCAATTCCCCTCCTCTTTCTCGTAGCTCACCTAACAACCGCCTAAGCAAAGCTATTCATGCTCAGACTGATGGCGGAAATATACAAGGATGGACACTTCCCAAACCTGTGTATACATGTTATAATTGTATATATGTGCATATGTGTATACATATATATATATATATATGTATACGCACATGTGTAGATATGAATACATGCATTTCAAAACGTGGCCGTCTAGTTTTCGGGGGTTCCCCTTTTTGGTTGGTGTTCAACCCACTTGTTGGGTTATTTTGAGACAACCCGCGCCTGGCGCATCCACTGCACACAGCTGGGGGAGATGTCCACAGCCGTGCACCTTTCCGAACTGGTCGGACGGGCTCGGAATTGCTGGGTTGGATTGGTTTACAAGGGATTGCAGAAACCAGTTGTAAAGACCAGGGTTGTAAAAGCAATTCTTAGATTTACAAGGGCTTTTTCTAATTGGTCGGTTTAAAAGGGAAAGCAAAAGGAGCTAGTTTGACACACCCGTTTGGTTGGAGGTTGTGGTTTGGAGGTGTGGAGGAGGTTTCCCATCCCTCTAAGACCCAGGGGCTCAAATCCCCAAAGCACCAATCCAAACCAGCAATTGATAGGTGGTTTGAAGCAGTGATTTGGAGGTTCGGAGGTGGTTACCCTTGCGGGATGCGAATTCCCTCAGTGCCAGTTTTTTCCCGCCAGTGACACCTTCTGGCAATGGGTTTGGGGTGGCTCGCAGGTTCCCGGAGGTTGGAGCAGGTTCCGGGAGGTTCCTTGTGATCACTTAAAGTATTCTCAGGAGCGTTCCCTGGTGGCCAGGCTGATCACAAGAAGTATACTCACAGTTGCCAGCTGCATTTGGCCTTGTTTCTGCTTGAGCCCCATATGGCTGTGGGTCAAAGATAGGGTAACCCCAAATGGCTTGCCCTGGTAAATGGAAACATGGACTAAAACCTGCGGTCCAATTCCTGGTTTTTTTTGTTTCACCCGTACTCATAGTACCATATGCTGCAAGACTCTCGGTAAGTAAGAGGGTTGGCTTCCGCGACGCCTTTCGTCTCGCTTATTTCCCTTCTGAGCGCCGGCAAGTCAAGTCTCTTTTTGCTTGCTTTTTCCGCAGCTGTCCAACTGGCCATGGGCTTTTCAAAAACCAAATCGGTTAGCCCCCAGCTTTCACATCCCAATCCCCACTAAACTAAATCCCCCAAAATGGGTGGTGAATTCACCTACCCAAAAAAAAGTTGGGATCCCAAAACGGTTTTGACCACAGCCGACCGACCTCTCGCCCAGGCGCTCGCGTTCCTCCGCCAGGAGCGCTGGCAGCTCCGAGGCGCCCGCGCCCACCAGGAGCACCGGGCCGGCCGAGGCGCCGGAGGCGCCGGAGGCGGGGAGGAGAGTCTGCAGGAGGCCCAGCAGCGGGGCCGGGGGGCAGTAGCAGTCCTGAAGAGTTGAGCAGTCAAGTTGCAAGAAGAGAACTGCCTTCAGAAAAAGAAAAACAACAAGCGATACCCCCAACACCCGAATTGTTATTTTCTCAATTCCCTTCTTCTCACAGAACGTGCTACCCCCCAACACCCGATGTTGTTCTCGAGTTTCAGTTTGCATCAAAGGCCCTTGTGCAGGGATGCGGACGTGTCTCACTTGGCATCCAAGCGCCGACTGCGATGCCTGGGGAAAACGATCATTCCATGGTCGCTGTCTGGTTGGTTAGGCCCGGGCGTTTGCAAAACCGCAATCAGTTTCAGCAGTTTATTTCATCAGTAGCTCAGGTGCTAATCACCCGCTCCCTCTCATGCTTGGCAAGATGTGAGGACCCGCTGGGACTAGCCGCACATACATGGGTGTGGGTCCAAAATATGTACCCAACATGGCTTGCCCTGCTAAATGGAAAACATGACTAAACTCCGCGGTCCCCTGGTGGATTGATTCTTGACTCATACCCACATTACTGCGAGTGCAGTGGGCTCGCAAAAAAATATGTTCACGTCCTCTGGGCGCAGGGAACCGCGCCGGGCGAGGCTGCGCGCGTAATAGCTCTCCCAGTCCATAGCTCTCGGATGCGCACGGATGCCACCGGCATCGCGCGGCCGGAGAGTCGCAAGACTGGGTGGCTCTTCTGTTTCAAAGCTGGACCCCCGAAAATGGCATCGCTTGTCCTTTTGGTTTCCCTTAAAACCCAAAAAAAAGGGGCAGCCCTCAGAAAAAAGGCAAAGCCCATATGGGTGTCCTTTCGGATTGGAAAAGGACCTTTCGGATGGCTTGCAAAGGAAAATTTGCTAGGAAACCAACCCCGGTGTGTGGGTCCTGCTACTTTGGGATGTACGAATATTCTCAAGAAGGCTTAACATACCGAGCAACCCGTACAGCTGGAAACTGACTGAGCCGAAGGCTGAACGCTCGGCCAACCTGACGATCGGGAAGGTGCATCAACGCCGGGCATCCAAGCCAAACATATTTCTTTGAGTCAACTCGATGCTTCCAGTTACCTCGTTATTGGAAAACCTAACAAAGTCAAGCAACGTCTACTGTTAAAAAAACATCGCAGGGTTACATGCAGTTGGATTGCCTGCAAGCTGGTTGTGGGTCTGTTTTGTTGTTTCCGGGCTCCCAACATGCTAAAAGGGAACCAAGGACACTGCCTTTCCTGGAGACAAATTCTATGTCAAAACGAAACCACACACACACACACACGCAACACACACACACACACATACACGCGCAGGCACACAGGCACGTGCGCAGGCACGCAGGCAGGCACGGCTCGCATGCACGCACGCAGAGACACGCAAACATACAAACACACCCTCCCACACTCCTGACATTCTGATGTATAAAAAAAGAAAGAAAAACAGAAAAAGGAACAAAAACAAAAACGCGTCCACCCCCCCCCCCCCCCGCCACCCCAATTTCAAGGGCGCCTTCCTGCACTCCGCTGTGACCCCAGCTCAGCCTGTCGCTTCGAGTCATGCTGGGTGACCCGGAAAACTCGGGGCTTCGCCGGCACGGGTATGGGTGACAACCAGTGACGTTTGTAGAGGAAAGACATATGATTTTTGAGGGGTGGACCAAAAAGGGGAAAAGGGTGCCCATTGAACAGGGTAAAGGCGGCCTTTTGAAGGGAATAGGGGTCTAATACATTTCGGTAGACTTGGACAGATTCCGATCAATGGCCCTCATCAGGTGATGCTGTAATGAAAGCTCGATCCTCCTTTTTAGAACCCATATTGGGCCGCCGAAAATAAGGAATATGGATGTGACACCATGCATTGCAATGCATGGACAAAATCCCTGCACTAGTTAGTGGGTGTTTAAGCCCAGTATTCGCCCATCCCATCTGATGCCTGGCGTGGATTTTGTCCATCCGCAGTAGAAGCTTACTAGTGCTGCGCTGGCTGCAGGGAATGCCCCACGGAACTCCTGTGCTCACCTAGCGTTTTTTCCTCAGAAGGGGCCCAAGGAAGCTGGTGTCCAAGCTGCGAGAAGGCATCAACCCAAAAAACATCTATTACCTCCAATGTGGCAAGATAGGAGGTATTATTATAGTTATAAACATATATATATATATATATGTATATATATATATGTGTATACATGTATATGTATATATGTATATATTATATGTATAGATATATTATATGTATATATATATATTTATTGTGTATACATATATATATATATGTATGTATGTATGCATCTATGCACGTATGTATGTATGTATGTATGTATGTATGTATGTATGTATGTATGTATGTATGTATGTATGTATGTATGTATGTATGTATGTATGTGTGTGTATGTATATGTATATGTATATGCATATGCATATGCATATGCATATGTATATATGTATATATGTATGTATGTATGTATGTATGTATGTATGCATGCATGCATGCATGTATGTATGTATGTATGTATGTATGTATGTATGTATGTATGTATGTGTGTATGTGTATGTGTATGTGTATGTGTATGTGTATGTGCTATGTGTATGTGTATGTGTATGTGTATGTGTATGTGTATGTGTATGTATATGTATATGTATATGTATATGTATATGTATATGTATATGTATATGTATATGCATATGTATGTATCGGTTCCTGGAGGTGATTTGAGCTGGGTCTTCACGGAGATCAGGCGCCCTCTTTTGATCTTTTTGGGTCGAAGGGCAAACCACCGCCATTGTTGCACATTTGCTGACTGCCAAGTTGAGTGGCCAGGAAAAGTTTGGTCTGGGAATCTCTGACCCTCACCGGCACCCAGCTAAGCGAGAAACCTCTCGGTCACTTGGCTCCCGGCAAGTGCTCCTCGCAGCGCTGAACTCGACCTGTCGGAAAGGTGGATCAACCAAAACGGTGCTTTGGGAACTCATAGAAGACCCAATAATCATGGAAGCCAATAGGATTTTGGGAGACTACCTTTTTTGGGGGGTTGTCCTTTTTTTGTTTCTTGAGGGGGTTTGGCCCCTGTCCACCCACTTCCATTGTTGAAACGAACCAATGATGTTAATTGGGTGCTCTTCAGCTCCGGAGTTGTTCGGCACCCGCTCCTTGGCCTCTCCAAGGTCCTTGGAGGTGGATCTTTTAGGAATTTGACTAAAATGACTAGACCTGGTCCGGAAAAAAAAAAAAAAAAAAAACTTGTGTTTGCTTAGGGCGCTGAGAAAGAATACAACATATTCTCAGGCGGTTGATGTTTCTTTGCTCAACCGGGTACCTTGTCACGTTGGGACACGCGTCATTTGTGGAAGAAGTTCGCGAGGGATTTATTGGAAATGAGCAACATCCTTTTAAGGGTCTGCTTTGGACAGCTGCGATTCTGGGCATCTGCTCCATTTACAATATTCAGTTCCTCCTTGCAGGAATCTTCATGGGTTAACGCTTAGCTCGCTTCCTCTCTGAGGGCAGTCTGAACTTCACATGCAAGGAACAAACCCTGGTTGCATGTGATTTACAGGAACTTGCTGTGGTGCAGGTTGCTTTCTCGCTGTCCTTCGGTTCACTTTGGGATGACACCCTCCGTTCACAAAAGGGCGAGGAAAAAGGTGAAAGCAAGAGTACAGCAATGTTGGGGCCTCCGATTTTGAGATACCACTTAACCAGCTGAAGAAACCATGGGTTCTCACTTGATGACCTGCAAAACCCTCAAACCTCTGCCCAAGAAAAAGGGGTACCCAACCACAGCACAAGGAGTAGCAACAAAGCCACCCCCCCACTTTGCTACTTTTCTTGGGCCGCTTTTCCCACATGTCCCTCCCAAATTTCCCAACCTTCCATTTGCTTGACCTTGGGAAAAAAATGAAAGTCCCTTTAGAGCCAACAAGGAACATGAAAAAAAACTTAAGCGAAAGAAGCTACTTGTCTCGCTTCCCACTCCGTTACCCGTTGGCTTCCCTTGGTTCAATTTTTCCACGGCGGTGCTCGAGGCGAAGGCGCTGCAAGGCGGCGAGGCCGAGGTCCAAAAGGCTCTGGTGGAAGAAATCGAAGGACTCCTGACGTGAGGACGAAATGGCCTTGGCTCAAAAAACCGGTGCCGAAATGGCTTGCCCTGGTAAGTGGAAACATGGTCCAAAACCTGCGGTTTGCCCCTCCGATCGTTGAATTTTGAGCCACCCAAATCAGGGAAACCACAACTACCACCCAAAAGGAAAGCTTGGAGTAAAGGGACGCCGAAAAAGGCAGGAGCTGAGCTCCTGGAGGCATGGGGTAAGTTTAAACCACCAGGAATTGGACCGGTGTGCGTCCTTTCCATTCACCGATCGGGCAACCCATTTTGGGATTACCAACTATTCTTGCCGATCGCAGCCATTTGGCCATGGGTCAAAATCCAAATCGTACCCCCCGTTTTCACATCCCAAGCCCCACTAAAACTTAGGTCCTAAAATAAATGGTGAATTCAGCCAACCACAAATTGGGATCCCAAAACGTCTTTGACCACAGCCCTTTGAGACGCATGGCCCAAGAGCCCGCCCCCCCCAGCCCCCCCCCCCCCCCGGCCGCCCCCCGGCGGCCTCCTCCTCCGCCTTCTCGGAGAGCCAGTGCCAGAGCTGCTTGCCCCCTCGCCCCGCCTCCGCCAGCAGCCTGGGATCGTCCGCCGCAACCCAGCGGCCTTCCAGGGCTCTAACCCCTTTCGGTTCCAGGGATCCACGGGGTCTAAGCTAAAGTCACCCAACCCAAAAGTCATTCTGGTCCAAAAAGTGGACCCAACCCAAAAGGCTTTTTTTTCCATTCTGGTAGTCCAGAAAGTGGAACCCCGTGCCTGAAAACCCCGGCCCAAGGAACCCTCGAGAGGGAAAGCAAACGGAAACCCAGCGACGAGGTTTCGGGCTCCCTACTTGTTGCGAACCCAGGTGAGTCACAATCAAAACCCGGTATTAAACTTATCTACCCAAAACCATGTTTCAAGAACCTAGAAGGCGGATATCCGCAGCTATTTCTGGCAAGGGGATCGTCCCTTACTAACCGAACCATCTAGCCGGGGTTTGAGCACGTGGCTCACCTGTGTTCCCCTCCAAGAGTGAGACATCCCCACTAAAACCGGGGAGATTCCCCCCATGTTAAGAAAGATCTCTCTTTTGGCACGGGCTGAAAGCGACCTCTGGACCTCTGGAAGAGGCCTTCAAGCTCCCGTGGACTCACCTGAGAACTTGGCCGAATATGGCCCAATGGGGGTCAACCCCGATCGTGTTTTTGCTTGGTCTTTTTTGAGCGTTCACTGCGTGCAAATGTGGGTTTTCGGGGGGCTTCTTTTTTGAGGCTACCCTTGTGGGGTTGCTTTAAAGAGAAAAGCCCGGAAAAGCCGCCATTTGGCTCCCCTTTAAGACATACCCAGCCAACTCCAGTCAGCTCCTCGAGGCCCCCGGCAGCCGGGGATCGTCCAGACCTTCTTGATCCATGACCTGGAGGGCCCCTTGCTGCATTTTGAGGGCTTCCTTTGAACCACAAGGGCGATGTTGAGGGAGTCCTCAAGGTCCCATCCAAATCAAACCTGGAAAGGGAAGCCACGCAGGCGAAAGTGGAATGAACTGAACATAAAAAAGGAATGCACAAGAAAGCCAGTGTTTCAGGTTGGGCCATGTTTCTGCTCAGCCAGGGGTAGCTCCATGAGCGGCACTGATATTATGGAATTGCATTGGTGGAAGCTTTGTCAAGCACACCGGTGCAAAGACCAAACAACTGAATGCTACACGGAACGTGGTTTGATTGAGACACGCGGGGAGCCGACTCCATGCTTGGAATGTTGGAAACCCCTTACTCATCCCTACATGAAGTGTTTGGATAGGGACAGGCAGAGGTAGTAGAACTCATTCATAACTGTGACTGGGTACAAGCAGCCTGATGCATGTGCACAGCCATTTACACACATGGCCTTTACCACGTTTCGGAGAAACACACACACACACACAAAAAAAAAAGCCAAACCAAACAAGCTAAGCCAAACCAAGCACACAAAAAAAAAAAAAAAAAAAACAACAAACCACACAAACCACACAAACCACCGAACCACGTCGCAAACCAAACAAACTAAACCAATCCAAGCCAAGCGAGCGAACGAACGAACAAGCAAACAAACACACCACACCACACCACACCACACCACACCACACCACACCGCACCGCACCACACCGCACCGCACCGCACCACACCACACCACACCACACCACACCACACCAAACAACAAAGCCAAACAACAAAGCCAAACACAAGCAAGCAAAGCAAAGCAAAACCAACTAGCCCAACCGAACCAAAACAAACCAATGAACAAACGAGCAAGCAAGCAAGCAAGCAAGCGAGCGAGCGAGCGAGCGAGCGAACGAACAAACGAACACACAAACACGCAAACAGACATTCAGACACACAGACAAACGGACAAACAGGCAAACAAACAAACAAACAAACAAACAAACAAACAAACAAACAAACAAACAAACAAACATGCAGACAGGGAAACCAGGCAATCAAGCAAATAACAAAGAGACAAGAAAAGCAACCCAGCACAACTCAACCTAGCTCGACCCGACTACACACAACAACAAAACATATACGTACTATATACACATGGGCTAAATCATTCTCAGCCTTCAAGCCCCCCCAAACAAACAAAGGAGCAAGGCCATGAAGATATGAGGTCGTGACTTCAGTTGCCAAAATCAAATTGGCGTTTCTCTCCTGCATGGTGCTTTGTTTTCCATCCATGGAACCCGGAACCCGCCTCCAGCATGTCAGCGGTGGTATAGTCTCTAATGACAATGGGCGACTGCAACGCCTACGCCACCAAAACGAATTTATGCACGCAAAGCGATGGAACGGCAGTTTTTGTACAATCAAAAGATGTCTGAGAATCTGGGGCGTGACATAATTCTGCCTGTTCATGACTCAGGCAGTTCGTTTTGCACTTTGTTGGAAGAATGGCCCACCTCAACGAGGAATCCTACAGGGGGAGCCCTCCTTGTTCCTCCGCGATTTGGGCTGCCCAAAGTTACAAATGCCCAAATCATTATGGGGTTCCCCGTGGTTCGTTTCAAAAACAACACCAACAAGGGTACACTCCAAAAAAGCACAAACCCATCAATTGCAGCTCACGATGAATCTCATCCAAAGGGGGTCGGAAGACTACCACTCGATTGGGGAAGCCCCCGATCGCCCACTTCCAGCGAGAGAAAAAGGGTACCTTCACCCCACCTTAGCGCTTACTTGCGGGATTGTACCATCCTCAAAAGGTACTCCGACAATCCACTAAGAACCGCCAAAAGCTAGTTGGGTGTGTGCAGTTCAGTCTCGTGCTGGACAAGACCAACACCTTCTCATGGTCCCATTGCATACCCTATTGCCGATCCTTTGGTTGTGAGCAAGTGGGTGTCTTGACTAAATCTAGGCACATCTCTGCCATAGCCGGAACTCCTTATGCCCAAAACCTTCTCACGGCTGCCTAGTTCAAAGGTCTCATCCTCTCATCCCTTCCAATGGGGTGCTTCTAGCCGGGGCACATATGTATGATGTGAGAAGCTGTGACCCTCGAGGCTCGATTGACTTTTACTGGACCCTCCAAAAAAAGTTGGAGTTGCAAACTGGAACGCGCTGAACTGGGATGCTGTTGTTGCTGCCCAGAAACACGATTTGAGGATTGCTCAACAAAGCAGGTCCCCATTTCCGACCAAAACGTGTTTCCCGCAGTTGCCAGGCTCCAACGTGAACTTGGCTATGCAATGTTACAGAAATGTGGAACGCCATGCTGTTGGCGCCTCCACTCAGAAATAAACTGTACCCCCCATCCCCAACAAAACAAAGCAAACAACAATGACTCTCTACAATTGTCCATTAGACGGATGTCTCTTCTTCTTGCTGGTGAACCCCAACAGGGACACCACAAATAATGGATGTTGAAGAAAGCTCCAGCCCAAGATCATTTCTCAAACAAAGTTTAGAACGAACTTCTGCAGTTTTGGACCTAGTTGAGCTGCGCTTTTTTGGAAGAATATGTGCACACCATATGACCTGCTGTCGGCATGGCCCTCGTATCCTCCCCAACCAACAGTATATTAGCAAATCATATTGTCCCTTCCTCACATGGGTAGAAAATCGCGGTTGTGATGGTCATCCAATCATGACTACTTTCTCACTTCAAGGGAAAATCCCTTGGAACGAAATCAACCCCAAAGCCCGGTTTGCTGTGCTCGCGTGAGGAGTACTAACTGACCCAGGGAAGTCTTGAGTACAACTCGCTGCTCCCATCTGCAGAAATGCAAAGAAGAAACCCCATCGTACTGAACTGAGGATCTCTTGGGTGCTGTAGATCCCCCAGCAAAAAGTTTAACTTTTTGCTAAAAGGCAATATGAGCGGAATCCAAAAAGTTAAACTCTAAAGATCCAACCCAATAGCAGTAGAGAATCTGTGCAGTCTCACACTAAGTCTAGCTCTTCCTGGTTAGGCAGTGTCCCGGGCAGCTCGCCCCACGTCACAACAGCTCCACACCCCAGAAGGGCGGCAAAGGCACTGTTAGTGGCTTGGATCTGCTGAACATCCTGCAGTTGCTCTTGCACTTGGCTGCTGTCTCCGCCAAACTGTGCATAGCCCCAAGTTACAACGTGCCCAGATTCTAGAATGGCAGCAAAAGCGTCGCCGCTGGCTTGAATCTGCCGAACATTCCGCAATTGATCTTGCACCCGACTGCTGTCGCCACCGCTGTCTGGATCACCCCAGGTCACCACAGCGGCCTGTTCAACAATGGCAGCAAAAGCACTGCGAGATGCTTGGATTTGCTGAACATTCCTCAGCTGATCGCGAACCTGGCTGCTATCACCGCCAGAGTCTGGATCCCCCCAGGTCACAACAGCTCCCGAATCCAAAATCGCAGCAAAAGCACTGCACGTCGCTTGAATCTGCTGGACATTTCTCAGGTGCTCTTGCACCCGGCTGCTGTCAGCGCCACCTTCTGCGTAACCCCAGGTGACAACTGCTCCAGATTTTAGAATGGCTGCGAAAGCAGTGTCAGTTGCTTGGATTTGCTGAACATTCCTCAGCTGATCTTGAACCTGGCTGCTATCACCGCCACAGTCTGCATCACCCCAGGTTACAACAGTTCCCGATTCCAGAATAGCAGCAAAGGCAGTGCCAGTCGCTTGAATTTGCTGAACTTTCTTCAGTTGCGATTGGACCTCACTGCTGTCACCGCCCCTATGTGGGCAACCCCAGGTCACAACAGCTCCGGATTCAAGAATAGCAGCAAAGGCACTGCCAGTTGCTTGAATTTGCTGAACTTTCTTCAGTTGCGATTGGACCTCACTGCTGTCACCGCCAGCGTTTGGATCACCCCATGACACCACAGCTCCAGATCCCATAATCGCAGCAAAAGCAATGCAAGTTGCTTGAATCTGCTGGACATTCCTCAGTTGCCCTTGTACTTGCCTGCTGCGTTCGCCGCCTCCTGGATCAGCCCAGGTCATAACAGCCCCTGATTCAAGAGTGGCAGCAAAATCACCATAGGTCGCTTGAATCTGCTGGACATTCCTCAGTTGTTCTTGCACCTGGCTGCTGTCACCTCCGCTGTCTGGATCCCCCCAGGTCACAACAGCTCCAGATTCCAGAATGGCGGCAAAAGCACCATGTGGAGTCGTTTTGATCTGCTGAACATTTCTCAGCTGTCCCTTGACCTGACCACTGTCTCCGCCACCTTGTTTGACATAGGAACAATGAACAAAAAGGACCCTGATCAACGTTTAGTGTATCTCTTAAGGAAACCCAAACGAAAAACAAACTGAAATGTATGAGTGAATTACCCCGCCTCCCACAAGTATCGCATCTGCAACCTACCACCCTTCAACCCAGGCTTTGACTAGCAGTGGGCAGGGCCCAGAACCCATTGAATGTTGGTTCCAGATGGTGTCAAAGGTGTATATAGCCCCTCCTACACTCCCACTCCAAGCAGGAAGCAGAACCACCGGCGGCCCTCTTAAAAGATTTCGGCTCTCAGGTGATGGTTGCAACTGGGCCACCAATGAAATGCCCCCACGTCACCACGCCGCCTCCTTGAGCCTTGGCCAAACGCAACAAGATCCGACCGATCCGAGATCTGGGCACCAAAAGATGTTAACGTGTTTGGTTGCTTGAAAAGCGTGAATTGGGGTGAGCTGGGTGGTTGAGGTGGGTTGGGGTGGGGTGGGGAAAAAGGCGGACAGGGGCAAAAACGTTTCCCTTCCAACAAGAGTGGGAAGGAGGGGCGTCATCCTTTGTTCATTCCCATGATTGTGGAAAGGGCGAGTTTTGTCAAGTCCTTTTGGGCAAGAAGGGTTCTTGCACTATCTACCAGAGCATTAAACCATTCCCCCCAAAATGCCAGTGACCATTTTTTGTGTGCTCATGTGCACACCAGTTCCATCTTTTGAGGGCACAGCATGGGCCCTGACAAAGCATTTGTAGAGGAAAACGGGTGTTCCATCGGGCAACCCAGGAAAAATACACCTTGGAGTGACCAATCTGATGATGTTTAGCACTAGAAGGGGAAGCCCTGAACAAGGAAAGGCAAAAAGGCTAGGCCGGTGAACATCACCCAAGACCACAATCAGAATGACGCTTCAGCTCTGTAATGGGATTTACCGAGGCGGTTGAGGCAAGGCGAAAAACCAACGCAGGACAACACAGGTAGCCCTCTAACTCACCCTAAGTTTCCATGGTTTTGCTAATTCTGGTTGATTTACTTTCAATCTGGTGGGGGCATGCACCAGAAGGCCGTCCCACTCTGGCCATGGGGCGTGCAGGGCAAAGGCCAAGCCGGCGGCAGCCAGCTTGGCAGGTTGGAACACCCCGGTGATGACGTCCCCGTCTCGCAGGCCCGCAGCAGTCAAGGTGGCTGCCAGGTCCAATTCCCGGCCTTCGAAGTGGGACAAGGCTTGGTCCCTGGGAGCAAAAAAACAAAAGCGGCGGTCTCTGCGTGGGTTTGTCCGCAACACCCAAAAGAGAAAGAAGAAGCGAGTCAAATTTGTGTTGAGGCTGAGGAAACCAAATGGAACCGTGTCTCGGAAAGGCTTGGAAGCAGTGGAGCCTTTGACGCAAAGGTACGAAGGCTTCGCAGGCTTTGAAGGTCCAGTGCGCAGATTTTGAAGGCTCCAAAGAGCAATCAGGAACAAAGGCTTCGAAGGCTTCAAGAACGAAGTCTCCGAAGCCTTCGAAGGGTCGAAGGCTGTTTTGTCAACGTTAGTCTTCGCGACAGTGGTGTACCTTTGGCTCTTGGAGCAGGCTAAGAAAGAGTACCTGGACCCTCAAACTAGCCATAATTTTGCCACAAATTTGGAGAAGTAACCCACTTTTTAGGGAGTTTTTAGGGAATTCAGGCACCCTCCAAAATTGAGACGTTCAAGTGCACCTCGAGCTACCGGGGAGAGGCTCTGAGCCGATTCTTGACGGAACGCCTTGAGGAAAAACAACATTTAGGAGGCCAAAACAAGGCTGCTCCAAAGATTCGCCTCACCCACATGGTTTCGGGGTGGACGACTGGTTTCATGCCCATTTCTCTGGTGGCTTCCATGTGCGAGAGGACAGGAGCAAGGGAGACGGTCGATGATCTGACAGGGTCATTTATCCCCATTTCCACCTCAGCTCCTGCCCCCCCACCCCCCCCCCCCCCAAGACAAAAGAACCCGACTGCCACCCACCCCCGCCTTTCGCGGTGAGCCTCAGACATCGGCGCTGGAAATGCCGCTGGGCCGCGGCCTTTAGGACGCTGACCAAGGACTCTGGGGCCAGGGAGATCACGCAACCGCGCCCGCTCGGAAGGTGAACGTCCAGCTGCAGGGAGCTCGCTCCGTCAGGGGCCATGGCAATTCGGGTAAAATCAGAGCGCCCCCCCTGGTGCTTCGATTGGGCCAGACTAAAAAGATTCGACCGAGCGGCACATGAAATCATATCAGGTCTGTTGCACCCCCCCCTTACTATGGCCAAAAACCACACAAGCTCTCAGGAAAGCCACACCGGTAGAGGGGTTCAAACAGATCCCCAAAAAGCACAAAGGCACTGCACCCAATGACGGTTGGTTCTACCAAGACGGCATTTCTGATTTCTATAGCCTTACTAAGACCCCCAGATCTCATAACCACCTGCTAGGTTTTGGGTGCTACTCACTCGGCAAACGGTGCTGACACATCAATGGCCTGGCTCAGGGTGGTTTGCCCCCAATGTTATACCGATCCCACGGTCAATGAGAGGCACCATACATCTTGCTGACATCTCCTCAGTCTACAAAGGACTACACCTTGGCCCAGAATAGGGTAGTCTACAGCAACTCTGGGCCAGCTTTCCTCGTTTCCCTTGAAAGCAACCTAAAGAGGGTAATTTCCTTCAAACAAAAGCACGTCCGCATATCAATTAACAAGTCAGACTACAAAGCTTGGCCGACGCAGCACGACCTGACCGACCTCACGAACAAAACCACCCCGCACAATCCCCAGCAAGCCCGCCATCTGCAAGCAATCGCTGGCTTTCAGCTCCGAGAGGGCGATCCTGGAGGATAGTGCACAGGGCGAAAGTTGTATGCGGGAGGCGACGACTGAAGCCATGGTAGGAATTGCGCCTTCGTTCGCCAAACTGTAATTAACATTTAGCAACCGGAAATTAGGAATCCCTAACTTCGGGGGCGTTCATCATAGGTGAGCTGGTCCAGGCAAGCTTGTTATCATTTCGGCAAATAGATGGCACTGGTAGGTGGTTCGAACCACTCAGAAACCAGTGAAATCCATACACGCTCAACCAAGCTGACCTGGCCATGATTCCGTGCTTGGTCACATTCGGAAGGGCTTGGCACACAACTCCCCAGACCGGCAGACCGCTTGTCAAATCAACCACACGGGTCCAAGTTGCAAGCCAGGCTGGGTCAATGACCCTCATCTCAGGTGCCCAAAGGACCTGGAACTAAAAGGTGATCACCTTTTGGGGCCATGACCAAAGAGTCTTGTGGGCGACCCTGGCATAGGGGAAACATCTGTGGCTTCACCAGGCCCCTTCCAGCCACCTTTCAATCAACCAAAAGGAGGTTGCGTATGAACAGGGGGGCTCAATACCCGGGCCTCAGCTCAGTTTCGAATCTTGTAAGACTTGATGTGTGTCAATGCAGGTTGATTTGCTTGGAAGGTTCCATTGACCTCCGGGTGTTCGAACTGTTTTTCTTTGTTTCATAGTCAAAGCAAGAAAGGGTCCCCTTGATGGGCTGGGTGGGACGCCTCCGTGACCCTTTGGCGTCGCTAAGTCCGCACGCCTTTTCGGCAGCGGAAG
The DNA here is from genome assembly GCA_963377175.1 of Effrenium voratum. NCBI lineage: Eukaryota > Dinophyceae > Suessiales > Symbiodiniaceae > Effrenium > Effrenium voratum. The sequence continues at coordinate 249,979 of CAUJNA010003733.1, read as the reverse complement.
CCATAGGTGGAACACCAAACTTTGGTGACCTCGTTTGCTAGGCTCCCCATGCTCCCCGCAAAACAAACACCAACACCGCAACCAAAACCAAGAAAACAGCCTGACCAAAAAGAAGAAGAAGGAAAAAAACGACGAACCACCGCGACCAACACAAAAAAGAACAGCTGAGAAAGAAAACGACCGGACTTCGGGCCCCAGCTCCTGAGTTCGGCCCGCACCGTGTTGGGCAGCCAATTTGAGCTGGCGCGCTCATCCCTGCGGCTTTCCGCGATGGCTTCCAGGCCTCAGAGACGAGGCGATCTGGCGATCTGGCGATCCCGCCGATCTTGGTTGACGTTGGAAGGGGAGCAAACATTTATATTTAGTATTTAAGTGGTTGGATTTCCACTAAACCACAAGCAGCAAGACATTTCCCAACCACAGCAACCAGGCGATCTTCTGCAAAAAAACTCTGCACTCCGGCGCCTGAATCTCCGAACCAGCGGATTCACGGGGCTGTGGGAAGCGGATTCCACTTCTGTGATACAACAAAAAGGTCTTCTCAAAGACTAACCCCCCGGTACAAAGGGGGACATTCCCAAAGGTATCACAGAAGTGGTTGGATAAACCCCGAGGGATCCCACAAGTCTAGGCTTGTTTAGCCACTAAGATGGTCCAAACCCAAGAAGTGATTTAAGCCCAGGATGAAGTATTCCAAAACTCTAGGGGGGACTTCCATTTCCATTCTTTCCAGGGATCCGGATCTTTCTAGAAAACCACCTTTGAAACCCTGGGGAAATGGCGATCGGTTATTGAAAGAACGATGTCTGAAAAGAATGGTTGGAATCAACCCCTAGAAAAACAATCAACATCAAAGCTGCGTTCCTTTTGTTCAAAAGGCGATGCCGGAGAAACAAATCCCCAAAACGCACATAGGTTCCCTGAGTTGTTCACCTACTATTCTTATGGGTGAACATGTGTTTCTTTCAAAGTTCTACCAGAATGGAACCGCACACACCTCTCTTGCGCTCGAATGTTCGGATATGAGTTTAGTCTGCTTTTGAAGAGCACAGCACATCAGGACACTGAAAAGCACCCGTCGTCAAGAAAAGCGGCCAAAAGCTCGCCCGGGCCAAGCCCTTTGGCAGATGGCAAACGTTTGCCTCATCCCACTGCCGCGCATAAAAAAGCCCGGACGAAGGGCACGAGCGCCAGCGCCACGTAAGAACTTCCCTGCGAGACAAACTCCCTGTCACCAGTGTGCCTTTCCGAATCCCGTGGTGAGAGCATATCTTGCCATGCAGGAACCTGTATGGATAACAAAGCTTGCAATCCAACGCAACCGGTGACTAGATGCTTGGTGTCTGGATGTGTCTGGCTGTGTGGGGGGGGGGCGTCTACCTGGGTTTGCCTCTCGACCTTCTGAGGCAACAAATCCCGACCAGCCTCTATGAGTGGTTGGAGGCCCGCTTCATGGGCAGTCCCTTGATTCCCCCTGAAAAAGAACTGGTGCCAAACACAGATGACAACACTTGTTTGATCAAGCAAGTGGACAAAAACCATCTCATCAAAACTGGGCTGTCCTCAGATGCCCTGCCAAAAGTCTAGCTTCTTGTGGGTTGAATGGAAACCCAACCACTGAACCAACTAAGAAGCTAAGGAGCTGGATGGTCGGAAACCGTCAAGAACATGGGGGTCCATTCCTGGTCAAGAGATTAGCCCTCAAAAACGAGAGCCTCCAAGTCGACCTCCCGGGGCTCAGGCTGCTTCGGGTGAGCAGCTCTGCCAAGAGCCTGGCACATTTCGGGCCACTGGAAAACGGGGAGATTCTAGGGGTGGATGCCTTTTCCATTCTTTTCAACCCTCGTTCTTTCCAAAAACCGGATCCGTTTTGGTTTTCCCCGAAGAGATGCCCTTCAAAACCCCGAAGAAGGTTTTCCCTTCAACTGGTAATTTTCCCCTTCAAACGGAGCAAGGTCTACTTCCCTTGCAAGAAAAGTAACCACCTTCCTCAGGGGTCCCTGCAAAACCCCAAAAGGCTACGAACCACTGCCATATGCCCCCCCCCCTTGATGGCTCAAATAAGCACGAAGAGAGTGAAAAGGGAAAAAGGGAGCTGGGGAGGCGTGCACGGAGCGGGGCATCTTTGTTGATGGGGTGTTCGACGCTTCTCCGATTGGAAGCCTGAAGGCTTGCTTCTAGGGTCTTCAGCAACAAAGGAAAAGAAAGAAACAACATGATCCATTGAGCTTGGGGAGTTGTCTACAAATGGCGATGCATCCCGGTGAATTCAACTCATGGAGGACAAATCTATAGCAGGTTCGGCGGAGAAAAAAAGAACGCCCATCTTCCCATTTCCCAAATCCATTAGGACAAACCCAGCCAGCTGCTTTCGACTTCGAACCGCTTCGGCGCCTCTGCCGCTGCACAGCCTCCGCAAAGCTGGGCTTCCCATCAGCGGAGCGCAGGGTCCTACGGCCAGGGAGAAACACGACGACTGCGGTGGCGCAGGTCTTTTCAGGGCCCCCCCCCAAAAACAAAGGTGGTTCACATTAGTTTCCCCGGAAAAGGGAAAACCCCCCAAAAAAACATCAAAAAAGGACATCATCAATTTCAGGGGACCCCTCCAAAAGAAGTGGTGCTTCCCAAAAAGGGCCCCCAACAAAAACAGTGGTTCTTCTCTTGGCGTGTGTCTTTTTTCGAGGACTCCTCTCTCTCGGTTTTCCAAAAACACGAATCCTTGTCTCAGCAATTCCAGTTGCTAAAATCAACAGGGGTGTGTCTTTCTTGGGGGGACCCCTTCAAGATGGTGGGTCTTCTCTTGGCTTCCCCTTAAAGGGGCCAACAAAGCGACACCCATCTTTAAAAAACGTGATCCGTATCCCCTTTTGCTATCCGTGACATTCATCATAAGGGACCGGGATCGGGGGAGGGGGGGGGAAATGTATTGCAGAGACAATGGAAGTAAATGGAGATGGGGTGATGGACAAGAAAGTCCATGTCCGTTCTAAAATGAAACCAACCGGATCCATTCAAACCCCCCACCCGCAACATATGAGATGGGCAGGCATCACTGGGTGAGCCTCGCACCACTTGCTTCGGAACCCCAGCAGTCTCCTCAAAGAATCACCCAGCTAGCTAGCATGTAGAAAGTGGGACTCCACACACAGATTTTTTTTCAGTGGACAAAATGCGTCTCTTTGGAACCATGGGGTTAGCATTTGGAACCATCCCATCGATGTCTCGGCGCTCAAAGCCACCCCTAGGACTAGGATCGTGAGGATCCTGAGGTGTGCTCTGCAAATAGATCCCAGCTTTGAGGCGGGTGAAGTTCGGGAAATTCCACAGATATTCCAACCATTTCTGGGGTCCCCGTAGTTTTGAGACAAATCTTCGTTCGCTCATCTCTTACTGAAAGTTGAAAAACTGCCAAAACATCTGAAAACCACGCCAGCCATGCCAGCCCAAAGATCGAGGTTCTTTTCTTGCCTCTCACCCCCAAAACCTCACTTCCAGAGTGGATTGGACCAAAAAAAACAATCCAAACAGCTTGTTCACCACTAAATGGTCCAAACCCAAAAAGTTTAAAGTCCATGAACTCAGGGAGTGAGAAACGGGCCGGGGGGTTGGGGGGGGGAAGGTAGGGGTCAAAACTGGCGCCTCCAGATCTCGTGGGCCTCGCGCCCGCTGAGCTCTTCCTGGCCTCGGATGTGAGGCCCTGTTTGATTCAACTATATCTATCTATCTACGTATATATGCGAATATTATTTTTTTTCGGTATACATGGATAAGTGTATGTGTATATTTAATATGTGTACATATTTGTGTGCATCATATATAACGTGTGTGTTCTTTAAGCACACTCATACAAATACCTATCAATGATCTGTAAAAAGTCGTCTATATACTTATGTGTGTTTCATGTGCATGCATATAATATGCACATCGAGCATTCAGTGCTCTCTCTCTCTCTCTCTGTATAATATATAGTAATGTATATGTAATAAGGGTGCATGCAATACCATTGGAACAGTACATCTATGCAACATTCTACAATAGATCTATGTGCAATTCAAACCTTTCAATCTCAGCCAGGTAGATTACAATGTTTCACCAAATCATGGAGCTACCACATCGGTGAGCTCGCTAGATCATGAAAAAGAACTACGCGGCTGCATCTCGGTCGGGGGCAGTGGCTTTTTTTGGCCATATCTACCGGGTCCAAAAGCATCCTTTGGTCTCAAGATCAAGCTGAACTATTTTTACAACAGGTCCAACACCCGAAACAAGGAATCCCCAGTAAGGACATTCATCATTGATCTTTGCTTGTTTATCCTTGTTTATGTACCCCCCAATTCGGTAAATGCGACATCATCCCTACGAGATTCAGCAAAGCGGTTCTATGAGGCGCAGCCACAGGGAAAACTGGGCATCATGCTTGTCTAGGCCCACGCAGCAACTAGGCCATCAGTTCATTCATCTTTGGACCGTCAGGCAAGCTTCGTCTGGGAGTCGTACCGGGCTCAGCCATCGCATTCGGGGTGTCGAGTCGGGTCTGAAGGATTGCTTCCTACGTGGACTGGCCCAAAAGAGTCTAAACTTTTATCCAGACCCAAAAAGTTTGAAGTCCAGGAACTCAGGGAGTGAGATTACGTCGATCACAAGCCACTGAGGAATCTGATAGTTCTCAAATGGGTGCATGGCACCTTGCTTGGGCTAGGGTCACCGGATTCTCATCTGTCCCTTATTGGCCAGGTGAGTTGAGGTGCAACTTGTTTGGTGAAGGGTCCCAAGGCAAATCTGCCAGGCGGCTTTTACCCACTCTCGTGGATCTCAGTCGGTTTGCGGGCTGCATGCTTTCTGACCTGGACCCGGACGCCCTCTCAAGCCAAGACCAAGCGCTTCTCAGTGCCAGCCCCCCAAAAGTCAACAAAGCTCGGCCAATCTGCCAAAATCATTGGAAGTCTCCAGTGCAGCGGCTTAGGGCAAGAGATCGAGGCTGAACACGCGAGCGAGAACCTCTGCGACACGCGGCCATCATGAAAAAGCGGGGCTCGCCAAAACAAATCCACACAGCTGACATCAAGATCCCAGACCTAACCAGGAATTCATACTTCCAAGGTTCGAAATAGCTAACGCCAACAGTATTGCCATGGCAAAAGGGTAAACGACTGAGAGCATTGCACGCTCCGGTGTACGTCTCTGTCTCTCTGTGTCTGTGCGCATCCGACGCGTCTCTATGTCTGCCTCTGTGTGGGTGCCTCTCTATGTCTGCCTCTGTGTGTGTGTGTGCCACTGTGCGTCTCTGTGTGTGTGTGTCTGTCTGTGTGTGTGTCTCTGCGTGTCTCTGCGTGTCTCGACACCTCGCCCGCACTGGCGGGCAGCCCCCCTTTTCTTCGGCACCTTTGGTCCTTGCTCTGCGCCGGCTCTTGCCGCTTTGTCGGCGATCTTTTTCTCTGCTTGCGAGCATGCGCCGAAAGGGGCTCCGGAGGCAAAGGACAGGGCCATGGACAGAAGGCGACACAAGCGGCGCACGGCTTATGGGGAGCCCGCAACCGCGCTTGGAGCTCCCAGAAGGCCTCCCTTACATCCAAAAAACACCGATGTACGGAAAGCAAAGGGCGTTGGGGAACCCAAGTCAGCGCAGCTGCGTTCGCGGGAAATTGGTGCGGCTTCATCTTGCGTCGGAATGAGTGACTCCCTCCATATCCCTTCCGAAAAAGTTGAGCCAATGGATTAGATATGGCTTCAGATTTTACAATGCTTCCAACACCTGAAAGAAAGAACCCCCAAATGAAGGACCTACATGGTGAGCTGGTTTGACCCCTGAATCAGTGAGCTCGCCATATATATATATATATATGCAGAGATCAATCTCATGAACCCTGCCACAAAGCAATGATTAGCTACTCGCCCGAAGTGCAGTGGACAGGATCTTCCCTTCAACTGTCGCCCGCACGTTCTCAGCACTCCGCTCCCCTGCCGGTCACACATGCTCCCACCGTAAATTAAGAGATTCCTGGCTCCTCTGCGCCTTTGACGCAAACAAGCCAGCTGTTCAACTCTGGGGTTGACGAGTGGATGGCTTCGCCGGAAAAACGCCCTTCATGTGCCATGTGGATTGCCATGGCTTCTTGTAGTTCCGCTTTACATGGAACCAGTTATCCGGACAAGGAATGCAATCTGACACCTCCGGTAGAGCAACCTAGGTTCGTCAACCCTCGCAACAGCCTCTCTTGGGGCGCATGCAGAAGGCGGTGGCATCTTCTAGATGCGCATGAAGTGGGCCACAGAGCACTGCCAAGCACAGCGCTGTCTGGACCACTTTGCTGACTCGAGTTGAAAGAGCCCTGGCCCCCGGGTGAACTAGAATGAGTGCGCAAAGAACCGGTCTCTCCTCAGATCCCTACACGGAAATCCCCACTAAACCAACTAAACAACACGCAAAAAGCAGAGAGAAACCGCGTGGCTGGTTCCGAACCGCCGAGAAAACAACACACTCTCGCCGTTGGCAGGTCAAATCGCAGCTAAAAAATGAAGAGCACCAGGGGCACAGCCAGCGTCATTTTCGATTTTCGGCGCTTCTCGCGCTTGGGCGTCCTGCTTGCCCAAGGACAACCGATCTCCATCCAATGGAAGCCATGGAATCTAGCTGGGCAAGTTGCTGTAATCTCAACTGGAATTCAGGAAACCAGTGAGGCACCTTCCTCATGTGAGCTCGTTTTACCCCTAGCTGAGCGCTGAAGTGCAGATCTATCAATATCTGCCACGTGCTCAAAAACACCTTACGTGGGCCATGATCATGGTTCCCTTCACATCCAATGCCATGGTCCAAAACCCTGTTGGGGGGGGGGGTCGGCGACCAGCACCAGACCCAATAGAGGCTCTTTTGATCTTGGTACGAGGTCCCGTTTGAATCACCAAAGGAAACTCTCTTCGAGTTGGCCCACATGTCTAAAAGAAGACGGGATTTTTTTAACGAGCCCTATAATGTTAACCCCGGGATTAATCAACTCCTGGTTTATTAAGGTCTCCCCTTTTAGTGGGGATTCAGACCACTTTTGGAGGGAACACCCCCTAATAGTGGGACGGGTTTATTAATCCTGGGTCAACATTGACGGTTAGAACTGGTTCTTCAACATGTCAATTAGAGGCTGCGATAAGTGAAACCAAAATGGTTTCTGATTCGCCAACACCTCTGCGGAGTGTGGCACAATCCGCTTCTCGAAAACCACGAAACGAAACCCTGGTTGAAACCGTTTGTTGGTATTTACGGGGGAATCGAGTCATTCCCGGGTTTCTTAAGAGGTGGCGAAATGGACTTCGCAACCACCCACAGCATAGGTGTGACTCTCAAGCTCTCAAGGAGACTCTCCGTGGCCATTGGGGATTCATGTCCGCCCACGTTTCAGGCTCGTCGAAATGGCCAAGATCAAGTTCCCATGGCGATCAAGACCATCATATTCCAGTCAAAGTCGCTTGGAGAATCCTCTGCCCTGGCAACCACGTCTTACGCTTTACGCAGAGTCTTTAGTGCAAATACCCTCCTGTCCATTGACATGGAACCTGACTGAGAGGTCCTGAAAACTGATGTTCCTTTAGCAGGGACCCTCTGGTGGGTTCCACGTTAACGAACAGGATGGTATATATATATAACCACGGTTTCAGCTGGTTCCGGACCTACTTTGTCCAGCCTGTTTCTTGCGCAACACACAAATCCCGCGTATTCTGCGATAGGGATTCCACATCCATTGGGTGGTGCCAAGGGTGATTGTACCCAGCACGCACTACAAACAACCCTGAGAGATGCCAGCTCCGGGCAAATCAGGGATTGCCGGAAAGGACGCCTCACCGTGGGTGAGGTCGAAAACCAACTCCCGCTGTGAGGTCGACATTATTTGACCAGCTGTATCCTGGCTGGATATGAATTTGCGGACGTCTTCACATGCGGTCTATATCCACCGACCGTGGTTGAAGCTGTCCCCAAACATATCTCACTGCCCTATCTCATTGCGACCCTTGTTGCATGGACTTTAAGTGGCCCAAAGGAGACCACTTCAAAGAAAAGGCTGTTCTACCCATATATCAACTGTACCTGGCCCAACCCGCTTGATCCTGGGGCTTGAATCCCCTTGCCATTTAACCACCGTTTCCAACGCAAACCGCCCGGCTCCCCGCTCGCGAAAACGCTGGTTGTCTATTCCCTTGGCTGGAGTTCACAGCATCACATTTGCTAGAATTCACCCCAGGGACTGCTCCACGAGTGCAACTTGTAGGAAAAACAAAAAAAAAGGCCTTAAGGAGCTTAAAGAGGTCAGTAAAGTCTTGCAATGGAAGAAGCTTCTAGACCCTTTGCTGGCATTTTCCAGGTTCGACACCTCTGCGTGGACAGGTGCCAGGCAAGGTTGGCTCCGCTTTGCAGGTCGCAAAGAGGACTGCAGTGGTGAAAAATAACTCGGCGCCCCAATCCGTGTCAACCAAATTTGTCTGCCTCGTGTAACACGTAGGTGCCCCATAACAGTATGTACGTACACGTCCATACATACATATATATATATATATGTATGTATATGTATGTATGTATGTATGTATGTATGTATGTATGTATGTATATATATATATATATATAAGGAACTGTAAGTATACATAGATGATGTACGGAAAAACTGGGACTATGTTGTTGGGCCACGTCTCCAAAGTGCGTCGTTATCTCGCTTGAATCGGAGGAACCGCAAGCTGACCCCATTGACCTCTGAGCAAGCTATGCCTGATTCGCCAAGCGGGAGAAACTTGTTGATGTCCTCGCAAAGGGAGATAGTGTCCACACTTCGGTTCATTCACAGTCTCAATAGTTTGAGATGACCTTTGGAGAGGATCCCTCTGAGAAAGTTCATCTGGGATCCTAAGTTGAGATGATAGCTATTGAGGGGGCTCCATTTTCAGTATCCCAGCTACCTCACAGCTGCTTCCCACACTTTCATTTATCACGTCTTCGCCAAACAAGGCAAACCTGAGACATGGAGATTGTCTAGGATCGAAATTCGGAGCGAAAAACATAAGGTTCACAAATTTTGATGGGAACCCCACAAACAAGAACAGAGACGCTTTGGTGCCAATGAACAACAGGGTCATGAAATGTGGGTGAGTTGTCAACAGCCCATTCCTGGCAAAAAAGGCTATGTAAACCAGCTGCCGCAACGCGAAAGGGCAACAGCTGCGGCTTGCCTCCGATTCAACTTGCACCGCGAGGGCAAAGAGAGCTGTGTTTTTCCAGCGCGGAACCAGAATGTCAGGGTGTCAGCCACGGACATCAATATGTTTGCAATTTGGCCGCGGCACCAATGGTACCATTTTGGGGTAGGTGCACCACCCATTTTAGTCTATTTAGTGGGGATTGGGATGTTCACTGGGGGTGCGGGTTTTTGACCCATAGCCCATTCGTGTCAACAGTGTCAACCTTGAAATAGGGGATCGCCAAGTTGAGGGCCTTCGTCATGGTGAGCTCGTTTTACCCCCAGGTGAGCTTCCCATAAAATGGCAGATATGTGATATGTGACTTGTTCCGCAATGAATCAAACCTGAAAGACTTGGGTGGGCCCTTCGCTTTTTGAATCGCCCATGCCCTCCCCAAACCAAACACCTTTTCGTCAGATGCTTGTGTGTCACGGAAGCCACACGCGGTGCATCTTGACAGGATCTGAACAAGTGTTCCGTGGCCAAGTCGCGCTGGCTCCCTTGTTCCTCGAGGCTCCGAATTACACTTCTGTACACCCGTCTGAATTCGCGTAGCACATGGACGAAATCCCTCGGAAAGTCCAACCTCATTCACTGGTAGAGCCTGTCGTCCGTTTGGTTAAGCCCCCTGGAAAAAAAGAAAAGAAAATAATATCTCTAGTAGTGATCGATTCCTGTTAAAACCAACAGAAGCTGTTCAACCACAGCTGCAACCACTGGTCGACAGTTTCCCAGATTTCGTCCCTTGGTCTGGTATCGACCCCTTGGAGTAGAGCCGTGTCACGGTTTCACGTCCTCGGCAGGGAAAAACTTGAAGATCTCAAACGGCCAAGCCCCGGTTGGTTTTCAAAGCGCTTCAAATGAAAGGACACAAAGAAGCACTCCTTCAAGGAAGGGAGGGCAAAGAGTCAAAACATGGGCCTCCATTGATGAGCATGCTGGAGAGTCGCCGGGATACTAGAGTAGATCATCCAACCATGATTACTTTACTCACATACAATTGACCGTGGAATCCAAAAGACTATCATTGGCAGAAGAGTCTCCTTTTGGGAATCGCACCCGGGTTCGATGCTAGCTTGCAGGGGAATATCCCCTGAGAGTTACAAATGTTTGCCCAAAAAATCGCTTTCCACGACCAAGTTTGGAGTGCCAAAAGCTCTTCGGCTTGGAGCTTCCAAAATCGATTCCTACAGTCGCGGGTTAAGCGGGGGCCCGTTTACCGGCACAAACAAACCTGTGTGGCAGCCGTGAAGCGCTGACGATTGATTGGCTGCATGCACAACCTGCCAGGCAGCTGAAACGAAGCCCTCATTGGTTAAGCGTCAAGCGTGCCCTTTAAAGGTGCAACCGTTGGACACGGTCCTCACATCATGGTAGACATGGCTTACCCTTTGGTGTCATGAGCGCCAGTGACAAAATTACACAGCCCTGACGAACCAAACAACCTACCCTCTTTCCAACAATCATGGAAGCTCAGAGGGGTTTCTTGGATCACTACCTTCCTCGTGGGGAAGCCCCAAAAGGAAACAATGGTTGGCAAGTGGGTCGTTTAAAAGACCTTCCGTTGACCCCCGCCACAGATCCTCTCTGGAGGAAGCGGAAGATGCTCTTCGGCCCATTGGCCGCCTGAATCGAGTAACGATCTGCAGTGGAGTTCGAGGCAAAGGACGCCCTTTGGTTGGTAGTTCCTGGGTTGCTGTTGACCCCCCTGCAAAAAGTTGCAAACTTGTTGGGGGTTTAGTGGAAAACCCAACTTGATTGCCGAAAAAGCTAAAGTCTAAAGATACAACCCAACAGCAGTCAAGGTTCCACCACATTGCTCAAGACCCCACCCGCCCCCCCCCCCCCCAATTGGTCCGGGTGCACCCCACATCCCGGCCGAAGCCAAAATTAGGCCTTCCCGCTAAGGAACCTTTTGCTGGTGGTTGATTTGAAAGGGAACCCCCCGCCAAAAGGAAACGGCTGGAGATGTGGGAGTATGGAACACACCAGAACTTTTGAAGGAACATGGTCCGACTCAAAAGGTGGATGGAAGGATGCAACCATTCACCAACCTAGGACAAGACATCCCAGAGAAGAAGGCATCAGCGTTTACCCCCCCCCCCCCCAACCCACCCCCTCCACCCCCTGTGAGGTTATCATTTACCCAAATGAACAAACAAATCAAGACCTGATAGATAATAAAGCCGAATCAAATCAAAACCTGACAAAGGATTTTATCCTGAACCCGCAATGAAGAGTCGAAAGGTTCAGGTGCTGCAATTCCCTGCTAACCTTCATCTGCCCAGGTTTCACCCAGGATGTCTAGCGAACACATAATGACAGATCAATCCACCATGTCGTTTCCTGTATATGTGTGGAGCATTCTGGCAAACTAGCACTCAGCGATGGGCCCACCCAGATATCAACGGATCAGTGTCACGCTCCACACTCAAAGTCCTCACACGCACACGATCCTATATGGAACCTTTTTTGCTCCACCAAGTCGACCGACCGACCGACCGCTCCCGCACTCGGATGCCCTCTCCAGCTAGTGAAAAGCCAAGCGAAAAAGGGAGGGAAAACTGCTTTGCGCAGTGGCCCATGGGCTGGCCCCATCTCCCGAGCGCTGCCCCCAGTACTCTCCCGAGAACATCTGCCGGCCGGCCAGGCCGAAATCCGAAACGCCGCCTGAGCCTATCGAACTCGGCTCTGGATTGTCGCATCAACCACGGAATTGTTGAGTCTGAGACAACATACTTTGAGCCCCTCCCCAATACGTCAATGACACCTGAAAGAAACTCGGTCCAAGTTAAGTGGCCACCTTGAATGCCAAACAGCAAACACACACACACACACACACAAGCTTTTTTATATAGCGCTTACTCGATGTGCAGCGACAAAAGGACTGCCTTTGCGGCTATTCCAGCCCGATCTTTCCGAACCTTCCCAGTTCTCACTGCTGGATTGCCCAATCCTTCACGCCAACAAAAAGTCCGAACTTTCTGTCTACCACCAAAAAAAGACATCAAAAGTCCAGGCGCTCCAGTGAGATCCAAATCCCTGCCAAATCCGGGGGAAAACTACCCAAAACCCCCCCCAAACCCCCCCAAACCCGTCGCGTCGAACTCTCGCCTGGTGCTGGTGGAACTCTCAGAGTCCATGTTGCTGCTGGGCGCCTGGGCGCCGGGTTCAGCGCCTTACGTTGGGAATTCGGTCTCCGCGAACCCGGCCATGTGTGGCTCAAACTTCAACGATCGGAGGGGCAAAGCGCAGGGGTTGTTGCTTGGTCCATGTGTCCACTTACCAGGGCAAGCCATTGTGGAATTCCGTGATTTTTTTTTAGCCACCGCCATGGGTGAAATTTGGCTGTGGGTCACAAATAGGTACGAAGCGTGGACTAAAACCTGCGGCTGGTGCTTTAATTCTGACCCATACCCATTTCTTTGAAATACGTGGGATGAATAAAGAAATGGTGTACATCCCTGGCAAAAGGGGGAAGAATGGAATTGAACTGGATTTGGCGGATATCCGCGCCGATTTAGGGCAAGGGGACTTGCCCTTGCTACCCTTCATCTACTCAGGTGGTCATAGTGGTTCATGTAGGCCCTGTTCAGAAGGCCTGTTGCTTCAAGGGAAACCACGTGGCCGGCGTTTGGAGTTCCGTGCACCAGGATAAACGCCTGCTCTCTTGGATCGCCGCAACGCTCACACCCGTTTCCCCAAAAAATCATGTTAAATGAGATGTCTGAAGCGGAGGGCTTCCCTGCAAGCCTTCATGATACTGCGGATGGGTTGTGAAATCCGTCGCAACGCAGGTCAGAAACCCTAAAATGATGCTTCCATGTAAATACCAACAAACAATGGTCTCAACCAGGGTTTCAAGTGGTGCGAAGTGGGCTTCGTCCATCCACCGTATCAGATTTGCAAACTGCGAGGAAGTTCACGCCGTGCCGCGTCGGTTACACAAAATCCAAGCCTAAACCAGCCCAAATCCGGAGAAGGGCTCTGAGCAGTCTCTTCTGACACATGATGCCACTGGCAACCAAAAGGAGATGTTTAAAACCACAGAAAGGTTGCTTTTCAGATCTCCTTGAGGGTAGCCTTCTTGCTTAAAGTGGCTTAAAGGGGAAACTTGAAACCAAGCCATGCTGACCCCAAATCAACAAACCCCTGTTCATGAGTATGGGGGTGTCCCTAGTTTTAGGGGGGATTCATCACTTTGTGAGGGTGAACACTCCATAATAATAAACATCGGTTTATTAATCCGGGGTCAACATTAGGTGCCTTTCTCAGTTTGGAACTTTCACCCTTTGGAGACAAACCCCATACGCGCCTGGACGCCAAAAACACCCTGGGAAAATTGGGTGTTGTCCCGCTGGGTTTTCGTGACGGAATTTGGGTGGTCCCCCTTGCTCGTCCTCGTCAAACCAACAGCAGATTACCAATAATACCACCTAAAAGCGGCTTCCCTGATCAAAAGATCTCACGTGTAGCCGTCAACTGTAAAGCCTTCGGAGTCTTCTAGTGACCCTAGTGAAAAAGGAAATCAAAAGTTCGCTCATATTAGACTACCAAACATATGGCAATGGATATTTCACTGAATAGGAGACCCCTAAAGATTTCTTGGTTTCCTTTTGGTTTCCCTTGCAAATCGGGTGAAACGGGGGATCCTCTATTTTGACCATATGGTGTGTGTGTGTGTGTGTGAAAATTGGGACCCCCAAAATGGGCTTCGTGTTCCTTTCACTTTCATGTTGCTTTCCCTTTTCACCATACCCCAAACGGGAAGCCTCAAAAATAGAAAATTACACATCCAATATGGGCGTGTCTTTTCTTTGTGCCAATGTTTTGGATGGGTTTGAAGGAAAACCAAAAGGGGGACCGCCTTCTTCTTTTTTTGCGGGGCGGGGGATCCCCTCAAAAACATACACACCGGAAACCACTGTGTTTTTGTGCGGGGGGGGGGGGGCGGATCCCCTCAAAAACATACACACGCCACCCATACTCTCCGCGGCTTGTCCAACAACTCCGGCGACTCCGTCGCCGGAATAAACGCGGGAGCCTGGGATACGGAGCGGGTGTTCACCGAGGCGAAGTCCCAGCCAGAGACCTCGGGGGGCGTGAGGCGTGGGTTCGGCTTTCGATGCGTCCCTGGCCAGCTGGTTGGAAGGGAACCGTTTCGGCGCTGGTATCCAAATTTGCCAAAGGAAGGGAGCCCTTCGGAGCTACCAGGGTTCTGTAGTATCTCACTAGTCCAAAGGAGCCAGAAAATGAAAAGTCTTAAAGGTTAAGCTGTTGGGGCCATGCCTTTTCTACCATTGAGGGCAAAAACGACACAGTTTCTGAGGTGGGTGCAAGAAATCCACAGCAACCTCTTTGGCCGCTTGTTGTTTTTTTGGGAGACAAAGCTAGGTGTGGAGGTTTGAAGCTCAACAACAGGCGCATAATGAGAATGGTACGTGATGGCCAAAATGAGCCATGATTGTAGGAGCAAAGTAGTAGTAACTATTTGGCCCGGCGTATTGCCCTTTTCACCAATCTAAAAAGCGCATAGCCACATCTAATAGATGGCAGTGATAACCAGCTCAGGCAGGCTGCAGGCGCGTTGCCACTTGGATGATATGGGGCACCAGACCCTGGAAATTCCCGTGCGTCCTAAGACAACAAGCAGATGGACTGGTAAGTGTGAAAGCCAAACCGAGACCAGTGCCATGTACTCCCAATTGTTGATAGGGTTACTCATTCTGGTGCAAGATGCCTTCCGTCCACAGTATGGCCCTTTGCATAAGGTGCCGCTTGCCTTTATCGGTTTACAAGGTCTTCTCAGCCAAGAATTCCTACCAAACAACACACAAGACAACAAATCAAACCACAAACCAAACAACAAACCCTACAACCAGCCACACACACAAAGCAAACAACAAACCACACACCCCAAAAAACAAACACCTTGTCAACTTGACAACCCTTTGCTTGGCGCAAAGCAGACACCAAACGCTCACTGAGGCATGGGCGCCGCGATCCCCCGTAGGCACCGGGATCTTGGCGTACCTGGAGATGCAGACACGCAAGGCAATACAGCAAATAGTATCTGGGGTTGTCAAAGTGAAGGAATCCCAAATCCAAGTCCATAACCAGTAGTGAGATACCCAATACATGAAGGAAGTTGGTGCATCTGGAGATGAAGTGGTCCAGGAGTCAATGCCAAGGCGTCTTGCGAAGCGTGCTTTTTTTTCTGCTCTTTTCCCAGGTAGCTCACGAGCATGGCACAGGTATGCATGCATGCATACAACGTATAGTTCCATTATGTTCCAATTGCAGCGCTATGTCGCAAGGGCAAAATGATGATGGGCAAGCACGGGAACTCCTGCTTACAAGAACTTTTATGCAGGCGTTTTAAATCCACAGGATGGTCCCTTCCAAGCACTCCGAAAGTGTGCGTAGGAAATGTGAACCTCCAACAGAGTTCGGGCCAACCCGTTGTTTAAGCATTTAACTTCAGTTTAAGCAACTTCCTCGTGACGTCCCTTCAAAGAGAAGAAACTTGCTGGGAATGAGAAATGGAATGACCCCTAAACACGCCCTTCCCTATGGTTTCCATTTAAAGGGAATCCGATTTGCTTCGGGTTCCTTCCCCAAACGCGGGTCTCCCTATCGCCATGCCCAGCCTATCGCACCGAGTACCAATAGGGGGCACTTCTTGCGCCAACCCGTCGGGGCGAAGGGGCTCTCCGGAGCCTTCGCCATGCCCAGCGGGCCCGTCCTTGGCCCGACCGAACGAGCAATGCACAGCCATGGCAAAGCAAAGAACGCCCACATACTTATATATATATACACCTATGGATGCATATATACATAATATATATATGTATATATATATATATATATATTTATATATTGGGTGAGTGTAAATTGACCAAGTGAAATCAGGGCTCCTTTCAGAAAACCTGGGCTCCAGGGCGTTGTGCCGCTGGAATCCCCACATATCCCGACAGTCTGAAACAGCTCTCAAGACGTGCGATCCCAAACAAGCCTTGGTTGACGTTGGAAGGGGAGCAAAAATTTAAATGCTAGCAGCTAAGTGGGGATTTCCCACTAAACCACAGTAAGCAAAAATGTAAAATGTTTCCCAACAACACCCATGAAGCCGAGACTGGCTGGTTGCCAAACAGATGGAGCTGACCGCGAAATGACTGAAATCCGACTCGCTCCTTCACTCAAAGCAACCAGTCCAATAGGAAAACGATATGGGTGTGGTTGACAAAAATGGGTACCCCAAATGGAACCCCAGTGGAAACAAGGACTACAACCTGTGGTCCCCTGGTGGTTTAATTTTGACCCATACCCATATGATTCCATAGGTGCCAAAACAAAAAACTCCGCCATGGAAAAGATGAAATGATGGCTTCATCAGTCAAATAGGTCAAACCTCGCCAATCAAGGTTCGAGGTCGCATGTTGTGGGAAATCAACCGCTCTCTGCTTGCAACATGGGCCAGGAGCGAGGAGCCGCAGCCCACTGGTGACCCTCTTGCAGATTGTCATGGAACCCGCAAGAAAGCATCCACGCTTAGAGGCAGCTTCTTTTGCGGGGGGCAGTAAAGAAATCCATGTGAATTTGCAGCGGAGCAGTGAGGACCGTTGAAGACTACATGATGCCTCGACAGACGTAGCGAAACCAAAAGCCCTGCAACTCACTGTACCAAGATTTGTTTGCCAGCGTGTGTGTGTCCTCTCGAACCAAAGCGAACCGGGGTCCTCGCAGCTCCCCGTTCACCCCCAACCAAAAAATCAACCCGAACCAAAAAGAAACTTAAAGATTGGCGTCTACAAACGGCAAAGTGAAAACCATCCAAAACTACTCGCTTGCCCCCCCAACCCAAACAACCACCCCCCAAAAATAAAAAAAAAAACGAAAACGATTCTGGTCCATTCAGTGCAACAAGCAACAACCACGGAAAACGACTCTAGTCCATTCAGTGAACCACATCTGTCCCCAAAAATGCCACAGAGATCCAAAAAAACAAAAACCGGCGCAGGCTCTGTGGCGCCAAGAGGCAGCCAAGGGATGGAGCTCTCATCCGCCGGATGCGCCTCCGGCACCGGCACCTGCTGGAAAAGCGCGCCTACAAAAAGCCCCCGCTTTGTGCTTTGTGCCGCAGTTGGGTGTGAAGTCTAGTGGGTCCCAGAATTGTTGGTGGACATCATGTTTAGTGGGTCCCAGAATTGTTGGTGGACATCATGTTTAGTGGGTCCCAGATTTTTTGGTGGACATCATGTTTATTGGGTCCCATATTTTTTGGTGGACATCATTTTTTAGTGGGTCCCAGAGCTTTTGGTGGACCCAGAATTGTTGGTGGACATCATGTTTAGTGGGTCCCATAAATTTTGGTGGACATCATGTTTAGTGGGTCCCAGAATTTTGGGTGGACATCATGTTTAGTGGGTCCCAGAATTGTTCGTGGACATCATGTTTAGTGGGTCCCAGAAATTCGGGTGGACATCATGTTTAGTGGGTCCCAGAATTGTTGGTGGACATCATGTTTAGTGGGTCCCAGAATTGTTGGTGGACATGTGGGTCCCAGAATTGTTGGTGGACATCATGTTTAGTGGGTCCCAAAAAAATTGGTGGAGATCATGTTTAGTGGGTCCCAGATTTTTGGGTGGACATCATGTTTAGTGGGTCCCAGATTTGTTGGTGGACATCATGTTTAGTGGGTCCCAGAATTTTGGGTGGACATCATGTTTAGTGGGTCCCAGAATTGTTGGTGGACATCATGTTTAGTGGGTCCCAGAATTGTTGGTGGACATCATGTTTAGTGGGTCCCAGAATTGTTGGTGGACATCACGTTTAGTGGGTCCCAGAAATTTTGGTGGACATCATGTGTAGTGGGTCCCAGAATCTTGGGTGGACATCATGTTTAGTGGGTCCCAGATTTTTTGGTGGACATCATATTTAGTGGGTCCCAGAATTTTGGGTGGACATCATGTTTAGTGGGTCCCAGATTTGTTGGTGGACATCATGTTTAGTGGGTCCCAGAAATTTTGGTGGACATCATGTTTAGTGGGTCCCAGAATTGTTGGTGGACATCATGTTTAGTGGGTCCCAGAATTGTTGGTGGACATCATGTTTAGTGGGTCCCAGAATGTTGGGTGGACATCATGTTTAGTGGGTCCCAGATTTTTTGGTGGACATCATGTTTAGTGGGTCCCAGAATTGTTGGTGGACATCATGTTTAGTGGGTCCCAGAGTTTTTGGTGGACATCATGTTTAGTGGGTCCCAGAAATTCGGGTGGACATCATGTTTAGTGGGTCCCAGATTTTTGGTGGACATCATGTTTATTGGGTCCCATACTTTTTGGTGGACATCATGTTTAGTGGGCCCCAGAAATTTTGGTGGACATCATTAGTGCGTCCCATATTTTTTGGTGGACATCATGTTTAGTGGGTCCTAGAATTTTGGGTGGACATCATGTTTAGTGGGTCCCAGATTTTTTGGTGGACATCATGTTTATTGGGTCCCATATTTTTTGGTGGACATCATTTTTTAGTGGGTCCCAGAGCTTTTGGTGGACATCATTAGTGCGTCCCAGATTGTTTGGTGGACATCCTGTTTAGTGGGTCCCAGAGCTTTTGGTGGATACCATGTTTAGTGGGTCCCAGAGTTTTTGGTGGACATCATGTTTAGTGGGTCGCAGATTTTTAGGTGGACATCATGTTTTGGTGGACATCATGTTTAGTGGGTCCAATAGTTTTTGGTGGACATCAATTTTAGTGGGTCCCAGAGCTTTTGGTGGACATCCTTGAGGGAAGAAACAAAAAGGATGATGGAAAGTTAAATCAAGGACCACCAGCATTGTCCAATACACAAAAACTAAATTGCGCAGCTGTGACAACTGCCTTCACACCAGCTCTGTTTGGCGGAACACAACCAGCACTTCGTGCTGGAGAGTCTTTAGGCGGGAGGGCGGTCTCAAATTGATGGAGAGAAGTTGGGCAACAGCCATCCCGGTTGCTTGCTTACCCACATCAAGCGTGTTGCGCCGCCTACTTTCATCCAGGTGTGCCCTTCCTCTCATGTTGCCATGGCATCTGACAAGGGGAGGGAAGTGGACAGGAGACGGTTGAACGACTATCATCTTGAAAAGGTCTCTTGTCCACTTCTGTGCTGGTGGAATTAAGGTAACAGGAGATCTGGAAAAAACCCACCAATTGCACGTCCCCTCTCGGGGAACTTACAAAATATGGTCTAATTGAACCCCAAAGAGGAGCTGTGGCAAATCAAGTAAGAAGAACATGTCTGAGAAGCAGAATATACCTGCATTGCTGCAGATATGAGCTTCTGAGGGTTTAGTGCTGGCAAGCCCCATAAGGACTGGGCTGTTCCAACGACCTTCTCATTCTGGTGGACCCTGAACCAAAACATCAACTGTTTGAAGGGACCCCCTTTGAGAAACGCCTACCTGGTCTGACCCCATTATTTCACCACTATGAAAGTCACCCCAAGTGGTAGGTTCAAGAGACACCTCCCCAGCTGACTTTGATAACCCCCAACATACTCACCCAAGATTGCTCTTCTTCTTTTTTTTTCGACCTCCCTTGAGTTGCTGGTCCACACAGCAACCCGTAAATGATGGGACCTTTAGACCACTAAAAACGCGGGCCTAAGGAAGAAATCAACGGAACCAACAAGAATAGGCTCTTCATTAGATGTTTTACAAAGATCACGACTCAAGTTCGGCCCGGCCCAGAAAAACGAGTGCATCGGCTCGTCGGGCTACAAACACTGGATGGGACAACCCAAAGTCGAGCCCCAAAAAATGAATCAGTTGAGCAGGTGAGAGCGAGCATTTGCCACAGACCACGCAGGGCAGGGGCATCCACACATTCTCGAACACGAGATGGGGCATGCCATCGATCCCGCCTCTCGCCGCATGATCTGCTCGAAGTCCGTCTCCGCAAAAAAGGCGTGGTTCTGCGAAAGGGATTCAGACGCACTGTGCCTTTTGGTTGCGCACTTGTTTCTCCAAAAATCGGGAGCTCTGTGGTTTTTACCCCACTGGGCTACGCTCCCTCAGACGAACAGCCGGAATCTCCCAGAAGGCCTCTGCAAATGGGTCAAGCCATGTCTTCCATTTCGGGGTCCGTTCGGGAGCTATGGAATCGCCTGGGGGAGTCTACCAGGAGTCAACTTCCTCCGAGCCCTTCCCATGGCTCTCCAACAGATCAACCCTGGCCGCTGCGGCAGTGCCGCATGCCGCAAGAACTTCCCCATGCGGGTGAAGTTGTTGCATGGCATGGATTGGAAACCGGCTGAGACTGATCAAACACCGACATAGGTAACACAAACGCCGTGAGCTGCTTCGAAAGGATCCGCAAGGATGCGTTTGATCTAGGGGATTCAAACCCCTCCAGAGTGGAATTGCGGGTGACTATATGCAATCAAGAATGGCAAGCTTTCAGTCACATCAACTTCCGACCCCCACACATGTGGTATTTGCTGCATTTTAGCCACTTGCTTCCGGAATTTTGACACGCAAATGGCAAAAAGGGCGGCACTCAGGCATTCTGAATACCGTGGTTTGGTCTCCCAAACACCGGTATTGAGACCCCGGATAAAATCTAAATACTGGCACTTGGATTTCAAAATACAGTATTTAGATCCTGGTCCCGGATTTCCTCATACCCGTATTTAGAAAAACAAATACCGGGATTTAGACATCTAAATACCGGTGTCTGGATTTCACAGGGGGTGAACATTTATGGATCCAATATGTCCACAAAAAGTCCCCAGCAATCTTGGATCTCTGATCTTGGATCCGCCATCTCAATACGGTATTTCGAACTCCAAATACCGGTACTTAGTATTTCAGGACAACCACTCCTGGATCCTAGAATGCTCCCAAGAGTCCCCGACGAATCTTGTATCTTGGATCGTGGATCAGGGATCTAAATACCCGTCAAAAGAAATTTAAATACCTGTCTAGCTACCGGTATTCCGATTTCACGCGGGGACATTTATGGATCTAAGATTTCCCCCAAAGCTCCTCCACAATCTTGTGTCGTGGATCTTGGATCCTGGATCTAAATACCACGCGCACACACACACACACACGTCCAATTGAAAGTCGAAGTACTTCTGCTCGGCCACTGGTACAAGCCGCCAAACCTTAAGGTAAATTGGGCCCTTGACACCTGTGGACCAGCCTCACCGTGTTCTCGTGTCCCTTTGGTTCCTTCTTCAACCCCGACACTCGACTCATCTTGCAAGACACAAGACACAATCCTAGAGATCCCTAAGACTCAGGGGCTTCCACAGTTTAGAGATCCCGGTATTTGAAACAAGATTCCCAGGTTGGAGATTTGCAGCTCTTGCGATGAAACGTTCAACACCAAGTCCCAGGTCTTGGGCCAAAGGAACCCCCCCTCCTTCAGGGGCCAGGGCCCTCAGGGGGTGGGGGGTCCCTCAATCCCATCTTTCAAGTCTTCCGTCCAAAAAGCGAAGATGGAAGATCTCCAGACTTCGCCCCCCTTCCCTTTTCAGGGGGCCCCACAAATGGCAAAGACCCAAGCGGAGAAGACGCGAAACAAAAAATCGACGCGTGGACCCCGAGACCGAAGGGACCGAAGGGACCGTCCTTGACCTCGGAGGTGTGGTGCGCCCCCAGCCGCTTCCCCGGCTCCCGCTCCATGGTGGCCTCGAAATCCCGAACTCGGCGAAGCGGAGCATCCGAGTTCGGCTCCGGCTTCGGACTCCAGCCAGGTCCTCCAGTAGAGAGGATAGAAGAAGTTGGTACCAACTTTTTTATTTTTGTCAATTTTAGTAGGGTCCCGAACCCTGCCCAAAAAACCCAAAATGGGTACTGGGGGACCTAGCCAGGTAAGGGCCCAAACAAATGTCAGAAGGGTTGCGGGCTGCTTTGAAACCAAACTGTTTGGGCAGAGTCCCTGGGGCCCAAGAATCCTTCAATGGCATGGGCTACAGCTAAAAAAAGGTAAATTGCTCGCCCTGATAGAACTTCAACTGCAGGACTCTCGGAGTCTTAGAAACTGTCGGGGTGCTTGGATATCCAACCTTACACCCGACCGGGAGGAAACTGACCTTAAACCCAGCCAGATGACGTTTCAAACCGAAAGGGGGAAACTTATAGGGACTCTGAGATGATTCCCGCTCTCGGCGGAATGGCCCGGATGTTGACTGAGCCACATTTACGAATGTGCAAAGCCTCATATACCGGCACCCGTGTGAAGGAAACATCTGGATGGAGCACGTCAGGGGCATGCACTTATGTCGCAAGCTTGTTCAGAACTGCGCCACCTTACTCTCAGCTTTTTCCCAAGCGCCCCTCCAGCCGCGGCTGCTTCGCGCGCCTCAATGAAGGCACGCGCGGGGCGGGAGACATACAGCGGCACCTGCGGCTCCACTCCAAACAAGGCTTCTGCGGGCTTCTAAGGGCCTCATCCCCCCGAAACCGGAAAGATGGGAAGCGTCTTTCATGTCGGTAGCCCCTTACATACATGCTTTGTAAGAATGGGATACTCCGTCCCTATCAGCCCCAATCCAAACACCTGTGACTCATGATGTGAGAATCCAGCCTCCAGCCGCGCATGCTTGATGTTGGCAAACAGGGTCTCCCGATCGTGATGATAGAACCTCAGCTCTGCTTGCCGTCGCCGTTGCTACCTGGATGTGGTCCGTTTTTTTGAGCACGACAACCACAAAGAAGCTAACGCTTTTGCGAAGTCCCCTGTTTTGTGACCCACCCACCTGCTATCTGGCGGAACAAGACACCGAGCGCACAAGATTGGAACCTGGCACGCCAATGAAGAAGTCGAGTCCCCGTTTTTTGGACCATCGCCAACACTACATGTTTCTCAAAGACCTGGTGCAAGGATGTTGACCCAAACCTGAAAGCTGAACAGCGATCTCACTTCCGCCGCCGGGGGTCTTCTTTAAAAAAATGTAAAGTCCAGAAACTCGGGGAGGGAGCAATACATTGCCTGGAGGTTTGTGAGTGCTTGCAAAAAATGCGTTTGTCTCAAAATAGGGGTAGCCCCAAAAATGGATGGGTTGCTTTGGTTTACCTTTGAAACCACCCAAAATGGGTACCATCAAGCAAGACACGCCGAAATGTGCTTAAACCTCCAGGCACGAAACGTTTTTTTTTATTGGAACCAAAGGGATGAGAGCGCGCGCCACGATCGCCACGGCACGGCGGAAGCCCCGTGAGCATGTCGTAGAGCAGCACCCCGAGGTTGTAGATGTCCACCGTGTGGTTGTGCCCTCAAGACCCATGGCTTTGTCTCAAAATAGCCATTGGCCCCACAGCCATTGACTGGCGTCCTCGTGGTTTCCAAAATTTGCAGCAACCCAAAAAGGGCGGCCTCAAAGAACGACAAACCCCCACATTGTGATATCTGACGTAGACGCCAGGGAACCTATACTATAGCTTGTTCTTTGCACGGGGTCTTTTGGTTTGGTCAAGGACCACCGCAACAACGGGTGGGAGAAAAAGAATCCAATTGATACCCAGGATGTGTTGACCCCATAAAGAATCGATGGGAGAAGGTTTGCAGGGTGAGCTCGGGTGCCCCTTGAAAATACTCTTCTTCCGGTTTTGGGATCAGTTGGGGAAGCTTTGACAGCCCCAAAGAACCAAACAAGCGCATTGGAAAAGGGGTGTTGTTTGATTAGTGAGACGACACCCACTGTCCGAAAGCAAATCCCTACTCCAAGATGCGCATAGCTCTGGCATGTACGTGTGGTTCTGGATTTTGTCCGCATA
The DNA here is from genome assembly GCA_963377175.1 of Effrenium voratum. NCBI lineage: Eukaryota > Dinophyceae > Suessiales > Symbiodiniaceae > Effrenium > Effrenium voratum. The sequence goes on along the minus strand of CAUJNA010003733.1, from coordinate 225,998 downwards.
CACCCACGAATACTCATTCTGGCTTACTTCCAGCTACCATCTTGTCATTTGGCTTCAGGTTGGGTCTGTTACCCATTTGAGGTCCAAACAACCCTGACCGAGGTTCCCAGGCACAGCACCCATGTCATGCGGCGTGTTTTCAAGAATGAGCAAATAAAATAGCCAAAAACTATTGTGGTTTCCTTTTGGCAAAAGAAGAACATAGGAAGGCAAAACAAATCGACCTCCCAAGCCCCCAAGCCCTCAACCTCCCCCAACCGACCCCGCCTTTCCGCAGCAAGATCTCTGGGGCTAAGAAGGCCACGGACCCGCAGAAGGACTTGGTGCCCCGCTGGCCCACGCCCTCCTCGACGCATTCAGACCGGTCGATCGATCGCGGGATCGTCGCGCGGGATCGATCCGCGGATCGCGCGTTCCATGGGAAGATGGGCCGTGCGTGGCCTCTGATCTTCTGCTAAGTGTTGGACACCCAACCACTAAATCCATTGAAGCTACTCAAAACCTAAGGACCACCAAGTCTGCTGGTAGCGTACCTTTGACACGGGTATGTGTCGCTCTGTTCAACTCACCTCACCTGAAACCAGACGAAGTAGGAGATACGGTGAACTCCAACAAATACTGCAAGAAAGCCAAGCCCACCCTATGGCTTGCAGCACGCGAATCAACGGCAGCCCGCCATCCGTCTTCGCCATGGGATTCCATCGACGATATAAGGCATCCATCGACAGGGCTGCCAAACAACAGGAAATGCCGAGACGCCATTCTTCTTCAAGCCCGGTTCGCCAGAACATCTGCAACCTGAAACCAACACCTAAAACCAAAAGCTGCAATACACATCATCCTTAAGCTAAGAACCTCGGCTTGCGCTCGGTTTACTTCGCTGAGCTCGTGACGTTGGAAGCTCCGAAGCGGACCCGACCAAAACCTTCGTGCGGATCCGCCTTGGACAGTCCAAAGTCGGTGAGCAAGGCGTGGTGCTCTTCATCGATGACCACGTTGTCCTTGAGCCAAAGTGAAAAACCCCGCAGATTCCACAAACCCCATGTGGCTGTAAAAATCCGCACCAAAATGGGTTGCGCTGGTAAGTGGAAACATGGACCAAACCTGCGTACCCCCCTCTGTTTAATTTTGAGCCACACCCATGTGGCTGTGGGTCAACAATAGGGTAACCCCACGATGGCTTGCCCTGGTTCTGTGCAAACGTGGACTCAAATCTGCGGTCCTCTGGTGATTTAATATTGACCCACACTCATGTAGGTACCAGAGGGAACCACCCGACGTGTATGGCTCTCAGCGGCCTTAACTCTGAATGCAAATGGGCCAATATGGTTTTGAGGGTACCATTTCTGGGCTTGTTTTCAAGGGAAAAGGGAAGCTCCCTTTTGGGCAACCCCGACCCCATGTTTCCACCAGTGGCAACTATGCATAAAACATGTGGCCTTGAGCCCACAAAAGCTAGTATGCTTATAGAGTGGCAAAAACTGGGAGGGGACCTGGGACAAAGGTAAAATTAGCCAAAAACTCGGCTAATTCCAGCAATTAATTGCCGGAATTAGCGGAATTAGCAGATTTTTTGGCAAAATCGATCACCCCCCATGCGGACTATTGACAAATATTGACAACAGAAAGCTCAATTGACTAGATTCCCTGCATGCGAAAACCCATGCCTGTCTGGCTCAAATGGAATGACCCCTGAAGGAACCGCTGACCAGACTTCCAGTGCTTGGTCTGGTGAAAGGACTTGCTACAGGCACACACACACACACACGCATTCGCAGCCACGACACAAACACACGCACCGACACGCATACAAACAACTTATGAATCATTTGTGCTTGTGATTATAGCATTTGCTGTTTTCCCACCATAGGGCGATAAAGCAGCCCTGAGGGGAAAGGGCACGAGTACTAAACGCTGGACTGGGTTTGCTGGTGTTAGAGTATGCGGCACTCATCCATAATGACAACAACTTGCCCTGTCACGTGAAGTCTACCAGCTGTCATAGGCACGAGATTTGAGATGGGTCCACTATGCCCAGCCCGCAATGTCCTTTCTCTTTGCAGCTCATGTACCATTGCTCATGTCGCAATTCCCTCTTCTCGGCAATCAAAGAAACTGATAAACTCTTAACATCATACCATCTACTTTCACCCTATGACAAAAGGGCATGACGGATGGCACGGCAGCCCTACTCGTCCAGCACTGCGGGGCTGCCGAGTTGCTGGTTTCAGGTCTCGGAAAACTGTGTGCCTAGCGCAAGTGGCAAAGCGCCAATGCAAAGGCAAATGGCCAGACATGAATGAGCGCAGTCAACAGTCGCCATGCGCACCGACTGCATCCGGGATTCAGTGGCTGCAAAACAAGGGCGGAAGGCACACATGTAGGCAACTCAGTTGCAGGGAAGTGCATTGCAATATAGCAAGAAAGGATGCGTGTTTCTATCGAGGCTGAAGGGACTCCGGCCAGTGCATATCTTCTTACAAACAAAGGCTTCCGGGATGTGGTCCTCAAAAATTCGAGGGCGGGCCAAAAGGAACGCATCTGTCCGGGGGGCTTGGCCTCTGCTATAGTCACCTTTGCGCTTCCCCCGAGGCCTCCAAGGGTTCTGGTGTGCTCTGGACGTGAGGTATTGGGGGCACTAGCCCCAAGATTATTGACTAACGCTCTGAAAGGACGCGTTCTTGCAAAAGCGTGGCAACCAATTGGCTTGATCTCAGAATGGAGCCTTACAGAATGTGTGATGTCCTCCTGGGTTGCCTTTCAAACAACCTTGAAAAGGGGAACTACCCTCAACGACACATCCTTCTGTCTGGGTTGCTTTTCACCCCTGAGCCAAGTGTGTAAACATTTGTAGGTTTACTGGAAAAGCCATGTTTCCCAAAGGTCTAAGGGGAAAGACTGGCCGCCTCAAGGCATGTCGCGATCTGGCCTCTCGTGCAGGTGAATCAAGGCCAGGAGAATTTCGGCCTGCAAGCGGACATGAGCTACGGAGGGGCATGGGAAGATTGGAGGGCCTCTCTGATTCTTGTGGGAAATTGGACTTCGGGTTGTCCCCCCAATGTCCTTCCCAAGCCAATCGTGTGCCATTGTCAAGATTACTGCGAATGTTGGATGGTCATGGTTCCCCAAGATTGTTTCGGAAGGGAACTTCGGAAGAATAGTTGAGAAGCATCCATTGCTGACGAAGCCAACAAAAACCCGAATGTTGCACTGGTTTATGAATGTTGATTCACAGCCACCCATCGCCACAAAGGTCCGCATCTGAGGAATAAGTGTCTTACAAGGGAACCCGCCTGATGAATAGTCGAATACCTTGCAGGGTGTAGCAGATTTGGCATACAAATCACAAGAGGAATCAAGTGCTACTTTCGCGGGGCGGGGGGGGGGGGGGGGGGCAGCATTCTTTCCATCAAGGCAAGTTTGACCCAGGATCAGTACCCCCTGCCTGATTGACAGCGACCTGGATCACTTGCCCGCCAGGTTTACTGACACGAGTTCATTGGCTAGAGCATGTGGTTGCCTAGATTCGAATCACGGCACCTGGCTCAAAACGTCAGCGCTGGGAAACCGATAAAGTTCATTTGGGCGAATTATAAGTCACAGACCGAAAAGAAGGTCTGGATCTTGTGAATGAAGTCGGGGACTTCACCCGCCTAGTGACGTCGCGGTCAAAATGACTCTTACTGGTGCTCAGCAGGGAATGAGGGAATGACTTTTATAAACATTCCTTGTGGTGTCCTTCAGGGAATCCCTGGGTTCATTCCACATTCCCTACTGAGCACCCCCTCCCCCCAAGCCCCCCAGGCCGTGTAGAGGCGGGAAAGCTCGTCGCCCAGGCGCTTCTCGCGCGTGATGAGCTGCCTCAAGTCCCCCAAATCTCGGGGCAAACCAATGGGTGTGGGAACCAAACGAACACTACCAGTTATTTATTTCTTGGGCATTAAAAAAAAGACACACTATGGGTGTCTCAAAACTTGGGGCCAATGGTGGCTCTCCGTCAGGCTTCTGAAAGCCATAAAGGGGTCCCTCAAAAGAGAGGCAGACCCATGGCTGGCAGGCCGTTCCGGAGCCTCTCGGGTTCCATGCTGCAAAAGGTCAAAGCAAAGGTCCAAGACATGACCTGGACATGCTGAAACCGTGACATGGGGTCTTTTTCTTTTTAGGGGAGCCCTCCCCCCCCAAAAAAAAAGAAGGAAGGGGAACGAAAACATGGTGGTTCTCCTTGTGGTGTCCCTTCAAACACAGGATTGTCTTTTTTTGTAGGGACCTCCCCACCGCGAAAGATGTTGTTTGTTCCTTGTTGTTTCCCTCAAAAAACAGCAGAAAAACAAACGGGGCACCCTCAAAAAGGACACACCCACACGGCATACAAATGAGTGTTTCTCAAAACAGTGGTCCCCTGAGTTGCTCTTCAACTACCAACCAAAACTACCGCGTCACAGAACTCTTGGTAGGCTCCCTCTTTTACTGGCGAATTTGGAAGCTCCAGCTTCCTGAACTCCAATCGGCTCCGAAAGGCTGGCAAATTTGGATTGCCCCAGCGGCGAAACGGCTCCCCTCCCAAGAAGCATGCCTCCCTAAGGCTCCCTAGTCCACACCCATTCTCCCCCCTCCCTTACACCCCCCCCTCCTTAACAGATAAAATACAACGGATAAAAATACGGGTTATCTCTAACACTCCCCTGTCAACCTCCTTTTGGTTATCCCTCGTTTTGCTTATCCATCCCCTCATACTCCCTGATTCTTCAAGTCACTTTGGGCCAACGGATCCCCCGGATCTCTGAGGCTCCGGCTGCAGGTTCCCTCGGGGACAGTACTGCAGCACCAGCACCAGGTGGCTCGGAGTCTGGAAAGCGTAGTGCCTTGCATAGCCCGGGGTGCAAACAAGAAACAACACAAACGCACCAACAAACAAACAAACAAACAAACATTGTGTCCGGACACCTTCCGTTTCGGGGGGTGTACCCCAATTCCATGTGTCTCGAGTCTCAAAAAGAAAAGGGAACTGGAAAATAAAGACTTCCTGGGAGCAACCCCCCTTCCCTACAGTTGGATGAAAGTAGATGGCACAATTGTCCCATTCAAGTTTACTGGTGTATGTAGGAAATTCTGCCACCCACCTTCACCCTGGTGAAACGAATTCCACTAAGATGGATTCTGTATTGGTCGGTCCCACATCCCAAGCCCGGCGCAGTGACACGATGTAGGGGTGCCGGATGTAGGCCAAGATATTCCGCTCGGTGACCGCGTAGCGCAACAAGTTGCTGCTCATGATCCGGCTCTTTTGCAGCACCTTCATGGCGTAGACCTGCCCATCGGAAGTCATGAACAAGGGAGCCAGGAAATAAACGGGTCTACACATACACATATGTATGTGTATATATATATATATGCAGGTTATCAGTGTTTGTTTCATTGCTATATCCTTTGTTCAATGTAGCACATATACATGTATGTTGATTCTTAACCTTTTGCGGAGTTGTTGTTTTTTTCTCCAAAAATTGGACCAAGGGAAAACCCACAGGTTAAAACGTCGGCCTTGAACAACTGAGCATTTTATGTTGTTAGGAGCAGCTAGGGAGAATACCCGAAAGCTTGGGAAAAAACCTTAGGGGATCCAATCGAAGGGTTCTGCAGCCCCTTTCTGGGAAGGAGGGCCCCAACGGTTCTCCTTAAGAGCGCACGGGAAAAAGGCCCCTTGAGGCTCTACCTGAGAGCCAGGATGTGCCAACTTCCCCCAGTTGCCACTGTAGGGATTCACCGGTTCTGCCAAAGTCTAATTTTGACCGTGGAAGAATGACGCAAAAAATGACACGTGAAAACAAATCTTAAGGCTATAAGTACCTACTCGGCTTGCGCGAGAAGCAGTAGGGTTCCTAAATCCGGCCCCAAGCTGAGCGCTCACTTTCCCGTTGGAGTCGGCCGACAATCCCCCCGCCACCCCTGACCAAAAAACATGAGTCCGGTCATTTCGAGAATCAAATGTAAAATAATGTAATCAAAAGAGAATCTCTGCAGATTAGTTCTACCGATCTTTGGCAACCTGGTTTTGAGCTCACTATGTACATGTTCACTTCACAAACCTGTTTAGGCCCCGTGAGCCACCGTGTTGATATCAAGCTTTGATCATACCTCCCATTCGCTCGATGTTCGGCCGGTCCACTGACTGGACTGGGCAAGCGAGCAATGGGGATGAAACGAGCCTCTTCCGGGGTCTGATCTCATAGCTTCCCCTTCGAATCAACTCTTCCAATGGCTGAATTGCACCTTCGAGCATGGCGTACTCGGTGGCGACCCATGTCCTATTCAAGACACGCGTTGACAAGCTCCATATTTGTCAAGTGACTTAGCCCAAAACGGACGCCTCCCGAGAGCGAAGTTGCCGCGAATTTGGAATCCTCGGCTTCCCAACAGGCCTTGCTATTGCGCTTGTGCCGCACCTGCCAAAATGAGACCGGAGCATCGGACACGAAACGAAACGGCTTGCATGAAACGCCTCTCGAGGGCTCAAGGTTCCTAATGTCATAAAGCTGCGTCGTTTTCATGTCCTGGAACTGCCAAGAAGAATCCCTGATTCCTTACTCCCTTCTCCCAAGTCCACCCTGGGTGTCGGCATGTCATGACCAAGACTGGGTGCTCCATGGTCAGGCTGGTTTCCTTGAACCAGGGTACAAGCCGAACAGAATCACTGCCATCGCAGTGGAAACGTGCCCCAGTTGCCGATTGACCCGAAAGGTAAACAAATATTGGGTCGTTCCTTTTTGGTTCGTCGATTCCACTTGTAGAAATTCCCAAGTCACCAAACCAAAAAGCACGTTTGTGCCGCTTTTTGTGCGGGAAACCAGCAACAACAGGAAAAAGCTGGTTGGTAAACCTTCCCGTGGTCAGTGCGGAAGCCACCCAAACAAGAGGACGAGGGAGCTGAACCCACTAACCATCTGAGATGCTGCCATCTGCTATACCTCATAAGCCCAAGCAGTCGGGTGTGGAGTATCCAGCGGGGCTCCGGGGCCACTTCTGCAGGCATGAGGCACCATGGGTCGAGGGCAAAGGGTTGCGTGGAGGTAGGGAAACGCTGCACTACTGACATAAGGGTATGGAATGCCCCCAAATTAAGAAGTGAGTTGTGCAATTCGTGTGGCAGGTGCGGGACGTTCAATTGTCACGCCCTTTGAGATTATGAGCAAAAGCTTCCCGTCTTCAAAATGGATCGCACGCTCACGCACACACATGCAAAGGTCTCATCGTGTAGGATTCTAGGCAAGCAGGGCTGTAGTCAATTTCAACTTCAAGCCGCAGTTTGTTTGGCCAGTGTACACATTCCAGTCCATAACCAAGAATCCCCAGCATCCGCCAAAGAATGCTTTCAAGAGTCCGGGTGACCGAACCGGAACCCGCCCCTTTGGGCCCTCCCTCAAAACCCGCGATTGGCGGAGTGACCCTGCAACTCTCGCCGGGATGTGATATGTATATATATATATATATATGTATATGTATGTATGTATATGTACACCACTTACGTGCATGTATGCATATACGCATGTGTATATATATATGTATATATGTTTTACATAGAAAATATCTCTATCCATCACCATCGCATACAAACTTTTAGGTAGTCGTTTCAGGAAACATAAATACCATCACAGTTCTATATATAGTGTGTATATATGTATATATATATATACATGCTTCCAGAGGAATAAAGGAACAGCATGCATCAGGTGTTCCCCCAAGAAAACAAATGCATACACACGAGCAAACCTGCTTTCGGAGGAACATCATACCGTGTTTTCCCTCGCGTCCCTTGCTTCGTTGGATGCCCCGAATATTGCAAGTACACCAAGCATGCTCAACCACAAAGCCATGGTCTTGTGTTGGCCGCAGAACAAAAAAAACACACCATGAGAATGTCCTTGTTCCCTTGCTTGCAGTACTCAGAGCATCCACCAGCAACCAGCAGCCAGCAACCAACAACCAGCAACCAACAACAGACCCCCTACGGGAAAAAAACACTTCCCCTAGCTCGCCCCCACCCGGAAACCCCCCCCCCAAAAAAAAAACGGCGACCAGACCGACCGACCAACCGGCGCCCGACCGAAGCGCCAAGCGCCTGGAAGACTTCGCCGAAGGAGCCCCGGCCCAGGAGCTTTACGAGCTCGAAGCTGTTGGGGCCCACCTGACTCAAACGAACACCGACTCACCGGGTTGCCCCATCGGGAAGTGGACACATGGAGACCAAAACCTGCGGTTTGCGGCCCCTCCGATCGTTTCATTCTGAGCCACACCCAAATGAGCCACAATCAAAACCCGGTAAAATGGTCGTTTTCCCGGAACCATGCTTCAAGAATTAGAAAGGCGGATATCCGCAACTATTTCTGGCGACTGCCCCATACTAACCCTCTACCCGGGTTTTGAGGACGTGGCTCACCTGATTCAGACGAACACCGATTCACCGGGGTTAATCCGCCAAAAGAAACCTCCGAGTCCCAAAAAGAGTCTGCAAGAGATGGTGTTTTTTTTTGGGTGTTAGATGAACCTGGGTTCATCCGCCGAAGAAAAGTCCAAGTCCCAAACGAGTCCGATAGAAATGGTGGGTTTTGGGGTTTCAAAAAAGTGGGAAGTAGATGGATGTCCTACCTATCACTTGCAAACCAAGAAACGCGGCCCGAACCCACGGTTTACCGAAAGAAGAAAAAACAGTTTCCGTGGATTCGCGAGAAGCAGTGGTCCTGTGTGCTCAAAGTGCTAACATGGGCTACGGATCTGAGTTTCCAGGGCTGTCCGTTGTCCGATCCCCCGCTAAAAGCGACCGACTTTTAGTGAGGGTTAAGCTAAAAATCCCCACGCAACATTAAAAAGACGAAAAGCTAACGGGATGGCTGGGAGCCACCAAGTTTCCTGGGAACTTTTGGGCGTTTGTTGACCGCCCTTGGCTTTTTGCAATTGTATGGCTTATATTGAATTTGTATCGGTTTGGAGGCATGCGGGGTGGTGCGGTACGTGGGGAAGGGCGGCTCCTACATTAGATGAGTTGATGATTTCCCAGCTAAGGGTCTCGGAAACTCCACAGACAGGCGGCAACCATGCTTCTCACTGGGACAACAGACTTCCCATCATACACTCCCTCAGACTAACATGGAACCTCCCAGAAGGCCTTTGTAAATGGAACCAAGTCTTCCAAAGGGGTCTGGGAGCTTCCATGTTGGCTTGGGGGAGGGTAAACACGGAGCCGGGTGCAACCTGCATGTTCAACCAAGCCCAAAGCAACGCCCCAATCCTCCTTTTCTTGAATCCAGGCTCACCGCTGGCAAAGCGTTCCCCCCGGCAACAAGAAAATAAGAAAAAACACATTGCAAAAGGCATCCAACGGGGCCCGACAGCCCTCAAGTAGGCCCTCGCCATCAGCCCATATTGGGAGGGGGACATTGACCATAGGAGTCTCGAAAACTCCGAGACTCCCTGTGTATACACTTATTCAGATTCGTTCTCAACTTCCTCCCTGCCAAAGCCAGGGCCTCACTTGCTTGTGTCTGATTGACTTCTTCGTTCGCTCGTTTGTTGGATGGATGCATGCATGGACTATCGATTTGTCTATCCATTGGGAACAACAGAAACTGAAGAGGGTGGTGTTTCAAACTACCTTAGAAACAAGGTCCTTCTCATCCGCTCCCCAACCAAAACAAACAACATCTCTCCAGTTTTTCGGCGGGGGCCCTTTTCTCTCGGCTCCTCTCGGCTCTTCTCGCGCCTTCTCCACCCGGGAGGACCCCGACTTCATCTTCACCAAGTTGGGCCGCTTGGGCGTGGAGGTGCCGCTGGAGGCGGACGGGGACTTGGAGGGCGAGCCCTTGGGCGAGGCCGCCTGCGCGCTTTCCGATCCATCGAAGCGCTCCACGTAGGGCGAACCCCCGGTGGATGGACGCGAAGTCCATCTCTTTTGCGCCGAACTCAGAAACCCTGGAATGATTCGATGCGTTTTTTTGTTTCTGCCGCACAAAAGAGTCAGAACTGGTTTCTGATTCGAGTCCCCGACGTAAGTACCAAAAACCAATGGTTTCCTAGGGCTTCATTGTGCAGGATGTCATCCATCCACAGAAGGTTTCGGGGTAGGGTGTCCGATGGAGCAAAGCGGGGTAGTCAAATCCGGAGCAGGGGGAAACACCGACTGAACACCCAAGACTGTGTTAAAGCCGCAGCACTGAGGCAAAACCTTGTCCTATGTTCAAGCATGTTCAGTCCTGTTGCTGGGTTCCAGGAAAGTCTTCAACTAAATCAAATCGAGCTTGGTACCCTCATGATGCAGACCTTAGAACCCAAACAGCCATGAATTGAGAGGAACAACTCCTTTTGGAGACCTTTTTTTCATGGGCTGGGCTCGTTCTACCCCCGGCGCGGAGACCTTTTTTTCATGGCAATCTCGTTCTACTCGAGTTGGGCTCGGTGAGCTCGCCATCCATGGTAAGTCGGGTCGGATCCGGTGAGCTCGCCTTGAAGGACATCGCGGTGAGGGTCTTCTCCGTCAAATGCCTCTCCGGCAGTTCCACCTCGCGAGCGAGTCTCGCGAGCCAGTCGAGTCGCGGAGTCGATTTGGCCAGGTGGCTTGCCACGTCTGTCCTGTTGCATTGGGGAATCTCTGGGGAGAAACAAAAGGAGAGGACGTTGATTTAGGGAAAAGGTCCGAAGTTAATGATAATTGGAAGTACTGGGGGAAGCTCCTTTGGATTTTGGTTTCCCGCTGAGTCCATGAAGCTCGATTCATGCATCGATGGCCGCTACGCACCAACCCATGACTGAACCCAAGCGGTGGAAAATGCTTTTTGCTGGCGCGCTTGTTCGCGCTGGTGGCAGGTGCCATCACCGGCAGAAGGATCTGGTTGGCTTTTTGGCAGCTCAATGTGAAATGGCGACTGGCGAAATGGAACCAAAGACTAAGACTCGAGCCCTGATGTTCTTTTGAGCCACGCGTCTGTGGGAATGTCTTCCCATCAGAAGCTCTTGCAGATTCTTGGCAGGAAGCAGCGTCAACCAGTTCGCCCGTGGCCGGCCATGTAAAAGGCTGACGGCTCGACGTGTTCCGAAGCGGTCGCACATCCAACTTCCGGGGCTCGGTGCCCGGGGGAGTCAATCCGGTGGATGAACACAGCCGTGCGGTGCCCGTTGTGTGAAACCCAATAGAAAACCACCCATTCCCTTTGTCACACGTGCTAGACCCGCTGCAAACCGTCTTGTTTGTCGGCTGGTGCGAGGAAATTGCAAAAAAAAGCAAAAAGGCAGCAAGTTCAGGCAAGCTAACTCTGGCAACGCTTCTCAAAATAACGAACCGTCCCCGAAAATGGCTGGTTTCCTCTTGGTTTCGCTTTAAGTACCAACCAAAAGCGGGCTGTCCCGGCATTGTGGCGAGTCCCCCAGTCCAGGTTTTTTTGGAGGGCACGGTTCTGGGTCTGGGACTTCAAGGGTTTCCCTCCTTGAGGACACACCAGTACTTGAGGCTAGCTGTTTTGGAGGGAAGCCAAAAGGACATTCCAGCCATTTTGTGGGTCACCCCCCAAAAAAAAGGAGTCGACAGACCCATCTTGGTTGCTTTCGGCTCCCCTGCTAAAAGTTCAACTTTTAGTGGCTTAATACGGAAAACCCACTGGTTGGCAAAAAGTTCAAGTCCTGACATCCCTTGGCAACATGTACCAAAGCCATGGTCGAACCGCCCGGCCTCCTTCAGCCTGCGCGTGGTGCGCAATAAACGCTGCACCGCGTCGGCCCTCGAGTCCCGCCGCAAAGCCCCAGTGGCGTGGGCTGTGCCTCGAGAGCTTCTCGCGGGGCTCCCTGGAATTCCAAGCTACAAACATCACCCCCTGCTGATGGTGGTTTTCGTTTGGGAGGTGGTACCCACAAAATAGGTAGGTCCTTGCTTCTTTTGGCTTTCCATGAAAACAGCCCCAAAACAGGAGTTGTGGGGCTTTGCAAGCAAAGTATTTTCAGACGACCCCAAGAGAAACTCATGTTTGTGGTTCGCCCAAAAGGTGATGTTTACAACCAACAGGGGCACAAAAGAGGGAACCACCCAGAAGAAACTCATCTGAGATGGGCCAGACAATGTTTCAACCCACCAAAAGGCCCGGGTCCCAAAGACCACGACACTGAAAGGTGTGTTTTCTTGTACCACAAAAGTGGGAAGCCCCTCATGCCCACAACCCGGGATGACTTTTCTCATCGTTCGACACGATCCCTTACACGTTTAGGGACGTCCTAAATCGTTAGTCTAAAGTCCAAAAAAAAAATGATCATGGCCTGTGGCTCATGGCACTGTGCCTTCCTCCTTTGGCATTCCTGGATGTGTTTTCAAGGCGCGCTCCAGGTAGGTGTCCACAGCTGCGCCGATCCCGTACCCCAGGTCCGACAAATCCCCCAGGTCCGTCGAGGAGGCAGCGGTGGACACCTCGCTGCAAGCTGAGTTCCGGCGGGAGCCGACGCCGCAGCTGGCGAAGGCGAAGCCGCGGAACCTGAAACGAAGCAAGCGACGGGAACCTATAAACCCCAGGTTGATCAATATGGGTTGGTGAAAAGCTCTGGAGTCATTCCTTTGATTCTGTTTCTGGGGGTTGTCCAAGTCTCACTTGCCCCTTAGGGACCCAGAAATAGCAGGTACCTGTTCGGCACCTTAAATGGAAAATGTTAAAACCGAAAGGTCAAAAGGTCGGCTGTGGGCAACTGAGCAGTTGAATAAACCCCAGCAAGATCAATATGGGGCAGTCGCAACCTCTGGAGTCATGAGTTTGACTGATGGGGGGTATCAAAGTCAGAAAATGGAATTACTTCCCAACCTACCACTTGGGGGGGGGGGACTTTGATCATGGTGACATCATGGGGCCAGAGCACAGTTGATTAAACACCAGGTTGCTTGTCCCCTTGAAGGTGATACCGATATTTTGGGTTTTTGTTTGCTACTTTCAGAGGAGCAGTGGGAGAGCCCAGTTCATTCATTATCGACCTCGGGTTGATTACAATGGGGGGCACTGCACTTTGGGGTGGAACCGATGTACTGAAACAGCACTAGAAGGGCCTCAATCATTAGCATGGGGTTGCGGGATGCTTGAAAAGAAAAACAACAACAACATGTAACAAAGAGGTGTGGGTAGGTTTCCTATAGATGAACGAGGGTTGCCACACTAAACAAAGAGTGTCGCACAAGCCAACCAATCAACCCAAAGAGGCAGGTAGCCCGCCAACCAACCAAACAAGCAACAACCAGCCAGCCAACCAACCGCGCAGCTTTACACAAACAAAAACGCATCATCAACAACAGGTCCGTTTCAAAGACGCATGACAAGCTGAAAGACCCTCGCAACTCATAGGATTTGCAGCTGAACACCAAAACACCAAGCGAAATCAGGGCTCCACTTCTTCACTCCCTCAAGATAGACTTAAACCCAGAAATCCTCCTTTTGGTGGGAATGAACCATGGGTTTAAGTCTACCCTGGGGTAGTCCAACAGTAGAACCTTTCCTCGTCCCTCTGGCAAGGCACATGAAGGCAGTCAAGGCATCCGCCGAGCTTTGGGGTGGCAGCTGCCCCAGCTTGTTCCTCACCACCAGCTGCTTCTCCGGCTCTTGCTGAAGCAGCGCCTCGCGACAGACTGGGACCCCCTGCCTGCCTAAGAGGATACGAAAGGGCCCTGGATTTTCACAGCCCTTCAGGTGGCCCATTCAAGCAACCGGGTTCACCTCCACGTCCAGGAACCAGTCTGAAGCCCTCCAACCAATGGCTGCGCGTCCACAAGAGCCTCAGGCATTCACCTCTTCTTTTCGGCTGCAAGTGTCTATTGATGGAGCCCCAGCTTGGGGGTCCCCTCAAAAAGATGCCCGTAAACATGGACGGTGGTTCTTCCTCTTCTTCTTTTTTCGTACTCTCTGTCTTTTATTTTTTTGGGTGGGGGGGGTCCATGTTAATCTGCAGTACAAGAGTGTGCACAGTTCCAAAGCCTGGTTCCCATGTTGGAATTGACCACTTTTAGTGGCCCGACCAAAAAGGGAAACCAGTGCCACTGGGCGACTGAGAGCCAGCAACTGTCCAAAGCGCCACACATGTGTATGGGTCAAAATGGGGGGGCCAAAGAAATGCTGGCCGTCCTTCGGTTTGCCCTTCAACCAAGCCAAAAAGGGATACCCCCAAACAGGGTAATGTCCTATTTGGAAACATCGGGGACCCCGGAAAAGGGTGGCCTTCATTTTGGTTTCCCTTAAACGAACCCAAAGCGGGCACAAACAAACAAACAAACACGTACTTCCATTTGGTTAAGTTCCCTGGAAAAAATAAAATATCTCCAAGAGTGATACATTCCTTTTGAGACCCACAAGGGAAACAAACAAAAAGGAAGCGTAGCCACACACACACACACACACATGGCACAGCTCGCTTGAGCGCTCGCTCGCCGCCGGCCTTGATGGCCTCTGAGCGGCCATTGGCCGCCGCCAGGTGCAAGGCAGTTTGCCCCTCCTCCGTCTGACACATGGCATCCTAGGCGCCAACTGAGTAACTGGGGGCGGGGGCGTCCAGGGTCCCCCAAGGCGCCCCCAATGATTCCTTGTTGAAGACTCCTGAGTCATAATGAAAACCCGGTACAAAAATTGTCTACCCAGAACCATGCTTCAAGAACTAAGAAGGCGGCCTGTCTGGCTATTTATGGCTGGGATCGTCCCTTACAAAGCTTCACTTACCCGGGTTTTGATTGTGGCTCAACTGACCCTCCCGAAAAGGCAAAGCAAACCTGGGCTGTCCGTTTTCCGCTCCCCCGCGCGAAGTTTAAACTTTTAGTGGGTGAAATGGAAATGGCTGGGAGCCACCAAGAAACCAACACGTGGCAACACTTAACAATACTTGTCGGGGAATCAATCTACAGGCTGCGATTTGATCGCGGACTCAAAAAGGTGCCCCATGTCCATATTCATAAAGGTGTGAATGGTGTGAATTGGTTGCCCTTGATGGTCCAAGCATGGTGCAACAGGGGGAAAAAAACCAAGCAGGCCGACCGACTAAGAGGGAAGCACAAAAGTTCAAACCTTGGGACCTTAAACCCCGCAAAAACCACGGGGAACAAAAACAACTTGAAAACCCTGACTACCTGGAAAATGTCCTGCAAGAAGCTCTTAGAAAAAGCCTTGGAAAAGCCCTGCAAACCCGAGAAAAGCCCTGCAAGCCCCGGGGAAACCCTCGGGAATAGCCTTAAGAAAGCCCTACAAACTCCGGAAAAAAGTCCTCAAACTCCGGGAAAAGCCCTGCAAACCAGGAACGCCCTCCCGCAAAAGCCCTCATACCCGGGAAAGCCCCGGAAAAGCCCTGCAAACCCCTGAAAGTGCAACCCACGGAAAAAGCTCTTAGCAAAAGCCTTGGACAAGCTCTGCAAACCCCGAGAAAGCCCCGCAAATTTCGGGAAAAGCCCTGCAAACACCATGGGGATCTTGGGGCGTCACTCGCGTGCTTCTCTTTCGGACTGGGCGCTGCCCCGGCCGCAAGCAGCCGCAGCACCATGCCCACGTGGCCCCGGGCGGCCGCCACGTGCAACGCGGTGGCGCGACTGCGGCTCTTGATGTTGACCTTGCCAACCGCAACGTGCTTCTCAAAACAGGGGTCCCCTTTTGGGATGGTTTTTCAAGGGAAACCAAAACAAAATCCAGAAACGCCCAAATGATGCTGAAAGTTTCATATGGAACATCTATGCAAGCCCCACATCCCACACCACTATATATATATATACATGTATGATATATATCCGCCGACATTGCTCGGCGTGTCGGATACTTACTAGAGGATAGAGGATAACCCCCCCCCTAACCCCCCCCCGCCCGACGTCTATTACATAGGTTTTTGGGGGGGGGGGGGGGTAAGATGGACACTTGAGGTCTATTTGGAAAAGGAGGCTCCTTTCAAAAGTCAATCCTTAGAAAGGGAAGCTCGCCAAATAGACGCTCAAGGTTTTGCAAGGTGGGGCCTTGCTCGCCGAATAGACACTCAAGGTTTTCCAAGGTCCGTCCAAACCATCCAAACTGAACAGGGTCCGACCAGTCTGATCCGTCCGCGCCGTCCGCGGTCCGAGGCGTCCGAGCCTCCGAGGCGTCAATCCGTCTGATCAGTCCGAGCCGTCCGAGCTGTCCGATCTGTCCGATCCGTCCGAGCAGTCCGATCCGCCCGATCCGTGCATCTGATCTGACCGCGACATCCGAGCCGTCCGAACCGTCCGATGAGTCCGCCCCATCGACCCAATCAATCCGATATGTCCGATCCGTCCGACCCGCGCGAGCCATCGGGGCCGTCCGATCCGTCCGAGCTGTCCGCGCGGCGCAGCCCGTCCCGCCATCCAAGCTTGTGAGCTGTCCGAACCATCAGATCCTCCGTGCGAGCTGTCCGATCCGCCCTAGCCGTCCGAGCTGCCGTCAGCGTCATCCGATCCAACCGAGCCATCAGTCCGATCGGCTTGATGCGCCCGAGCCGCCCGCGCCGTCCGATCTGTCCGACCCGTGCGAGGAGTCCAAGCCCTACAGCAGTCCGAGCTTTTGATCTGCCCCAGCCCTCGGAGAGCCGTCCAAGCCATCCGGCATGTGCGTGCGCGCTCGTCCGTTCGGCACGTCCGTGTCGTCCGATCCGTCCGAGAAGTCCGATTGGGCCGGACACGCAACGTGCCACTAAGCAAAACACGTCATTCGCCGTATGGACGCCAAGCGTCCAAGGCACGGGGGGGGCCCACGTACCGCGCGGCAATTTGATGACGTTCCACTAAACGTAGTCTTCGGGGAGAACAGGGGTCCCAGGCTCGATTCCCCCTGCCGGCTTTTTTGCTGGCTTGGGCTTCCTGCATCTTTTTGCCGAAAATCTGGAAAAACTCAATGTTTTTGGACGTCCTCTTTGCGAAAACGCTGGAAAAACCGTGTTTTTTTGCGGGACATACTCCGGAGCAAAGCGGAAGTGCAAGGATACATACATACATACATACATTACAGTACAGTACATTACAATATATTACATTACATGACATTACCTGACATTACATACATACATACATTACATACGTACATACATGCATACATGTATGTAAGCATGCATGCATGCATGCATGCACATGCACATACATACATACGTACATACATTACATGCATTACATTACTTACTTACTTACTTACTTACTTACTTACTTACTTACTTACTTACTTACTTACTTACATACATACATACATACATACATACATACATACATACATACATACATACATACATACATACATACATACATACATACATAGCATACATACATACATACATACATACATACATACATACATACATACATACATACATACATACATACATACATACATACATACATACATACATACATACATACATACATACATACATACATACATACATACATACATACATACATACATACATACATACATACATACATACATTACATACATACATACATACATACATACATACATACATACATACATACATACATACATACATTACATACATACATACATACATACATACATACATACATACATACATACATACATACATACATACATACATACATACATACATACATACATTACATACATACATACATACATACATACATACATACATACATACATACATACATACATACATACATACATACATACATACATACATACATTACATACATACATACATACATACATACATACATACATACATACATACATACATACATACATACATACATACATACATACATACATACATACATACATTACATACATACATACATACATACATACATACATACATACATACATACATACATACATACATACATACATACATACATACATACATACATACATACATACATACATACATTGCATATACATACATACATACATACATACATACATACATACATACATACATACATACATACATACATACATACATACATACATACATACATACATACATACATACATACATACATACATACATACATACATTACATACATACATTACATTACATTACATTACATTACATTACATTACATTACATTACATTACATTTACATTACATTACATTACATTACATTACATTACATTACATTACATTACATACATACATACATGCATACATACATACATACATACATACATACATACATTACATACATACATACATACATACATTCATACATACATACATACATACATACATTACATACATACATACATACATACATACAGACATACATACATACATACATACATACATACATACATACATACATACATACATACATACATACATACATGCATACATACATACATACATACTTACTTACTTACTTGCTTACTTACTTGCTTACATTACATACATACATACATACATACATACATACATACATACATACATACATACATACATACATACATACATACATACATACATACATACATACATACATTACATACATACATACATACATACATACATACATACATACATACATACATACATACATACATACATACATACATACATACATACATACATACATACATACATACATACATACATACATACATACATACATACATACATACATACATACATACATACATACATACATACATACATACATACATACATACATACATACATACATACATACATACATACATACATACATACATACATACATACATACATACATACATACATACATACATACATACATACATACATACATACATACATACATACATACATACATACATACATACATACATACATACATACATACATACATACATACATACATACATACATACATACATACATACATACATACATACATACATACATACATACATACATACATACATACATACATACATACATACATACATACATACATACATACATACATACATACATACATACATACATACATACATACATACATACATACATACATACATACATACATACATACATACATACATACATACATACATACATACATACATACATACATACATACATACATACATACATACATACATACATACATACATACATACATACATACATACATACATACATACATACATACATACATACATACATACATACATACATACATACATACATACATACATACATACATACATACATACATACATACATACATACATACATACATACATACATACATACATACATACATACATACATACATACATACATACATACATACATACATACATACATACATACATACATACATACATACATACATACATTACATACATACATACATACATACATACATACATACATACATACATACATACATACATACATACATACATACATACATACATACATACATACATACATACATACATACATACATATACATACATACATACATACATACATACATACATACATACATACATACATACATACATACATACATACATACATACATACATACATACATACATACATACATACATACATACATACATACATACATACATACATACATACATACATACATACATACATACATACATACATACATACATACATACATACATACATACATACATACATACATACATACATACATACATACATACATACATACATACATACATACATACATACATACATACATTACATTACATTACATACATACATACATTACATACATACATTACATACATACATTACATACATACATACATACATACATACATACATACATACATACATACATACATACATACATACATACATACATACATACATACATACATACATACATACATACATACATACATACATACATACATACATACATACATACATACATACATACATACATACATACATACATACATACATATGCATACATGCATGCATGAGAGAGAGGGAGAGTGGGGAGAGAGAGGCTTGGGGGGATGGGGAGGATGGGAGCAGAGGGAGGGAGAGAGGACGACAGAACACACAAGGGAGACAAGGAAGAGAGGAAGAAGGAGAAAAGGGAGAGGACAATGTCGGCGGACTGAGCCGGAGGCTCTAAAGTATATATATGTACAGACTGCTTGTTTTCCACGTGCTTCCCAAGGCTCGGGACTCGTCTCTCGGGAAGCCATGTGCCATTTGGCAAGTTCGCCACGGCTAGGTGCACAGAACTTCCAAAAGGTCCAGAAGGAAACTTGTCCAACAGGTGCCTCTGCACCAAGCAATGTCGGTGAGAGGGTATCCCTTTAAAATTTGACCACCCTGGGCTCAACCACCCCAACAGACTCAGGGAAGTGAGCAAACTGCCCCCCAACCCTGCCCCCACCCTACCCCACCCCTCAAACACAACGCTTTCCCGGCCCGCCAAACCCACCATCACCACCCATTCCACCCACCCAACCCCCCACCCTCCGCCCCTCCCGCGCCAAAGCGCCTGGGCGCCGTGGTCCAGCAGCAGCTCCAGCGCCTCCATGGACTCCGCGCCCACCGCGAAGTGCAGCGCGTGGCGGCCGCTCGCCTTGTCGAAGGCCCCGCAGGAGGCGAAGGGCTGGGCCTCCGCGCCGCGCGGGGCGCGGGAAGCGACGCAAGGGGCGGCTTTCGGAAGGGGCCGGAAGGGGTTGGCCCAGAAATGGACCGTGCAAGGAGCTGGGGCCAAGAACTTAAAAGGAAAGCCGATGATTTGCGGGGCTTCACGCATTGTTTTTGCAAAACAGGCTTTGGGGAGGTGGTTGCCGCATTGCCACCGCTTTTTGTGGGACAAATCACCATTTTGGGTATGTCAAACTATTCCAGAAGGAGCAAAGGATCTGCTTGGGGACGCTTTCCTCTTGGTATCCTTAAAAATTGGTTGTTCCCCTAGGACATGAAATTTAGGGCCTGGCCCCTGGTTTTGGTGGGAACTTTAGTTGAGCTCCCCCGTGTCCCCAAAGAACCATGGACCAATGCAATTGTTCACCGAACCCACCCAGGCTAAGGAACATCGAAGAGATGCCTGGGAAATGGGCAAAGTACCCAGAGTCTCGGAAGCCCGGGGGAACTGCATGGGAAGAAGGCCCTGTGGCAGAGGGAACCTCAACCTCTCCCAAGAGAATGGGGAAAAGGGACAAGAAACATGCCTGGGAGCTTGTGGTTTCGTTTCCTTTCTCAACGCCTCATGTGAACTTGCCGGGCACCCCGCAAGCCGAGCCCGCCTTGCTCTGGGTGAGCAGGTCCTGGCGAGCCGGAGTGATGTGTATACGATCCGGGCAAAGTGACACGCACAACCTAGAAATAAGGGACCCTTTTACCAAGGACCTTCATCATGGGTGAGCTCATTTTACCACTGAGCTCGTGACAATTTTGTGCAGATATGATGTGTCTGTGATTTTCCCGGAGACTCATACCTTGCCAGAAGGGCTCCGCTTGCCGTACTTGCTTAGGGCGAGGTTCTGTGCAAGGGACTACGAGCACTGCCTGGCTGACCCAGTGGAAAACATGTTGCTGGTTGGTTGGTTCTAAAGGGAAAACAATCCAATAAAAGCCGGGAACAAGGTGGTATCCACTGAAAATCTGGTCCCTGGGTCAAAACAAGGAATGGCTATGAGCAAGCGATCATGCAGCTCCTGCATAGTGTCGACGTCCCCTTCTGCTGCTGCTTGCAGCAAGCGATCATCCTGGCGATCGCTGAAGCCTCTAAACAGTTGGTCTGGCAGGAAATAAGAAACACTTGCCCTCCTGCCCATTCACATGGAACCCGCCGTGTCGGTGTGTCGTTAAACGGGAAGCTCTCTGGCGGGTTCCATGATAATGGACAGGAGGGTAGTACTGAGCACCATTCCACTCATCGCCAATACAGCCTACCTTGCCTACCTGGAAAAAACTCGGTGGGGTGATGGAAGTGGCTGCTGTCATTGGAGCCCAAAAAACGAAACACGTACTCACACACACAAGTTCTCTGAACTGCTTGACTTGCGTTAACGAGTGACACGCTGACAAATCTGTCACTCAGCATAATGCTACGACTGGTCCAGTTCGATTTGGACAGAGTCAAATTCGCCATGGCCAAACCTTTGCCAAATCCATGTGCTTCAGCTGCGCGGAGGGCTCCGAGCCTTCTGAACAGGACATTTCGAGGGAGTTTTTGCGGAAGAACCTAGAATCTGAACCGACCTTTCACAAGGTTTTGCGGTTGAACCCGATAAGTTTTCCAAGGCTCATGAAAATTCCCCCAAGAGAAAGGATGAATGTGTTCCATGCAACCACTGTCAAAGGTCACAAAACTAGTTGAGGGACCGCAAACAGTCCAGACTTCGAACGCGCGGCGCGGGGGTTGGCTTTTAAATTGGGCGCCCTTGTATTCGCACACGTCTGAGGTACGTAGAAACTAGCCTACGCAGAGCCGGAAACATGAACTGGTTTTGGAGGAGACGTCAGCTTTCTTGCCACATTTAACAGGAACTCCTCCAACTGAGAAAGGAACACGGGGGCTGGTCAATCCTATTTCCATGATCCTTTGTGAGAAACACTACAAAGCAGACCCGTTCGTAAGCCATCAGGGCTGCCTTTTGAACGGCCAACATTTTCCAATGAGTGAATGACCCTAGCCAACCACGGGAAAACCTTTGGTTTGATAGGGTCATTCTCTCATTCCCTGCGCAAGCACCGGCATGGGGCAAGCAACCTAATGTGACACACCCCTGGCGGGCCCTCTCCTTGTCTCAAAGGAACACCACGACAAACGCTTGATGAAGGGTGATTAAAGAAAACGCGGTTGGGGATCCATGCCCTGGTGGTCTACACATAAACCCAAACAAAGCAGTCCAACCGAACCCACCAAGATACAGAGTGGAGCAAGTTGTTCAACAGCAGCACGGAGGAAACACAATTGCCTCTTGCAGACGCAAATAATATCTTCGCCAACGCATCCTGACATCAGGAACCTTCATTACACTTGGGCAAGGTTCATCACCAAGGTCTTGGTGAGGTGCTGGCTCTCACAATCCTATACAAATCTCGCGCAATTCTATGCCCCTGAATAGCAGGAAATGAACCGTCGCCCGCGCCTTGCGCCGCTTCTCGGACCTCGGAGGAATCTCCCGAAGCCGAGGCGGCATCCCCAGCAGCAACCCCCGGAATTCAGCGAAGGTTCCTTTGTTCAAGTTCATTGCAAAATAGCCGACCGGGAGGGGGGGGAAGGTGTTGGAAGGTTGAACAAATTGAATAGCAGGAGTGAAAAAAAACATGCTTCGTATTTCCGGGGTTCGCCTCAAAGAATGGAACCGTATTACCGAAATACCCCACCGACAAACATTGAGCCTGACCAGCGGTTCCCGGCAGACCGTTTTGCTCCAGGGTTCCAAGTGGAGTAATGCCCCACTTCGGTGGTATCTCGACCTCTCCACAGAAACACCGAAACCACTTGCAGACCCGTGTATTGCTATATAAGAGGCGGAAAGACGTTTGAATGCCTTCAGTTGGCAGTCTCGATGTGTGTCGGTTCGGAAGCAGAATTCCTGAGTAGCTCATGGTTTGGGAGGACCCTAGCAGCAGCCACAACAAATAAACATCAGATGAGTATGGCCAGTTGCAAGAATTGCAAATTCCTTTCTGCCTAGGGCACTTATGCTACGCTTTCCAAGTGATTTCACAAAGGCGGACCAGAGTCAAGCTTAACAGGTTCTTCTTTCCCCGCTGATTATCCCAAGCCCATTCGCTTGACTGTGGCTTCGCTAGACAGTAGGCAGGAACGGTGGGAATCTCGTTGATCCATTGATGCGCGTCACTAACTAGATGACGAGGCATTTGGCTGCCTGAAGAGAGTCATAGTTGCTCCCTTCCTTTTCCCGCGCTTGATTGAATCTCATCACTTGCACATTCAGAGCCGAAATCACATTGCGCCAACATCTTCTGTAGAACCGTGAGTACTCAACGTTGATGAAATGATTCGGAACGAGCATGAGACAAATTATCGTCTGCTCCCCAGAGCCCAAGACCCTGAAATTCATGGCTGTTGACCTCCAAAGACCTCACAGAATGAGGTGTTGGGCTTCCAGGAGAACCCGAGCGAAACATGTCATGTGTTATCAGTGATCGCAGGCCCCCCATGCAAACCCCCACACCCTCAACGGCCAACAACGGGACTTACCCGTCCAAAAGCAAACGGACGAAATGTCTGGCTAGCTGTGGCTTGCCTGGGATCCCCTGGGTTCAAGATGGGTCAAGGGAAAGGGGCAATAGGTGGCTGACCTTGACTGAAAATTGATGACCTGGGCCCAGAACTGAGGCTCTCTGCCAGTTGGGCACACAAAGAAGCGGGTAAGTCATCCCCCAGGCCTTCAAGATTGACCGCTCTAAAAACATTCCCATCCCAGGCTTCCCCAGGGTTCTAGTCGTGGCAACCTCAACAGAAATCGTAGCACGTTTTGTCCAAGGTCCGCATTAAAGGGTTGATGACCACCTCTAGTCCCCCCAAGCAAACAGGTCTTTGGACCATGGGACATACCTGGCTGAACTGTACTAGTTAACCAACAAGAAGTGAACGTTCATGCTGACCGGTCGCAAAGCCTTTGTGAGGCTACAATAAGCGCTGGGCGACCAAAGGGAAACCATAGCCTTTGTGTGGCGGCAGCTAGTGCAAAGGGTACCGAAATACAACACCATGAGTGTGGTTCCGCTTGTCCATGTTTTTCTTTGTGTGTGTTCTGCGGGGTTCACTTGGGTCTGCGTCAAAATACGGGACCCAACAATATCGTGGCTTTCCTTTTTGGTTATCCAAACCTAAGAGGGTACCCTCGGAAAACACACACCCAACTGTTGGTGTCCACTTTAGGGTGAGTCTCCCTATATCAGTTTCCCTCTATAGGGTGGTTTGGAAACGTGGTTTGGAGCTTAGGGGAGGGTTTCCCATGTATTGGATACAAGAACCAACGGATGAAGTCCCCAAACCACCCATCCAGACCACCAATTCCTACCCAAAATCATGAGAATTGGCAAGGGCGGCCGGCCCCACCTGTTTCTGGTTGGGCCTGTCCCTGAACACCTGGACTTACCCGGGTTTCGACTCATGAGATCCATTCTCGTCCGAGGAGCCACCACAAGCGCCAGGGTCGTTTCTGGAGGCGGCTGGGCTCCATCTGCTTGCCCACCTTGGGCGCCATTGCCCGTTCTGTGAACCAACCTGGTGGTTCCCGTAGAGGAATTTTGTTGGTATCACCGAAAGTGGCCTGGCCACATGTTCCACAACCATACTTCGGGATCTCAAGTGGGACCCCCTATATGTTCAGAAGACACATAACCCCCCCACCCAGAAACCCGAAACTCCCCAACCCTAAGCTGCGTTCCTGGTCAACAAAGACAAGACACATAACCCCCCCACACAGAAGCCCGAAACCCCCCAACCCTAAACTGCGTTCCTGGTCAACAAAGACAAGACACATAACCCCCCCACACAGAAACCCGAAACCCCCCAACCCTAAACTGCGTTCCTGGTCAACAAAGACAAGACACATCACCCCCCCACACAGAAACCCGAAACCCCCCAACCCTGAACTGTGTTGCTGGTCAACAAAGACAAGACACACAGTCCCCCCACCCGGAAACCCGAAACTCCCCAACCCTAAACTGCGTTCCTGGTCAACAAAGACAAGACACATAACCCCCCCACCCAGAAACCCGAAACCCCCCAACCCTAAACTGTGTTGCTGGTCAACAAAGACAAGACACATAACCCCCCCACCCAGAAACCCGAAACCCCCCAACCCTAAACTGCGTTCCTGGTCAACAAAGACAAGACACACAACCCCCCCACACAGAAACCCGAAACCCCCCAACCCAAGCTGGTCAACAAAGACAAGACACATAACCCCCCCACACAGAAACCCGAAACTCCCCAACCCTAAGCTGCGTTCCTGGTCAACAAAGACAAGACACATAACCCCCCCACACAGAAACCCGAAACCCCCCAACCCTAAACTGTGTTGCTGGTCAACAAAGACAAGACACATCACCCCCCCACCCAGAAACCCGAAACCCCCCAACCCTAAACTGTGTTGCTGGTCAACAAAGACAAGACACATCACCCCCCCCACCCAGAAACCCGAAACCCCCCAACCCTAAACTGTGTTGCTGGTCAGCAAAGACAAGACACATCACCCCCCCACCCAGAAACCCGAAACCCCCCAACCCTAAACTGTGTTGCTGGTCAACAAAGACAAGACACATCACCCCCCCACCCAGAAACCCGAAACTCCCCAACCCTAAACTGTGTTGCTGGTCAACAAAGACAAGACACATAACCCCCCCACCCAGAAACCCGAAACCCCCCAACCCTAAACTGTGTTGCTGGTCAGCAAAGGGGGAATGCTTTTTTTTGTCCTGGGCCGGAGCCGGGCCGGAGCCGGGCCGGAGCCGGGCCGGAGCCGGGCCGGAGCCGGAGCCGGGCCGGAGGGCCGGAGTCACAGCCGGCCGGAAGCGGGAGCTGAGGCCGGGCCGGAGCCGGGGCCGGGCCGGAGCCGGGCGAGCGAAACGGAGTGAGCGCCAGAGCCGGGCTGGGGCCGGGCCGGAGCCGGGCTAGAGTCAGAACGGGGCGGAAGCGGGAGCCGGGGCCGGGCCGGAGCCGGGCCAGAGCGGAGCCGGGCCGGAGCCGGGCCGGAGCCGGGCCGGAGCCGGGCCGGAGCCGGGCCGGAGCCGGCCAGAGTCAGAGCGGGGCGGAAGCGGGAGCCGGAGTGTCAGAGTTGGGCCGGAGCCGGGCCGGAGCCGGGCCGGAGCCGGGCCAGAGTCAGAGCGGGGCGGAAGCGAGGCCGGGCCGGAGCCGGGCCAGAGCGGAGCGGAGCGAGCGCCAGCCGGGCCGGAGCCGGGCCAGTGTGAGATGGCGGACGGCCGGCGCAACCTGCCCCGCTGCGTGGCCACCTACGCTCCGAAGTTCAGAGCCGGCCGGAGCGGGAGTTGGAGCCGGAGCCGGGCAGCCTGGCCAGAGTGGTTCAGAGTGGGACGGGTCGGAGCCGGTTGGAGCTGCAGCCTGGACTGTGCGGAGCGAGAGCCGGAGACGTGGAGCCAGCCAGCCAGAGCCCCGGAGCTGGCGAAACTTCAATTGTTGTCCATACTGTGTGTGTTCCAAGCCCTAAGCTTTAAGAAGCACACACACACACACGAACACATAATGTTGTTTTTATGTATGTATGTATGTATGTATGTATGTAAGTGTATGTCTGTATGTATGTATGTATGTATGTATGTATGTATGTATGTATGTATGTATGTATGTATGTATGTATGTATGTATGTATGTATGTATATTTGTCTGTAATGTATGTATGTATGTATGTATGTATGTATGTATGTATGTATGTATGTATGTATGTATGTATGTATGTATGTATGTATGTATGTATGTATGTATGTATGTATGTATGTATGTGTATGTATGTATGTATGTATGTATGTATGTATGTATGTATGTATGTATGTATGTATGTATGTATGTATGTATGTATGTATGTATGTATGGTATGTATGTATGTATGTATGTATGTATGTATGTATGTATGTATGTATGTATGTATGTATGTATGTATGTATGTATGTATGTATGTATGTATGTATGTATGTATGTATGTATGTAATGTATGTATGTATGTATGTATGTATGTATGTATGTATGTATGTATGTATGTATGTATGTATGTATGTATGTATGTATGTATGTATGTATGTATGTATGTATGTGATGTAGTGTATGTATGTATGTATGAATGGTATGTATGCATGCATGTAGTGTATGTATGTATGTATGTATGTATGTATGTGTGTGTATGTATGTATGTATGTATGTATGTATGTATGTATGTATGTGTGTATGTGCGCATGTATGTAATGTGTGTAATGTAATGTAATGTAATGTAATGTAATGTGATGTAATGTATGTAATGTAATGTAATGCAATGTCATGTAATGTATGTATCTATGTATGTATGTAATGTATGTATGTAAGTATGTAATGTGTGTATGTATGTATGTATGTATGTACGCATGTATGTACTGTATGTATGTATGTAAGTATGTAAGTGTGTAATGTAACGTAATGTAACGTCACGTAACGTAATGTAATGTATGTATGGATGAATTACGGAAATGAAAGTATGTATGTGCGTATGTAAGTATGTATGTATGTAAGGAATGTAACGTCATGTAATGTAATGTAACGTAATGTAGTGTAGTGTATTGTAATGCGATGCAATGTATGTATGTATGAATGTATGTAATGTAATGTGATGTGATGTAATGTAATGTGATGAAATGTACTGAAATGTGGTGCAGTGCAATGCACTGCGATGTAAAGTAATGTATTGCAATTTGACGTAATGCAATTGTGTTTCTATGTACGTTTGTATGTATGCATGTATGCCATGTAAGTCATGTAATGTAATGTAATGTAATGTACTGTCGGCATGCATGTATGTATGTATGTTTGTTATGTATGCATGTTTGTATGTGTGTGTTCGTATGTATGCAACGTATTCATGTATGTATGTATGTACTGTATTGTATTGTATTGCATTATTTTGTATTGTCTTGTACTGTATTTGTATGTATGTATGTGTGTGTAATGTAGATATGTAATGTAACGTAGCGTAATGCTATGTAATGTAATGTAGTGTCGTGTAGTGTAATATATGTATGTATGTGTTATTCTTCCTATGCATGTATGTATGTATGTATGTACGCATGTATGTAATGCATGTATGTACTGTATGTATGTATGCATGGATGTATGTATGTATGGATGTATGCATGTATGTATGTATGTCATGGATGTAAGTATGTAAGCATGTAATGTAACGTAACGTAACGTAGTGTCATGTCATGTAATGTAATGTATGTATGTAATGTATGTCATGTATGCATGCATGCATGCATGCATGTATGTATGTATAGTATGTAATGTATGTAGGTATGTATGTATGCAATGTAATGTATGTATGTGCGTATGTATGTATGTATGTATGTACGTATGTGTGTATGCAAAGTAATGTAATGTAATGTAATGTAACGAAATGTAATGTAATGTAATGTAACGTAATGTAATGTAGTGTATGTATGTATGTAATGTATGTATGTATGTATGAATGGTATGTATGTATGCATGTATGTAATGTATGTATGTGTGTACGTATGTATGTATGTATGTATGTAATGTAGTGCATGTATGTATGTATGTAATGTATGTATGTATGTATGAATGGTATGAATGCATGTATGTATGTATGTAATGTATGCATGTAATGCAATGTAATGTAATGTGTGTAATGTAACGTAATGCAATGTTATGTAATCTAATGAATGTCTCTATGTATGTATGTAATGTATGTATGTAAGCATGCATGTATGTATGTATGTAATGTGTGTTTGTATGTATGTATGTACGCATGTATGTAATGTATGTATGTATGTATGTATGTATGTATGTATGTAAGTGAAACGTAACGTAACGTAACGTAACGTAATGTATGTATGTATGTAGCGTGAAAGTATGTATGTACGTATGTATGTATGTGTGTAAGGTGTGTAATGTAATGTAATGTAATGTAATGTAGTGTAGTGTATTGTAATGCGATGCAAGGTATGTATGTATAAATGTATGTAATGTAATGTGATGTGATGTAATGTAATGTGATGAAATGTTCTGAAATGTGATGCAGTGCAATGCAATGCGATGTAAAGTGTTGCATTGTATTGCATTGTATTGCATTGTATTGCAATTTGGCGTACTGTAATGTATGTATGCATGTATGTATGCATGTGTGTTTCTATGTACGTTTGTATGTATGTATGTATGCAATGTAAGTCATGTAATGTAATGTAATGTACTGCCGGCATGCATGTATGTATGTATGTCTGTTATGTATGCATGTTTGTATGTGTGTGTGTTCGTATGTATGCAAAGTATTCATGTATGTATGTATGTACTGTATTGTATTGTATTGCATTGTTTTGTATTGTCTTGTATTGTATTTGTATGTATGTATGTGTGTATGTATGTAATGTATGTATGTACTGTATATATGTAATGTAGCGTAGTGTAATGCAATGTAATGTAATGTAGTGTCGTGTAGTGTAGTATATGTCTGTATGTGTTGTTCTTCCTGTGCATGTGTATACGTATGTATGTATGTATGTGACAGTTGTCTGAAATTCCTTGTTCCGGAAACCGCCATCTTCCATTCATCACAAAAGTAATGCACAAAGTACACTTTCGCAGCCCCAGCTTCAAAGTCGCAGCTTTTCAATACGAAAGTAGCAAAGAAAACTTCCGCAGCCCGGCTTGAATGTCGCAACTTTTCAATACGAAAGTAATACATAAACTAAACTTCCGCAGCCTCGAAAGTCAAAGCTTTCTAACACAAAAGTAATACACAAAGTAAGCTTCCGCAGCCCCAGCTCGAAAGTCGAAATCTTTTAGTTCCAAAGTAGCACGCGAAGCGCGTTTCCGCAGCTCCAGCTCACAACCGTTACCTGCGCACGAGAGGACCCGTTGGCCTCATGTCCCGGAAAACTGGCGGGAGGTCCGTCGACTTTCGCGAAACTTTCGCGGATCTTACGCCAAACATTCGCGAAAATCCGGCTGGAAGTTGCGCTCAACTTGGCTCCAAAGCTTCAAAACTCCCACCAGCCGGTTTCTGCTGGCTGGGGGTTGCTTTTGCAGCGGCGTATTCTTGCGGCGACCCTCAGGCTGCGCATTCCCCGGCCAATTTTGGTCTGCGGGCATTCTGCCCGCACTGCCGGTAAATACACATGGTTCATCACTCCAGCTTCCTGTTAGCAAGCCACCCTCACAAAAAACTTTCGCGAATAAAAAATTAACTTTCGCGACCCCCTTCGCGGAACTTTTGCGGAGGTCAACGCCAAGACCAAAAGGTCTTCCCCTTCATAGCTCAATACAAGG
Source organism: Effrenium voratum (assembly GCA_963377175.1). NCBI lineage: Eukaryota > Dinophyceae > Suessiales > Symbiodiniaceae > Effrenium > Effrenium voratum. The sequence continues at coordinate 195,003 of CAUJNA010003733.1, read as the reverse complement.
ACGGACGACTCTCATGTATGTATGTATGTATGTATGTATGTATGTATGTATGTATGTATGTATGTATGTATGTAATGTCTGTATGTGATGTATGCATGTAATTATGTAATGTGTGTATGTATGTATGTATGTAGTTATGCAATGTATGTCTGTATGTGTGTAATGTAACATAACTGAATGTAATGAATTTTAATGTACTGCATTGTATTGTAATGTAATGTGTGTGTGTATCTAATTCTGAAATGTATGTTTTTATGTACTGGTGCAATGCATGTATGTATGTACTTATGCAATGTATAGATGTACGTACATATGTACATATGTATGTGCGTATTGTGTAAAGTAATGTAATGTAACCTAATATATAAAGTATGTCTGGAATGTAATGCAGTGTAGTGGAATGGAGTGGAATGGAACGGAATGGAATGTAATGTATGCATGTGGGTGTGCATGCATGCATGCATGCAATTATGTATGTATGCATACATGCATGTATGCATGTATGCATGTATGTGTGTATGTGTGTTTGCATGTATGTGTGTATGTTTGTATGTACGTATGTACGTACGCACGCACGTATGCAAGCCGCCAAGACAGATTGCGCTAAGCTTTGAATTGCCTCTCCAAACGAGGCCTCACATCGCCCGCATCTTGCTCTTACATGCGACTTCCAGCGCAACAAATACTGCGACGCAGCCGTTGCATCTCAAGATGCGCGCCGTTGCCGTGCGCGACTCTCTCTTGCCCCCGGATATAGTTTTCTCTGGTTCCTTTGAGCGTTCCGTTTGCTAGCGGCGTGTTACCTGCACGCTCGTCCCCCGGCCGCATTCTGGATCGCTTTTTGCGATTTTCTTGTAGACCTGCCTCCGCTTGCGTTGGCCTGTCCTAGGCCTACCCAAGGGGCTCTCTTCAAGGCCTGTCGAACCCCTATCACGTAGCCCTCTTCTGGGCTGGAGCCCTGTCTGTGGGCCTGCTCTTGGCCTGCTGTAGGACCAACGTAGAATTTTGTCTGTCTACCGAAGGCCTACAAAACCCCATCCCTTCAGCCTTGGCAGAGGCCAACGCCCTGGCCTAGGGCCTACCCAAGGCCTACACAGCCTACACACCTCTCTGCTTGCGCCCTCTCATAGGCCTACCAACCCCCTTGCCTGGACCCTACAACAGGCCTATGCACAGCCTTTTTCTCGGGAGATCTATGCCTGCTGGTGACATTCTATTTTTCGCGCTTGCGACTGGAGTGTCTCGCTTGCAACAGTATCAATCTTGGTTACACAAGCCCTCCGGGCCAGAGCCGGGCCGGAGCCGAGCCGGAGCCGTGCCGGAGCCGGAGCCGGAGCCGGAGCCGGAGAAGGAGCCGGAGACGGGCCGGAGCCGGAGATGGGCCGGAGCCGGGCCGGAGCCGGGCCGGAGCCGGGCCGGAGCCGGAGATGGGCCGGAGCCGGGCCGGAGCCGGGCCGGAGCCGGAGAGCCGGAGACGAAAAAAAGCTATAGTGCAGCAAAGACAAGACACATAACCCCCCCACACAGAAACCCGAAACCCCCCAACCCAAAACTGTATTGCTGGTCGACAAAGAGAAGACACATTGCCCCCCCACCCAGAAACCCGAAACCCCCTCACCCCTAAACTGCGTCCCTGGTCAACAAAGACAAGACACATTGCACCCCCACCCAGAAACCCGAAACCCCCCAACCCTCCCAACCCTAAACTGTGTTGCTGGTCAACAAAGACAAGACACATAACCCCCCCACCCAGAAACCCGAAACCCCCCAACCCTAAACTGTATTGCTGGTCGACAAAGACAAGACACATCACCCTCCCACCCAGAAACCCGAAACCCCCCAACCCTAAACTGTGTTGCTGGTCAACAAAGACAAGACACATTTCCCCCCCCCCACCACAACCCAGCACCACGCAGGACCCAAGGTTCGAGATCTGTGGGCAAACGTGACGTTCTGCGGGAACAAGTTCTTCTTGCCTTCATCCTTGATGAACACATTCTTTGGATCGATAAGCCCTACATCTCGCATGGCGCGAGCTCGTGAATGTAATGCGCACAAGCAGCGCGCCAAATGACTCGGCCGTCGCAACCTCCCAGAGCTCTTCACGATGGAGGATGTCTTCCTTCCAGGCGCCTTTCTTTCCTGGCAATTGAAACTCCGTCCACCCTGTGGACTTGTCACGAGTCGTCGTACGAAAGCTCCGTGAACACAGCACGCGCATTGCGCGCTCCCTCATCGGCCGGGGTGGAGCTGTCGCCTACGTATCCAGTTCGAAAGTAAAGTGTCAAAGGGACCGAAGCGCTTGGCTCCAAAAACATCATGAGGGCTGGTTCAAACAGTTCTAACAGGGAAAAAAAGAACATGAAGAACATGGAGCTGCGAGTAAGAATAAAGATTGGATATCGATTGACTTGGTTCAGAACACTCCACCATGACTTAGGTCTTCAAAGAACATGAACACTTCCCCCCTTCCCCCCCCTTTCCCCCCCCTTCCCATGAACATGAACACTAACTGAAAGAAAAGTCGGGGCAAAACCCTCCAAGCATAGGTGTCCTTTTTTGGGAAAATAGATGGAGTTGATTGACCCACCAGGTAAACCAGGAATCGCCCTCTATGTTTTAACGACACCTATTCCCCCCATCATATTCCGATCCCCTCCCGGCTCGTTCGGGACTCGCTTGGGAGACCCCGGCGAAGCTGGCCGTGCAGCTCCCCGGCGCCAGCGGCCGTGCCTCGGCACGATGCGGCGCGTTGCGAGGCAGAGGCGCAGCCCCAGTGGAATTGCCATGGGAAAACAAAAACAAGTCGGATTCCCCGACTTTTAAGTTTGGTGGAGTTTGTTCAGGAATCGGAACCCGATTCCTTTAAAGAAGGAAAAAGCGGTTTCCGCCGCTGGGCAAGTGGGGAGATGTTTTTGCTGTTGCGGTTGGGTTTTTTGGGGGGTATCCAATTGGGGTAACCTCTTTGGAGTATCCTCTTTGGGTAATACTTTCTTTTTGGGTATCCTCTTTCAAAGAAATGGAGCGCAAACGCGACCATGGCAGGCAGATATGTGTTGTTTCTTTGTGGACCCGAAAGGAAAGTGCGCATCTTGCAGTAAACATGCTCACTTGTTCAACCGGGTGAGAAAAATCAGTTCTGAAAATCTATGCAAAACAACCATGTCCACCCCCCTTTTGGGCTTTCTTTTTTTGGGAAGTTCTCTATAATAAAATACGCTTGCGTTTGATCCCTACTGTTCTGACTCAAAACAAAATCCCACTTTCTCAAGGAGTGAGTTCTGTGTCTTCAGCTCCGGGTGCTAAAATACTAAGGGTGCGGATTTTTATTTTTAATAGCGGATTTTTTGGGGACCCCTCCAAATGCTAACGGGGTCTGGGGACATGAAAAGAATGCCCGGGGCTTTCACGTCAGGGCCACCTAGGCCGAAACCGATCGACCAGGTGGGCTTGATGCTTGCCAGGCCTTGCAACCGCCCTGTTCGGGAGTCGAACACTGAGCTGGGTGAGGGAACCCCCCAAAGCAGGTGGTTTGTCCATAACACCTTGTGGTGACCCTCAACAAAGACTCACCCATTTTTTGGACCGAGAAAGCCGGCATGCTCAAAGTTGAGTGCGTCACAATCACACTCCTGCATCAAGATTAAAAAGAAGAAGAAAAAAGAAGAGTAAATAATTTAAAGCGCGGTTGGACCGAGTTGTGGCAAAGGGACTCTCTTATCTTTACTTAACCGTGAGAGGTCGTGAAACAAAACCAAGCTTCAAGTCCTTTACAAGCTGATTCTAACTGGTTTCAGCCCTATGAAAGATCCCCCATGGCACCCTAGCCCCAAACAAATCCGCGAAAAATGGTCACCCAGGTGAACCCCCATGGTGCCATTGAAAAATCACCCAGGTGAATCCCCGTTGTCCCAGGAAAAAAAAACGGCCGGGAGGTGACATCCAATCCTTCCAGCCCTTTCCCGCCTCGCCGGTGTCCAGGTTCTTGATGCAAGCGCAGCCCGCGGGAGGGTCCTCCCGGCCCCGGCGGCTTTTCTCTCGAGCGCTCAGTCGGGATTTGGGATTTGGGTCGTCAAAATTCGGGGCGCGTTTTTTTTGCATCCAAAGGCCACACAAGATGAGTGGCGTCTTAAAATTCGGGCACTTGGTGTTGGGTATTTAAAGGCGACACAATTCGTTGTTTTGCGGCACCAGAAATCCAAAAGGGGGGGGGGGGCATGTTTAGCCCCCATTTGCACCGGATGGCAGACTTCGCCTCGAAGACAGTCTCGTAGGGTTCCTCCGCCAAGCTCCTGGCAGGCCGTTTTCGGGCGCAAGCAACCACATGTCCTGCGGCGCCTTGAGGCTACCGGTTTCCGGGTGGGAGATTCAGGGTTTACGGGGGACCTCCAAGGAATCCGCATCATGGGGTCTCAAATCCCCGATTTGACGGGCCACGCGGCTTGCCCGTAAGTTGGCGCGGGTTTTTTTGTTTCTTGTCCAAAGTACCTGGCTTCCTCGCGGCTTGGAGGGCGACCCCGGAGTCAACCTAGTGGATGATTTTACCCTTTGAGGTGGGTCAACAAGGGGAAACCAAAGGGAACCCCCACCATGTGTGGTGTCCAAATCCGTTTTCTGGCATGGCCAGATTTGCAGGACGCATGAAGAAAAAATCCTGCAGCACAACGGAATAGCAGTCTGCGTTTGGCGTAACTAGCTTCTCTGGCTGTTCAAAACAGAGGGTTGGCCAATCCTAGTTTAATCTCCAGTGGGAAGCTGCTGCAACGTGGACCCCCATATAGTCTCGGTTGCTTTCTGCTCCCCTGCTAAAAGTTTTACTTTTAGTGGTTTAATGGAAAACCCATTAATTGACCCATTAGTTAGCAAAGAGTTAAAGTCCCAACATCCAAGCAAAATGCACCTCTGTACCCCAAGGTAAGGGTCAAGGATTGCCTTTGGATCAGCCCAGCTAGTGGTTCCCTTGCCTTCCGAATGTGAATAGCATCTTGCTGACGGCAGGGAATGACGCAAGTTCCCACCTGTCGCACAGCAACGCCCAAGTCCGTTCATCTTGCAAACACATTGGATGTGCTTTTCGTGGATTTCAGCCAGGTTTCTTGCTGTTGGTCCTTGTTTGGTCATGTTTTAGATCTCTTTTCATCTCCTACAGGGGTGGATACACAAATTCGCCACAGCCAAACCCTTTTCTAGGGTTCAGAACCTTCTGCAAGATGTCGCATGTGCCGGGCGTCCTCAGCAGCGATTCGGCAAAGTCCTGGCACAAAAGCGGAGGCGCAAACACGAGCCAGCCCCTAGGTTGTTGGCTTCCCCCCCTGGGTTGAAGTTGTTTGGGGGTAACCCAAAAAAGGAAGCTTCAATTTGTGCCTGCAGAAGTGGGTGCAAAGCAGAGTTCCTAATTCTACTCCCTACTCAAAGTCTTAACGAAAATCAGCTGGCTAGGCAATAACCATGATTAACAGGTAACTCCTCTGTTTAGCTAACGTTCTTGGGAGATCCTTGTAAGCCAACTTGCAACTGGGTCTTTGCTGCCGATCAGAATGTGGACTTGGCAAAAGATATGCAGAAAGTCCATCCAGAAATCGTTGCTTCCTGTCAATAAGCTTCCTGTCTCGGATGTGTCTGTGCTCATTCCACCTGAACAATCCACGCAAAAAACTCACTTGGATTGACGTACGCGGTGCTTCCCTCTGACAGTATCTCCATATGAGAGTGTCTTTGTTTACGATTCAGACCCCCCCCCAAAAAAATGGTTGTTTTCCTGTTGGTTGCCTTTCTTCACCACTCCAAAAGGGTACTCCCAAAAAGGACGACCCATATTTTGCCCATGGCGAAAAAGTGTCAGGTGCCCACCGTTGTTTCGACCTTCCGATGGACTTGATCAGGCGGGTAGATTCTTTAGGGGCCCGCAAAAAACGGATTTTCTGCTGGTTTCCTATTGAAGCTGCTCACCACAAGATTCACAGACTTGAATGTAGGTCCAAATACTTCGTGAGAGTGTACAAGCAAAAGTCTGGACAGCTGGATAGGGGTATTGTATTTCCCAGCCCAACATGTCCCACCTGGCCATGAAACTGCGTAACGTTTGATCGCTTCCCGACATCCGGATGGCCCTTTGGTTTGGACTCAAAGAGAAAACGTTGCCATTTGTACGGGAGAAGAAGCAAGGGGCGCCTAGCTCTGGCTGAGGGAGCCCTTCTCAACAAGGGAAAACTGGTTCCCTTGTTCCCTTGTTCCCTTGGGGAAAAAGACAATGGAAAACTGGAAGGTGACATTGGAACCCTTCTCAAAAAGGGGGAAAACTGGGGGGAGACATTGAGCAACTAGATTGGTCCATGGTAGGGCGGCACAGATTCTGGCAGCGGGTGTACAGCCTATCTGTCCGCGGGGTCCGTCAATTGCTGGCTCACAGTCGGGAATCGTTTGAGGGCTTTTGGGAACGACCTGTTTGGGATCCGAAAGGAAACCACCAGTTGGATGGTTCAGTTTGGGGGTCACTCCAAGTCATTTTCTGCTCAGAACCAAGCTAATTCAGGGTTAAGTCTGTGTGTCCCCTTTGAACATCACCCAAGAAAAGTTGCACACTCACTTTAAACATCGCCTAAAGTGATGTGGGCATGGGTCAAAACTAAACCACCAGCGGACCGCAGGTTTTGGTCCATGTTTCCACTTGCCAAGGTTTTCATTTTGGGTACATATTTTTGACCCACAGCCATGCTTAAGCCAACACAAAGGGAACATATTGGCACCCCTCTACTCCCAGACCACCAACCCGAAACGCACCAACTCTACTCCGCGACCTCGCCTCGGGGTCCGCTTGCACGGCACCCTTCACGTCGCCGGCTTCCCGCTTGGGAGGCCCTCCGCCATCCTCCGCAAATGTCTATAATGTATATATATACACATATGGGTGTGTCTCTCTCTCTCTCTCTCTCTTTTTTCTTCGGGGAATCGCTCAAAATGGTGGTGTTCCTGTTGGTTTCCTCTTAAAACCACCCAAAAGGGGGGTCCCAGCAAAAAGACAGACTCATATAGACACACTGATGCGTAAAAAATGCTCCCGTTCAGTGGCACCAGGGGCGCGGCGTGTTCTATAAGTTCTTAGTACTTTCCACGACGGGAAACATGGAGCAGGATGATGCGGGGACCAGCGTAAGTAGCCAACGCACAGTATCATATATGTGTGAATCTTTGTTGGGGAATCCCCAAAAAACAGTAGCCGCCCTTTTGGTGTCTCTGTAAAACCGCCAAAAAATGGATACCCTCAGCAAAAAGACAGACCCATACAGAGACTACTTCCTGGTTGCCTAAAGAAAATGGAAGTCACTGGCCATAGAATCGGAGCACATGCGCATTGAGCACGAAGTTGCACCCATTGCCGAACTGCGGCCCTGACCGGGGCCGTAGAAACATTCCCTTGAGCCACCGGAAAACCGCTTGCCGAAAATCATTGACAACGTAATAAATACCAAATGAACAAGCAGCCGCCACATTGAACCAAGCCGGCCATACGGTTTGACGACCAACTGCTAGGCCCAAGCCGGGTCCGGAATTTGGTGGCCAGCAGATCCCCAAGGAACCTAATTGAAAGGACACCAGGGATTCAGCCCAGGAATTCTTCGATTCCGGGCACCCCAAAAAATGGGCTCCTCGGGGCCGCCGGGGCGGTCCTGGCTCGCAGTCTGCCAGTGAAATTCTTTCTTGAATTGGTTTCCCGGTCAACCCGGAACCCCAACCCCAAAAATCGCCACGGAGAGTGCAGGCCAGTGAAGCAGCGGCAAGTTTGTGCCGCACCGGTTTCCCAAACTGGTACGCTGGGGTGAAAGTGGAGGTTGCACGTTTCCCTTGTAGGATGACCAGCCAAACGGGGTGGAATTGTGCCACCTTTCACCCAACTGCATGTGGCCAGGATGATGCCGGATCCCTTAGAAGGAACCTTTACAATAGTGGTCGAAACTCCCTATCAAGGGGTCCAAAGCCAAACAAAAAATGCTATGCGTGTTTCGACAATGGCGATGGGAGCCATACTCAATTCGCCAAGCTGGGTCAGAGGTTCAGTCCAAGTTTCCTCAACCGTGCCCACTTATCCCCGAGCGAATGACCCTTGCCTTCCAGGCACCGCACCTTCTTGGCTTTGAGGCAAACACACAAGGCAAAGGCGTGGATAGGACGAACGAATTCCCTTCCGCTGTGTCGGTCATTCTCCGTCATAAGATCTGTTCCTCTCTTCCCTTTCCTGGTACGCCGTGGGCTACCTTGGGAAGAGAAAGAGGCACAGATGAGAGATGGCCAGCCGCAATTGTACGTGAGAGGCTGGGATGAGAGATAAGAAAGACATACGAAAAAATGGTCGCTCTTGTCTCCACACAACACGCAATCACATACACACAGACCCACACCGGAAAAAAAAAAACCTGATTTCTGCATCTTGCGCTGGCGTGCCCGCGACCCATCAGTGAGGCACCACGAGTCATTCCAACCGAAGATCCGGCATGATCCAAGCCCCTGGAGGGATCCTGCACTGACTCTCCTGCCACTCTCTACATTTGGGTCCTTCATAGAGTCGAACCGCTTTCCCACAAGAAAGAACACAGAGCAGGAAAAAACATGTCAGATGACGAGTGCTTCGAGGATGCTTGGGGGATTCTGACTTTCTTGAACTGGTTGGGATTTCCCGCCGAGAAGTCGACCATTTCACTTGATGTGTTTTGCCAAGGGTCGACCTTCCTGAACCAAACACGGAGCATGACTTCGGGGCCCTCTGGTTCCAGCTCCCCCGTCAAACCGAGCAAGCCCCGTGCAAGCCACGGGAAGCAAGAGCCAAAAGCCCGCTGGAGAATGAACACGTGGTTCAGCATCCTCATTTTAGGCTGGGGCCCATAGGCCCGCATAACTTTTTGGAGGAAACAAGGGGCAACGGCTAGCCGTGAGAAGCTGAAAGCGTTGCATCCCTCGGCTCCTTGGTCAATGCTCGCAGGGGGAGGAAAGGCTTCTTGGCCTCGCAGTCAGTGCTACCAGAAAGCGAGCCACCGGCAAATGGCAGGGGCGAGAGATGCTAACCCAATGGACGGCAAACCCAAAAGAAGGCCAGCCGCGAATCCTGCCAAAAGGTTTCAAAGAAAACACAAACCAAACATGTATGCGGGGTCCGCATTTGTGTGTGTGAAACAACACCTACGTAAGCAATGCGCACATGCCTGTACCAACCCGTCACTTTGCTGTGTCGAGCAAGAGTTTGCACACGCGCACACACACACACACACATGCCCACCCAGTCAAGACATGCATGACCGCGGATGTCGCTTTCGAAACCCACGTGGCTGATTCCTATCAACATGACCAGTCGCTGACTTTGTAGAGGATTCCCCTGGTATCACAGGCAGTGGCCAAAACAGCCGATGCGGCCGTATTCCAGGTCAAGGATTCCCCTGGTATCCCAGGGAGTGGCCAAAATAAAACAACTGCCAGCGGATTCGGTCGTATTCGTTTTTCGACCAAGGGACGCCTTTCTGGAAAGTGCTCACGGGAAATCAAAAGGAAGCCACCCCCACATTGTCCAAAGCCCAATTTTGGAACATCCACAGTTGGGTCCGTTTCTTTTTAAGGGACACCACAAAATGGTGGGGTTCCTTTTTGGTGTCCCTTAAAACCACAAAACAGGGGTACCCTTAAAAAAGAGGACCGTCCGTATGTTGTCCCATGCTATTCCAAGTAAACAATGGGAAGTTGCACACAACCCTTTTGGAAGACGATCTGCCTCTAGGAAAGGGAGGGTTACCTCCATCTTTTCGGCCAAGTCTTGTTGCAGGAAAGTAACCATCGCAAAAGCCGCCCGCACAGGAAAAAAGAAGAAGGAGCAACAACCAATGTTTTTTTTGGTCAACTGGTGTTCTACACCACCTCCGCTACCTTCAGCCTCGGCCCGCCCCCAGAGGCACAAACCCCACCGCCCGACCGGCCTCCAGCGCAAGTGTCCCCTGCCTGTCGAAACACAAGCTGGTTAGACAAGGCCTAACCCTCCCATGGGGCGGCTGGTTTTCTGTTGAGTGCCATGTTGGGTGGCTAACAGGGGGCTCTGAAACGCCTAAACCACCGTTTTGGGGACCCGGTCCCCCTAGTTTGACAAGCCAAAGTGCGCAGAGATTCGTTTGCAGCACCTGTTGGAAAGGGACTCCGTGCACTTCCATGTTGGAAGATACAAAGGGACAACCAGGCCACGTAGGTCACATTCTGAGACCAGTCAGCTCGTGATTCGGAACCCTCTCGGGCGTGATCTTGAAAGTGAACCATGACAGTCGGAACTAGGGACACTTGGGATTATGTGTGGGGCTAGCAGAGTGGCTCCCAGGACCCTTCTCAGAACTAAGAAGGTTCCTTCTGACTTCCTGAGTTGTTGGGCTTTTAAGTGTTCTTAAAACCTTCTTGGAAGAGGTTCTTCGAAGGGTTGTAAGAACCTTTCTGTGGGCCCGTAGGGGGGCCACAAACTGCTTCACTCAAATGCGTTGGCCACTTTCCCGACCTGAAATGAGTCGCGGAACCCGAGGAACTGCGACGGCGGCTGCTGCCGCAACTTGTCACGTCCCATTCTAGCAACAGCACCCACTGACCCTAGTACAAAAAAGGGCACCCTGTGTGGGTTAAACAACTCTAAGTAAACAGAGGAGACCCCCCATGGCCCAATGTAACAAATGCCTCACGGTCTAAGAGCAATGCGCTGATAGACATAGGGATGTCTGTTTTTGAGGGTATCCTGTTTGGGGTTGAAAGGGAAGTTGAAAGGAAAAACTCACATTTTTCGTGGTCACTGCATCACTCCAGATTGAAATATACCCAAAGGGGTGCGGGCTGGACTTTCCGCGCGACTTGCCTTTCTTTTCCTCCCACTGCAGTAAAGGGGACGAACTCAACAAGCAGGGATCCTTACATTATACACCTGACCATTGCCTTGTAAATGGTGGTTTCCCTTCATTTGGGTTGAAAAAGCTGAGGACCGTTTTTACAAAGGGATCAGCCCTTTGGCAGGCGATTCTCACCGTAAACAGATTGCAGCCGGCAGCCGGCGTGTGCTTCTTTGAGGGCCCGTTTTTTACGGCGGGATTCAAGGGCAAACATGGACCACCCCCCGCCCCAGTCCCAGAAGGTTTCCCACATTCGATTCCCACCTGGTGATGATGGAAGCACCGCCGGCGGCATCTGCTTGGGACATCTTCAAGAAACAAAAGGTGCCAAGGGACCGAGGTCTGGGATTGAAAGAACCTGAAGGATCCGTTCCGAAAAAACAAAATCGCTGCCCAAAGAGGACTCGCTGCTCACATGGTACAGGATTGGAACCTGTAAATCTCTTTTGGCTCCTTGAAGCTTGATCTCGCAACCGGAATCGAAGGGAAAAACGGAATCGAGGTGCGTCTTTTCTCGTGCCGTCCAACTCTGAACCACAGCTACGGCGCGGCGTCGGTGCACCCTCCCATGAGACTTGGGGCGTCATAGATCCTTGCGGAAGCCTCAAAAGGCGTGTGATGCCCAGCCAAGTAAAATGCACCGGGATTCAACAGATGATCCAATACCATGGTTCTACCAAAGCTTTGTGATAATCTTTCAGAGGCTCGCAGCAAGCCTGACATATGTCGGCGGCAGGCAGAGATCGTGGCAAGTCATGGACCTCTCAAGGGGGCTGCAGCGGGTGGGGGGGGGGGCTATATCCCTGAGTAAGCCGAGGACAAGTGACAAGGCCGTCTTCAGTGTTTCATGGGTACTGGGACGCCCGAAATATTCCAAGTGAACCAATCCGTTTCCCCTGTCTACTTGAGATATTTGGGGCCTCAACCGTGCCTGTGAAACCCTCGATATTAAGGGGCTTGTGCCTGGCTTGTCCGGGCAACCCCCCCGCCCCCCAGAGCGCTCTTTTGCTTGGGTGACGCAACGCGCGAGCGAGCCGCGTTTGGTCTCGTTACCCACAACGCAGCCATCCGGGCGCAAGCGGCTGTGGGACACAGCCCACCCAAAGAACATATCAAACTGAGACAGGACAAAGCAAACATGGAGCAAAACACAAAAAGCCGTGACACGTCGTGAACCAAAAAACACGACTCATGCAAATAAGACGCGCTTCATCCAGATTCAGCGAACAACTTTCAACTGAAACCCTTTGCGGCTGTCTTGTTCTAACGAAGCCCTAAAATGTTGTGTGTGTTTTCTTTTCCCCTTTACAACTCACCCCCACCTTCGGTGGAACAAAAAAACGCGGAGCCGTAACGCCTCCTGCCAAAAACGTTGGTCCAAACTTGCGGGCTGGAAACGCGAGTCAGAGCCAAGGGAAACCGAAGGGACGTTGGCTTAGGCAACCAAAGGGAAGCAAAGGCACCCCAACCCCCAGACTAACATGGAAGCTCCCGAACGGACCTTTTTGGAAGACTCGGTTCCATTTACAGAGAAAAAGCTTCCATGTTAGTCTGAGGGAGTGTAAAACACATCACAGAATTATTCAGGGGTCTTGACACACATACCCGCATACCCTTGTTCTTCTTCCTGGTGGTTGAACTGCAAGAGGCTGCTGGGCCTACAGGGCATGTTGCAACTTAAGCTGCACAACCCCCTTACCCTGATCATTCCATCTATCTTGACTCCGTTCCAGAATTAGCCTCTGAGAGGAGTGCACAGCAATAGAAGGCTGAGGCTCAAGTGCACGCCATTAGACTCCTGCAAACTGCGGACTTCCAAACAACACCACCGGACTTGCAAGCCTTTCCCCACCCGCAAACCTGCGGAATTGACCCCGGCAGCGGTTGCCAAACCGCTGGAATTGGGAGGGTTGCGTGTTGCCTGTTGGCCTTTGATGGAACATACTGTGACCTCCTAAAATCCATTTGGTTCCAACAATGTTTTCCTGATTGAGTCGAAAGGCCTGGAAACCCTGTCTGGACTGCCGTACCATGATGCCGTATGAGGGGCTCATCTGATACACCAGATTCTTGCAAAATGATGCGGCAACTTGGTGCAAAGTACCACACCACCACATTCTAGTTATAAAAAGGAACTTGTACAATGGGGTAAAGATGTCCAAGCTGCAGCTGACCGCTTCCCGCTTCGCCCGGTGGCCGATTGGCCGATTGGCCGGTGAGGTTCAGTCCACACAAAGGTGGAAAGTTCACCAATGTGAGCGCTGGTCTGTTCCGAAAGGAGTGTATTGGGTGTGGGTCAACGATAGGTGCCCAAAATGGCTTGCCCTAAATGGAAACATGGACTGACACCTGCGGTCCGATTCCTGTAAATTTCATTTTGACCCCTACCCTAGGAATCATGGAAGGTCACTTAGGCGACTCGCCGCAAGTCTTCGGAGCACACCGTGAGGTTCAGAGTTGGCTGGGCGGCTCACGACAAAAAACTCCCGGGAAGAAAGCTTCTTGGTCTTGCCACCATGAGAAGATACCCCTCAAACATCGGGGGGCTGTTCTTATGTGTGTATATACATATATATATATATATTCAAGACGCCTCTAAGAGGACCCGGGTGCCCTTTGTAGCCTTACGATCCCTAAGTTCGACACCCTCCCACTTTGCCCTCTGCAAAAAAATCAAAGGGCGCTTAAATGGTACCCTTGTGACTCAACGCCGTAAGTCTTCAGTATGAACACAAGAATTCCGTAAGCGATAGAAAACCATCACCAACTAATACCCCAGAAAAAAAATGTGCCTTGCTTACAACCTATAGGGTTTAGGGCTTCCCTTGTAGGGGGCCATGCCCTAAGCGTATTTACACCAACATATTCCCAAAGTGCCGGGTTGCTCTCCTGCGAAAATGTTCGCATGGGACCCATAAACCAGGGGTCCCCCAAACAGAGCTCCCTCCAATGATGCTTGGTTCCGTGTCAATGATGGCGGTAACAACGCAAACACACAAAACGGGCCTTCAGTACGTGGACGGGCATAAGAAGCAAATTCCGCAAGTTGCCAACTCCAAGCTGCTGAGGCAAGCCGCAAGTGATGCAGACACAGGCAAAAACAAATCCGAAGCTCTCGTTTCGGGTTGCTTAGGATTCGAGGTCTGGAGCAAAAGCTAGGTCTGGACCTTGGGAATGAGGATGGAAAGGCCATCCATCTCGGAAAATCCAGCAAAATGGCCTAGAAAACCAAACTTGGATGCGCCTTCACCTGCTCTTCCCCTTGAAAAGTCCAACTTGGAGTCCAACCTGCAGGGGTAGATCCACAAAAGCCGTATCCAAACCGTTTTCTAGACAATGAGTTCAATTGGCTTGCGCAACATGGAAAGTGCGATGAGTTCAATGGACAAAGAAAAAACATTCACCCAGTGGTAAGCGGCGGGAACCCCCCATTTGCAGAGGTCAAATCAAGGTCAACCTACTCTTCCTAATATGAGTGTTTGCCAAAATAGGGGCCCAAAAATTGTAGTTGTTTGTTTGGTTGCCCCTTCGAACGAGGTGACAAGGGTACCCCTCACCACACAAACACACACACACACACACACACACACACACACACACATATTGATGCAAGGGGATAGCTCATTATGTCTGGTGGGAAATCGCAACCGGTTCCAGGCAGCTGCCAGCATCTGCATTTGCCCTGCACGGGCGGGCAAAGGCTCACTTCAGCCTTTGCACTTTGCAATCGCTGCTTGTCGCAAGCTCCGTCTCCAGACCTGGCGAACGAACTTCAGGTGCGCCATTTCGGAGCTTCTCAGCGTGGCATTCTGTCCAGGTTTTTGAGAAGAGCCCAAAGTGGGACTCAGAGGGAGCCAAGCTTCTAGTGCTACCTTCCCCATTCTAAACGCAGGGATCCGGATCTTTCTAGAAGACCCCCAGCAACCCCGGGAAATGGATCCGGTTCTTAAAAAAAAAACGATGGTTGAAAAGAATGGAAAAGGAATCAACCCTTAAGCTGTGAGTTTCGCGCAGCAAAACATGTGGCCATTCACACCGCAGGGTGGCTGAGCTCTTGAGGAGCTGCCCCTGCAGGCTACCGCCGAATGGCTCGGTCACACAACCATGCTAGGGGCGTATTTTGAGAAACACCCCGTTTGGGATTCCCCCCAAAACCGGAATTTAGTCTGCCTGCTTCCCAGGAGAGATCCCATCATGTACCCTTTTTGCCCAACCAACAGGGAACCACTTGGGTGCAGAAACCACAAAAAGGGACTGAGAGGGTGTGCAACTAACTGACCTGGCAATACAAACGTTTGCACAAACACAGAACATCCGGCCTGTCGTTTGCTTTGCTTTGAACCTCTTTGTTAGGTAAACCCTTTTTGTGGATGGCAGGGCAAAAACACCTGTACAAATGCATCACTTGCCCTGGTCCCACTTGGCCAAAAAAGAATCACTCCCAGAGCTCAGAGCTCCCGCCGCTCCCTCCTCTCTCGCCCGAGTCCGTCGCGAGTCGTGCCTTCGTTGTTGCAGGTCAGGGAGGCGACGGTTTGGCCATCCCCGCTTCAAATGTCACCTCGGCCGATCGGCCGATCGGCGACCGAGCGATCGCCCAGCTTGAAGATAACTTGCCGGTTCTCAGGGAAGACATGGAATGACCCAAAAGAAACAATCCTTCATGGTGTTTTTCAAGGGAAGAAATGGAATGACCCAAAAAAAAAGTCCCCTATGGTTCCTGGAAGGGAAAGCCTGGGTTCGTTGCCACA
The DNA here is from genome assembly GCA_963377175.1 of Effrenium voratum. Taxonomy (NCBI): domain Eukaryota; class Dinophyceae; order Suessiales; family Symbiodiniaceae; genus Effrenium; species Effrenium voratum. Next base: position 179,360 of record CAUJNA010003733.1, on the reverse strand, counting down.
ACCCCCGGCTCGGTCATTCCCTACCTATCGCACCAGCAAGATAAAGACATCTACGAACCTTGTGTGGAAACCAGAATGTGGAGCTTAAAGAGGGTAGCAACATGCTGAAGATCGGCTTCCCATGCTGTTCTGGCCAACGTGTATCTTCTGTTCAACCCCGCGTGAGGGACTCACAACCAAGCTCAAGTTTCCAGGGGCGGATGCTCTTTCAAGTTCGTTGGGAGATACGCCCGTCTCACATCTTGTCAACATCGGCCTGTGTCAAAATCAAGGTAGGCGTGCTTCCCGATGGCTTCCAACAAGCACCGCACGACAAATCTCAAAACACAAAGTCAGCCACTTCTCAAGCGCTTGGAGTCTCTTGCACTTGCTTATGGTGCCCCCCCCAATATCAGCTGCCGAATCGGGGGGTTTGGAGCCGAAACACTGGTTTAGGGGGGGCCCAGTTCCCATTGATTTAGCCCCAGGGGTTCCACCAATCCAAACCACCAACCTGACGTGTTATCTGAAATAAAAACCGAAAATCTGAAATCCACTGTTCTCCTGACCCCGGAAAGGTGCCAAGTGGCCCCGGAAAGGGGGAATCCGACAGAAGACAGACCGAAACAAGGGAAGGAACCGCCCCCCCCTGCTAGCTAAAGCATCCCCCTGCCTGTAGGGAGGCCGGGAGGCCGTGAGGCCGTGTTTTTAGGGAGAAAGGATTGTCAGGATCTGAAGTGGGCGACCCTTTCGTGGACTTTTTTTGCATCTCTGTGTCATATCCTCTAGGCATCCCTCCAAATGACTGGCTTCCTGTTGACACATCTGAAAGTCCTGAGTGCGTCGAGTGTTAAGGGTGGGCAAAAACGGTTTAAACCACCAGACCCTGAACCACACGGAGGTTGATGGCCCAAAGGTCGGCCCCACTCTCTCTGGAACATCCTCGGCTGAGTTGAAAGTGGATTCCCCAGGTGCAGCTTGGCAACAGCGAAAACACCATTTCTGGTGGATCTACGTGCTCTGGCAAGGGTGCTCTTGGGAAGAACCCCTTTTTGTGGGGTGGGTCCTTTCCCGGGCGCATTTTGGAAGCCTTTCCGGTCAGCCAAGGCGCTGCGAGGTACGAAGGAGGAGACGGTGAAAACAGGCGAGAGACCCTTGAATTGGTGAATCCTCAGGGCTGGGATGCTGGAAAACCCCAGGTTCAGACTTGGATCACTTGTAGTCAAACCAATAGGGTCCTTCATGTGACAGACATGTGTTTGTGTACAGCGTACATATGATTCAGTATGATTCTGATAGAACATAATGATCATGGTTCTCATGTTTGCCAAGTCGCCCAACTGCTTTTACTCTCTCTTGTTTTTTCCTGCGAAGCCTGGGCTTGAGAAGTTTGAACTAAAGATATTGGTCGCTTCCAAGGGAATCAGATACATGTCACAGGGAACAAGGCCCGCTGTGTGTTGAGATACACTCGTTGATACCTGCGCTTCCCACTTCGTGTCTCCAGGGAACAGAGTTGATGGTTCAAACAGGAGTCCACACTTCTGGGGTTCCCTTTTATGGGAAACACCCGTATGCTCCCCAGCCCAAATCACGTGCCCCGAGCACCTGCCGCCATATTGCGGCATGCGGCCATATAGCCGCACGCACTATGGACGCAAGATGAAAGATGATGCAGGTCTCATCACTGTATTTATGCAGGTGTGAAGGACACCAACGAAACAGAGGATTCGACAGGCTAAACAAGTGCCACCCAACAGGCAAACGACAAGGCAATGAATGAACAAACAGGCCGGCAGATTGGCAAAGAGACTGACAAACAAATACCAACCAACCAACCAACCAATCAACCAACCAACCAACCAACCAACCAACCAACCAACCAACCAACCAACCAACCAACCAACCAACCAACCAACCAACCAACCAACCAACCAACCAACCAACCAACCAACCAACCCAATAGGCAACCAACCAACCGACCGACCATCCAACCAACCCAATAGGCAACCAAGCAACCAAGCAGCCAAGCAACCAAGCAACCAGGCAACCAGGCAACCAGGCAGCCAGGCAACCAGGAAACCAAGCAACAAAGCAACCAAGCAACCAAGCAACCAACATCACGATTAAACTAACAGACTGGCAACATGGAGTCAAAGCAAAGGTAGAAAGAAAGAAACAAACAAAGACAGAAAGAAAGAAAGAAACAAACAAACAAACAAACAAAGAAAAGAAAGAAGAAAAAAAAGAAAGAAAGAAAGAAAGAAAGAAATAAAAAACGAAAACGGGCGTACAGCCCAAGAAAAAAACAAACGAACAAACGAACGGACGAACGAACAAACGAACACAGAAACAAAAACAAACGAACACGAAACAACAAGAAAGCAGGCAGTCAAACAAAAGACAATCAAACAAACAAACAAACAAACAAACAAACAAACAAACAAACAAACAAGCACGCTTGCGAAACGTGGGCAAGACAAGCGCAAAGCCCGGACAAACAAGAAGAACTGGAGACCTCTTGGTGTAGTTTTGAGAGACTTGCATCTTACTGCGATTCATTCGTCCAGCGGGCTGGTTCGCCCGGGGCTGGCGTCAGGACACAGGACAGTCCTCCAAGCTGCTTCGAGAGGCGGCAACGGGTTGCGTCAACGGGCCTTAGGCCCAGAACCAAACTGGTTGTCCTTTCCTTTGGAACACACCTGCAAAAATCTGTGAAACGGGTGGGGTGGAGAAGAGAGGCCATCGCCCGCGTCAGATAGCGACTGTTCCGGACTGCACTTGCGGGCATTGACAAGTGTATTCACCGTGGCCCCAGGGCCGGGAAGCGGTCAGACCTGTGTAGACCATCGGGATCTTCCACACGACTGGCCATGCGTCTCCCCCGCCAAGAGGCGCTGAGATCTCTTTTCCAAAGAGAATCTTCACTTGTCCCCTTCGCCAACCTTCCCCGCCCAAACCTCCCCCAACCCATTTTAACCAACAAATAGTCATGTCTGACGTGTCTGAGACTAGCCTCAGGCCCAGCCCAACAAGCAACCCAAGCAGGCCCAGCCAACTAGCCCAGCCAAGCAGCTGGTCTGACGAGTGGCACCAGCAACCAGCTCAAGCCCAACCAGCAACCCCACTCAGACAAGGCCAGCTTGTCTGGCGCGTCTGCGGCTACCAGCGCCCTCCCAAGCACAACTAGCCTCAGACCCAGCCCAGTGGCCTCCCCTAGCCCGACCGATCCACGCTTGAAAAACCCCACACCAGCACAATCAAGACTGCCGCGCGCATTGATCACCACAGCTCTGCTTTGGTCGTCGAGACTTTCTGCGCAACTTCCGCCCATGACATCCACTGCCGCGGCACGCAGCGCCATGCCCTTGCCTCGCGGATTCCTGCGCAACTTCGGCCCATGACATCAATCGGTCCAATGACGCCAGAACCTGTCCATTCCTGAATCGCCACTTGACCAGCTCTGCTTGCAGTCGAACCACAGACGCTGCGAGCTCGGCTGGGCCGAGGCGGGCCACGCGCAGCGTTTATAATTAACCCTAGACATGTGTGCAGTTTCAGCCCGAGCCCCACTTCCTTCTGCAGCTGTGGCCCTTGGCCCCAGTACCTTGCCCTTGGACTACCGCTGGCTGTCCCTTGGCCAGGCGGATACTTTCACGCAGCTGACGTGGGAGGCAGGAACCGCGTTTCTCGCCAGCTGCCCAGCTTCCGCATACCTGGCCTGGAGTAAGAACGGAGATCAAAGGACGCCTCTAAATCAAATAGGCCCGGCACGCGGGGAGTTTTCAATTAGACAATATGGCAAATGTGCGCCAAACAGATTCTAGAGTTATGCTAGAGATATCTCATAAACTTCTCAACATATGCCAATCATGGTATGTGCGCTAGGCACGTGCTACACTTTGCTCACAGTAGAGGTGTAAGCTACACATGGTACACCCCCATACAGCTAGATATACAGTAGACATTGCCAAAGACTTGCAGAAACTCAAAAACAAAACAAAACACAAACGAGAAACATGAGAACCCTCACCAAGCCTTCCAGAAAAAAAAACATGCTCATAGTTGATGCCTGCTTGAGTTTTGGTGTTGGTTCTTCTCTGCGTTCTTCAGGCTGGTTGCTCAGGTTGTTCTAGAAGTCACACTGCCGGAATGAGCCATCTGCTTCGTGATCGGCAAGAACTCCTAACCCTGAAGTAAGGATGAAGTACCGCTGTGTTTAAAAATCAAATCGCAGCGCCCAGATTTTAGGACTTTGGACTTTCGCCTGGAACATGGCAACTATTGACTGGGCGTTCCTGGTTCTGATAGGCATCAAGGGAGAGGTTCGTCACACGTTGCCCCTGAAGGCGCCAGAAGCGCTGCAAATTTGTTCTGACTGCAGATTACTGCAAGCTTCCAGTATTCGGACAAGGGGGATCGATTGGGGCCTCCGAGTCCGGTGTTCTTCCACTTTGAGGCTCAGTGAGGCCACTCTGTCGACCCCCCAAGATACGCGAAGAAAGCAACCAAGATTTCGAGCCTCGCAAGCTCAAGACTCAGCTTCGGCGACTGAGAGCGCATTTCCGTGGGGACATCCAGCCTTAGTACCTAGTGCTGTCTTGGTTCCTGTTCACCCCTCTGCGAAAAGTTTCTGTGGGTCCAATACGGAAAATTCCCTAGGTCCTCCAGTAGAGAGGGTAGAATAAGGGTACCCTTTTTCTGTAGTTTATTTGAGTAGGGGAACCCTCCTCAAAAAAAGGGGGTAAAAAACAGGGCATTACCGGGGGACCTAGTTCCCATCTGTTTCAACAAATCCAAAGCTCCGTTACCAAATCGGTCCTCAAGCTACCCTCCTGCCATGGCGGATGGTTCCAAAAGCAGACCTAGAAGAAAAACAGGTTGCCTGGGCTCGTACAGAGGATTGACCCATAACTTCTGTGCCCAGAACTCCAGGCATGTCGGTTCATCCAGAAAGCATTTCGTTAGCGCCCGTCTGTTTTGGGATTTGGGCAATGAAGGTAACACCGGGAGGGAATTTCCGGGTGAGAATTCTCTTGTATAACTGTCCGAACGGCAATCCCTGTTTGAACAACCCCTTTTTCTGGGTGTGATTATTTCGAGGGAGGGGGTCCTGAGACAACCTTGATTGTCAATCCCCTTGGTACCTGGGTTTTCATCTCATCTCAAAGCTGATGGCTCAAAACCCTGAAGAACTTTTTTGTCGGATAGGCTCGGATCTCCCATTGCCCTATCTATCCAATCTCCCGGTTTCGTTCAAAGACGCCGTGAATGTTTGACCAAACAACGGCGTTCGCCAAAATTATTGGTGGACATCAATCCCCAAACAATGCCCACCAACAAGACAACACAAATATATTGCGCAGATATGGTCGGATCACAATTTCCTTCCCATGCGTTTCACATGGTTCCAACAGCTGAAACTTGGAAACTTATTGGGTCTCCCAAAAAGGCAGAAGCCTGGTTTACTTGGGGTTTGTAGATGGCCATTGTTTCATTGCTTTTTTGGATTGCAACTAAACAAGTCCCGCAACGGGCTCCTCGCCGGAGGTCTTTGACACGGGGTCAGACGACCGGACGGCGCCCGACGCTCTGGCAGGCAAGTCTCGGGGTGCGGTTTGTGCTGTACACACACAACCCCGGTGAGCAAGCAAAAAATCTAAGAAATGTTCTACTGGCCTATGTTCTAGCTAGGTGTGCGGGTGGTGTGTGGGTCAGGGTGAGGGTGCAGGTACCAAGAAATCTAAGACACAGACCACGGGCCTAGGTGCTAGCTAACCAGTAGTGAGGGTGGGGGTGAGGGTGGAGTACCAAGAAATCGCCATGTTTAAAGATATCAAAGCTCTAGAGATCTAGGAAGTCCAGCCCAAGTTCGAGGTAAATCAAGGCTGATCTCAAGAAATCTAGCCAAAGGGGTTGTAGCTAAGGGATAAGGCAAGCTGAAGCCACCAAGTGCAACCCCCAGACAAATCCTTCTCCGGAGGGTGGGGGGGGAGCTTGCAGCCAAAGGTCGAGGATGCGATATCTCAAGATGCGCCAAATCCCCAAAAATGGCCATAGTCAACCCGGCCTTACGCTTGGATCACTGGGAAAGGACCCTTTTACCCTTGGATGGTGAAGTGATGTCAAATGAAATCATCCGTTTGAAGGTGGGAAATTCCGCTTGGGCCTGAAAAGGAAAGCATCAAGCAGTTACCAAGCGAAATCAATTGGATATAACCCTCTTCTGTTGTGGGGGTCACGCCCATGTTTTCCCTTCAACAATATTCCCGACATCAGACGCCAATCCATCCGCGAAAAAAGGCAGAATATGATAAAACGGTTTCACAGCAATTCATTCTCTTGGGCTGCAAGTTTTACCCCTTGAGTTGTAAATGGCACTTCCCTTAGTTACCTACTAGCATGCTAACTGAAAGCACTTGGCCAAGAATCCATGCACGACGATGCTCTGCCAGCGGCGGGAAGCTCTGATTAAACAGTCTAAAAGAATCGTCAGGAAGTGGTGCGCTGCTGTTGAGGCGCAAATTGCACAGCATGCTCGCATCCAAGACCCGTCGCTCCAGACCCATCGCCCAGAATTGATCTCGGTGTCTTGATGTCATGCCTGCGCCGAGTGTTCCCTGCTGGGAAGTCGTATTTTGGTCAATTCGGCTGAATTTTTCCAGAAATCAGATTCGCAATCAGACATTCGGTCAACTTGCACACGAGTACCGGCTCGTTGCCAATGGATTCAAAGGACCCGGTGCAACCCAATTGAATTCGGGGGGGCCTAGCCCCCGGAGGTTCGGCGCCTGGTGCCAAAAACAAACAAAGAGACTCACAAGTGGATCTCTTGCCAAAGGGCCACTGGAGTTCCGCAAATCACAAGTTGAACTTACTGCTGGCTTCGCCACTTTTGGAAATTCCAAAAAGGGAAATGGAGGAAACCCTGCCAAAACGTTAGACGACGTGACAAGAGGACTTGTGGCCAGGGTGTCCTGTTCAAAGGATCAAAACCCAGATTTCAATGAAACCCCAGGAACCGTTCCAAAAGCAAATCCTGCTCACGTTGTCATAACCTTTCTCACCACATTCGGTAAATCCCAACCCAAGCGAGGGGTCCAGGAAAAACCTCTACAAATCATTGGCATGTTTGGGTTCATTCGACTCGTGATTTGTCGCTGGCACCTTTCGGTACGGGCCTGAACCTCGACGTTCCGAAAAAAGAAAGAAAGAAAGAGAAACCGCGGGGGAAAATTTCGAGAAATGATCGCAAGCGACACGAAGCGATCCTTCGTCCTTGCGCTCCAAGGCCCAGCGCCGTCAGAGGAAGGCACGAAAAGAAGCCTCGGCCTTGATCCTAAATCCTCACCTCATAGCCCACTGAGCATCGGCACAAGCTCCTGAGAAGAATCCTGCTGAGTCTGCTGAAGCTCAAGTGATATCCCAAAGCCCAAAAAATCCTGGCTCGAGCTTGGCACTGGATACGGATGAGTACTGTACCTCATCATCTGATCTGCGCAAACAGGTAAACGGAAGCTCAAGAAGGGGGGTTTGCTGATTGCAAGGCTTGTCTATCACCCATGTACTAGGCGATGGTGTGCAGTAGCGCGATGCTGCTCGGACAGTATGCGACCTGGTCGGCCCATCAAAGTTGGGGCGGTGCAAATCCCTCCAGGTACCACCGGTACTGCTCACGCCCCGCGGAGACCACAACAAGTCTGGCTATATCACCCATGTACGGTGTGTGTGTGTGTGTGATTTTTCAAACATGCAAACATGAGTGGGATGGATCAAGGCTGCAATCTGGCCGCTCACTCCTGCCCAGCACTCAGATCTGCCGCGTTGCCCTGGCGCCAAAGGAGGGTTTAGGGTGCTTTTGTATAAGCTTGTGAACCCTTCCACCATGGGAATGTACAGCCAACAATCGCTTTGGACAAGTTCCCTATCAATACCAGGTACCAGCAAAGCTGGTAGACGGACGTTTCTACCGAACAATGTGTCTATGTGAGATGAACTGTTTTCGTGGAGCATCTCTTCTCTTGTCTTCTCTTCTCTTCTTTCTCTTCTCTTCTCTTCTCTTCTTTCTCTTCTCGGAGCATCTCACGTCTTTTCTTCTCTTTCTCTTTCTCTTCCTCTTCTTCCTCTTCTTCCTCTTCTTCCTCTTCTTCCTCTTCTTCCTCTTTCTCTTCCTCTTTCTCTTCCTCTTCCTCTTCCTCGTCCTCTTCCTCTCTGTCTCTCTCCCTCACTCTCTCTCTCTCTCTCTCTTACTCTTTCTCTTTCTGTTTCTCTTTCTCTTCTCTTCTCTTCCCCTTTTCTCCTCTTGCTCTTTCTTTCTCTCGTTCTCTTTCTCTTTTGTTTTCCTCTTTCTCTTTCCTTTTATTTTTCTCTTTATCTTTCTCGTTCTCTTGCTCTTTCTCTTCTTTTCTCTCTTCTTGGTCTTTCTCTTTCTCGTCTCTTCTCTTTTCTTCTCTTTTATTTCTCTTCTCTTCCTCTTCCTCTTTCTTTTTCTCTTTCTCTCTCTCTCTCTCTCTCTCTCTCTCTCTCTCTCTCTCTCTCTCTCCTTCTCTTTCCCTTTATATCTATCTATCTATCTATCTGGCTATCTATCTGCACTTGACCTTGCGAAAAGCGCTGCGTCTACCACGAAATCTGCACTTGACCTTACAAAAGTGCTGCGCCTGCCATGAAATCTGCCCTCGACCTTGCGCCTGCTACAAAATCTATGTATGACCTTGCGAGAGTGCTGCGCCTGCCACGAAATCTGAACTTGGCCTTGCGGCAGTGTCGCGCCTGCTACGAAATCAGTGCGATTCGCAAATCGTGCGACTCACATTCCCAAAGCGTCGCGCCTGCCACGGATTCGGATGTCCATGGGAACAAAATGCTGCACCTGCGGCGCCTGCCACGAAAGTTAAACCTAGCGAAACCTTGCGGGGGCAGCTTTCCAGAACGCGGCGAGCCCGCGCCGAACCCGCGGCCAGACTGCGGCCAGACCTTGGCCAGACTGCGGCGAACCCGTGCGCTGAACAGAGGTAGCATATGGTAGCATTCGCGATCCCGCCTGCCACACAATTCCGTCCGCCTCTATGTCCTTCTTTGCATTTCTTCTTCGTATTTCTTGTTTACCTTCTCTCTTTCATTGCACAACTCTGCTATTTCAACTTTTAGTATTACCGCGTATTACGGAAGCTTCTAAACAAACGTCCTTTGATGAATATCTACTTGTGTGTGAGTACATGTGTCCAACAAAGGTACTGTTCTGTGGTCAAAATCACAGCCAACTGTGGAACAAAGGTCGAACAACATAGAAACAAACACAAATGCGCAAACGGCTTTTTAATCTCATGTACAAACCTGAAATAAGGAATATCCCCAACTAAAGTTAAAGGGCCTTCATCATGGGTGAGCTCGCTTTACCCCTTGATAAGCAATTGGCCCACTCGTTCGACCAGGTGAAACTGTTAAAGCAGGAAAGGACTGCTTCGCCGCTATGTTCGGAGCGGCCAGCGAATGCTTCTGGCTGCTGACAGGACGCTGAGTCCAAGGGACCCTTTGATGGCTTGTGCGGAATTGAAGTACTGAAGCAAAAATGCCAATGAACCCTTTTGGCTCGGTGCAGGGGCTTGCAGTTCTAGGCAAAAGGACAGCCCGAAGGTGGCGCCGTTGTTTTTTTCTTCTTCGGAACCCTTCACCAAGTGTCTATGCTTTTGGCGTGATCATCTTAGCAACCCTGTTTATACTTCAATGCTTATAGACGACGGTCAAAATGACCTGTTTCCCAAGAAGACATGTTGTGAGGTCCATGCCTTCAAACCCCAAAACCAAAGACAAATCAGCTTGTGCCAAACCTCTGCTTTGGAACGAATGGGTTTCAAGATAGGTGGTTTTTTGTGGGTGTCCGTCGAGTATTGGTTTCTGCAGAAAAAGAAGAAGAAGAAGAAAAACAAAAAAGGTAATTGGTATCCACTGCAGAAGCTCGGGAAGCCGCCGGGGCAGCTTTGGTGTCTTTCTCCCGACTCTCACAAAACACCAGCATGTTTTTGTTGGTTTAGAAAATTCATGCTGGTGTTATTATGTTGATTTAGTATGTTGAGTGTATATTTCCCCATGCATCCTAGCCGTCCCAAAGATCTAATTACAAATGGAGGAAGGGTCAACATTAAGGCCTCTTTTTGATCTCCAAATCCAAAAGGCGACACAAGGCGCCGCCAAATTCCAAAGAGGGACCTCATAGGTGTCCTTTTTGGGAAAATAGATGGCCCTGGTAGTTGATTGAACCACCAGGTAAACCAGGAATCGCCCTCTATTTTTCAACCAAATCAACCAAAAAGGGACCCCCAACTATTCCATGTCAAAGACTTCTGGCCACTTTTTGCAAAATCCTTGGTTGCTGTTGACCCCCCTGCAAAAAGTTGAAAACTTTTTGGGGATTAAGTGGAAAACACAACTTGCTTTCAACCAAAAAGTTAAAGTCTGAAGATCCGTTGCCCAATAGCAGTCAAGAATCCGCAGTAACTCGAGGCCCACCTCACGACGTTGTGCATATGCGCTGGTCACGCTGGCACCTCGCGTTGCGTCTTTGCGCGGTCGCCCGGTCGCTTCGGCCGGGTTGGGGTTTGCACTTAGGTGTCCAATTTTAGGGGAAATAAATGGGTTCCCTGGTAGATGATGAAACCACCAGGAATCGAAACCCATCTATTTTTCGACCAAAACAACCAAAAAGGACACCTATGATGGGTGCGTTGCCCCCTTCAAGCTTCATGTTGCCAAACAATCAAGGTGCAGCAGCAGCTGGCCGAAGCCCGAAAGGACATGCCTGCTCCAACAAACACACAATGCACACTGTTACAGCCATCCGAAGGGAATATAAGGACCTCCACGGAACCAAATTCAGAGAGAAACAATTGCCAACTGGGTTGGTTACTACGATGGTAATCAAGGTTTATACAGGCCAGCGATCCTTGCTAAGGCCACCTATTACAATTTCCAAGAGGGGTTTGGGCGCTTCTCAATGATGTTGGTCCTTACCACAGGTCATGAACGAGCAAAAAGGTTCAAAATCAACACGACTGACGCCATGAAGGTTAACGGCCGGAAGGCTTTTGGCCCTTTCAGCTTCTGACCTTCCTCTATGTGACATGTTTCCGCCTGCCGGTGCGGCTGATTGGGCTTCTCCCATTCAGCTCCGAAGCTTCAACACACCCTCATATGAGGGGGGGGTTTGGCACAGGGCAACACAGGGCAACACTGGGTGTCTTTTTGCCCCCTCTCTGACACTGCAAGGGAATTTGGCTCTGACTTGCACCTCCATTTCGGTTGAAGTCTCGCGCCGCGTGGGTCTATTGCAGTAAGGCATCCTCAAACCCCGCTTCAAGGGGCTTCCCACCCCCAAACCCAAAGGCAACACTCAGAGTTCACTAAACCCTGCGGTGGTTTCGAGGAACAACCAACGTGTGTTTGGGGGCTTGGCTTGGGGGTCTTGGGGGCCGGACAAAAATCGCCACCACCTTAAGGACCCCCAGGAGCCAAACCCAAGAAACGCCTGTTCTGTCTCCCCGAGTGCGGGGAAGTCCGGGCAGCAAAACCAAACCGCTCGCAGCTTCCGAGGGCCAAGGCCACGGATGCTTGAGAACTTTCGCAGCCGTTGGCCTTCGATCCGTCGCGAGGCTCGATGCGTGCCGGTCGCCACTGGAAAAAAGACCGATCGGCAAGAAACAAAAATTGGGGATTCTTGAATAAAGGCAACCACCAGTTGTATAGGTGTTTTTTTTGTTTTTGTTTTTTTTTTCAGCTCATTCCATTTCTCATTCCTTGAGCACCAGCAAGTGTCTGTGGGCACCCTCCCAGGCGATTCCATGGAAGCTCCCGAACGGAGCACTGAAGACTCGGTTCCAAAGGCCAACTGGGGGAGCTTCCACGTTAGTCTGAGGAGTGTAAATGCTCGGAAACCCAAACCCAAGAATCAAGGCAGATTGATTCTTGCACCCAATTTTCTGGCTCCCTGGATTTGTCGACCCCAGAAAAAGAAAAACATACATATATATATATATATACACACACACCTGGTTGATTTGTATTGGGGGATGTCCCCTTTTAGTGGGATTCAGGCTTACTTTCGGAGGGAACACACCGTTAATAATGGGGGTTTTGATTGCTCGTCAGATCTCTAGGCTCCCAATACCGTTAAGAAGCGAGCACTCGTTGAGAGGGCAAAAGGGAATGCACTTCCCTGCCCGCCGCCTCCCCCCCCCCTAGCAAAACAAAAAGCAGCGCAAAGACCAGCACGGTGTTCTAGGCAAGTCGGGCTTCGGTTTAGGCACGTAACTAGGTCCTCCAGCAGAGAGGTTAGAATGAGGGTACCCTTTTTTCTGTAGGGTAAAAGGGCACTACTGGGGGACCTGGGTAAATCCACACAACACCCCCGGGGGGAAAAAAAGACGAGTCCCAGGCCTACTCTCTGGGTCGACCTGCAAGAGTTCCTGCAGCAAATCCAAAGCGGCCTCGGCGGAGATCGTGCGGTTGGGTCGCTTTGAACCGAAGTCAACTGCTCAAAGTGACTCACTTTTGGTGAACTTTGATAGAAATCCAACCACGGAAAACCAACTAAAAACCTAACGAGCTAAGGGACCAGATGGCTGGGAACCGCCAAGTTAAGGTAAGGTTGCCAAAGCCAGCCTTGAAAAGGCGGCCAACCTTCAAGCAGGTGGAGTTCTCTTTCTAAGCCATCCTTCAAAAGGTTGGCTTCCGCCATCCAACTGTAAACACACGAGTGGTTGATACCCGTGGTTGCACAAACAAACCCTTGCCATGCCTTTTCCGAGCCACCCCCATCTACTTGGGCGCTATACAAAGCCATAAAAACGCATTGATTTTTGATCGCAAGCTCTTTCGTCCGATCTGCAATGGACCAAGAGCCCAAGCAACGCTCATTTGGACCATCTCCTTTTGGTCGCAGTGTTGAATCCCCTAGCCCACCCAACAAAAGGACCAAAAGGACCCCAAAAATGTGCCCAATGTTGGGCCCTCAAGGTAGGGACCCAATCATGTTCCCTCTCCGTTTTCAGGTGGGTTAGGGGTACCTCCCATTTCCATTCTTTGCAGGGATTTCCAGGGATCTTTCTAGAAAACCTCGTTTGAAACCCGAGGTAAAACGGATCGGGTTCTCAAAAAGAACCATATGAATTACAAGAATGAAAGAAACGCTTTCTTTTCCTAACCCCAAGGCTCCGGTCCACCAACATGGAACCGGACGTTTCGGAGTCCGACCATCTCTCCGGTGATTTCAATGGAGGGTACCACAAAAAATCGGTTGCTTTCTGCTCCCCTGCTAAAAGTTTAACTTTTAGTGGTTTAATGGAAAACCCACTAGTTAGCAAAAAGTTGAAGTCCTAACATCCAACAACATGCACCAAAGAAAAGAGGACCCACCCAGAAAAACGTCGCCGCAGCCCTGCCGGCCCTGCCTTGGAGACGCGTCCCCAGGCCTCTCCGGTGTAGGAAACCTCAACCTGAGCGCCACAACTTTCCCACCGCTCAAGCAGGGGTTTGTGACTCAGGGGTAAGACGGCAAGCTGGTATGACGCATGTGCTACGACGCAAACCCATGTGGTATGACGCAAGCCACATGGCTTTTTGTTTGAGACTCATGGGTTTGGAGCACCAACAAAACCTCGACTCGACAATGCCAAAACAGGTACCCGCGACAGAAATGACCCCTTTCCACCCCCCCCCCCCCCCCGCATGTCGCTCGAATTGGTCATCTGCCTGCTCTCAAAGAAAGGCCGAAAAGAAGCCGCGCCTTGCTCATAACCTTCACCATCTGGTGGTAGCTGGAGGCCTTCGCGCCAAACAGCTGCGAGAAACAAACGATGGGTGTGTGTCTGTTTTTGGATTCGGACCCCAGAACGATGGGGGTTTCCTTAAGACCAACCCAAACAGGGCACCTCAAAAAGCAAGACGCACAGACCCATCTCTCACCCAAACCAACCAACATCGCCGGTGGCTGTCCTTGCTGAAAAACTCACTCGTGGTGTGGCGCCATGAGAGGACTCAACAGAGTCGGGTCTTTGCTTGCTTGCGTTGGCAGGGGAGCAACAAAAATAAGGAAAAAAGAAAAAAAACATAGCAGTTCAGTGGTTGGATAATCCAAGCACTCAACCACAATACGCAAACACGCGCAGAATGTTCCCAACAACCACCCATGTTTGGGTTTTTGTCCTCTCGAGGTTGAAGGCCAAGGAAGTTTCTTTCAACGAAGGCGAGCGCCGGAATTGTTTTTCCTGCCCAGCTGCCCGAGGGGAAACATGTGACTTCGGATTGCTGGAAAAGTTCTCTCGTCCGCCCAGCGCTCCAGTGGCTCGGCTCGGTTGCGCACCCGACACCAAGGTCCTGGGTGCCAGGCTTCAAATGGCCTCCTCCCCGCCAAGAGGGTGTAGATGGCGGCCCCTGCGGACCACAAATCCGCAGGCTTTCCATATGGGCGCCTCAGCCGGAGGAGCCAGAAACCAGTCTTGGGATCTTTCGCTAGGTCCTCCAGATTTGAGAGGTTAGAATAAGTTGGTACCAACTTGTTTTCTGTAGTCTATGTTAGTAGGGGAACCCTCCCCAAAAAAGGGGAGAGAAGGGCACTACTGGGGGACCTAGTTGGGTTGCGCTTCTTTGTTTGGTACCCTTTGTGAGGATGTGATTTCCTCAATGGAACCAATACAAAAACACCAAACCTTTAGTGGCTCCCCGATTTTCAGGCACACCCATGCTGTGCTTTCACCAAGACGGGGAAACTTTGTGTTGAAATCCAAAAGGAAGGAATTGTGCTCAACTCAGCATCCACTAAGAATGTCCGTTGCCACAGAATTTTGTGGAGCTGGGTCCTTGGTGCAACTTAGACATCTTGCATCCTGAAGGGTACCTTGCACGGTCTCCATTGCCTTTAGAAACCAAAGGCGCCTGAGAAACCATGCCGCACTGGCCGGCGCGCTTCTTTTTGGGCTGAGTTGGTGGCGTGGTGGCGTCAAACGGAAAGGAAAGGGATTGACATCGACTCTGGATATACCCAACTGAAAGAAACGAAACTTGTTTGCTCTCAGGTCGCACTCGCCTTCTCTTGGATTCCCAAGAAAGGGGCCAGGTTCTGATGGTAGCCGCAAGACGCCCCGGCCTCCCCCAGGAAAGCGCCATCCCTTGGCCATGGCTCGGTTTCTTTGACGTTGGAAGGGGAGCAAAAAACTATCTATATCTTAGCAATTAAGTGGTTGGATTTCAACCACTAAACTGCAATAAGCAAAAATGTAAAAGTTTCCCACTAAACTGCAATAAGCCAAAATGATTCAAATGTTTCCCAACGACCACCATGGCTTGGGCTTTTTTTGGGTCCCATTTCGCCTGAGGCCCGCGGCCCCCGGACGACCTCGGGCGCTGAAGTGGATGGGGAGCCGACTTGGTCCATTAAAACCTGGCAGCCCATCGCAGTAAGGCGCTTTGGGCAGGGGAAGTTCCTGAGGTTTGTTTTGGAGTTTGGAAAGAATATGGACTAAAATGTGGTTTTTGGTTTTTGGATGTTGAAAGAATATGATTCTTGGTTGTTGAAAGCAACATGTGGCTCTCAATATACTGGAGTGGATGAAATGGTACGGGAATGGACTGGACATTTCTCGCACGGGAAGCTGAACGGGGCTGGCGGCAAAAAGACGGCGCAGCCACCGGGTCAAGTTTAAGGGATGCCTATTGCAAGCATGACTCGACCATCATCCTGAAGCCGACAGGAGTCACGGGATTTCCCCAGTTGATCAATTGCCTGGGCTGCTCTCAGATCTCCTGCTAAAAGTTCAAGCTTTGGTGGGCTAACTGGAAACCCCCACTAAACACTAAAAACCTGAAAACAGAAAAACAGAAAATCTAAGGAACCGGATGGTTTTTGGGCACCACCAAGTTTACTGGTGGTTTCCTTTGGAGGTTCCCTCTAAAGGGAAATGGCTCGGAATTCCTGGCCAATAGCTGCCCTAAGGACATCTATGAACATGAGGTGGCTCTTTGACGGCAAAAGACCAACCATCCAAAACATCAGTTTGACAATTTCAAAAGCTGCGTAGGGAAGACTGTGAAACACTAGCAACAAACTTGCCGCTGCGCACCTCGGAACGGTATACCTGTTTTTTTCTGCTAGACACTGGAATGAACCCCATGTTTGTTGGGTGTTTGCTTGGCATATCATGTTTTAGGAATTGTCATGCAACAATCACGCCCACATGGCTTTGAATCATAGTGCGCTCCAATTTTGAGATAAGGAACGCATGATACAACGGGCACCCCCACTAGAAAATGCCTGCTTCCCGCGGGTTGCTTTCTTGAAGGGTACCCGTTTGGGGATTTGTTCCAAGAGAAACGCAAACAAATAAAAATAAATAAATAAAAAAGAGCCTCATGGCGTCGCTCGCGCATGCCTGAGGTTTGCTCACGCGAATGTGCCGCGCCTGTTCAGGCATGACACATGCGGCTAGACCAAAGTCTCCGAGCTTGTAAGTGCAGTCCTGGCTCAACGAATCGTGGGGAACGCGCGGGTGGGCAGACCGCAAGGAACTGATGCGGAGTCAACTGGTTGGTTCGCATGTTCCCGAAGGATATCCCGATGGAATGCGTTAAATCATGCGAGGAAATAACGACATTGTCACAAAGGCTACAGTCTGGATCCTGCCCTCAAACACGTGCAGTCACCACAATTTGGAAGACAGTTGGAGAGGTGGTTGATCCAAATGCTCACCTTCCATTGGTGGTGAGGCCATGCTCCAAGGTAGCGTGAATTCCAGTTTCCCTTGGACCCACTCCTGTAATTTCCCACAGCGAGTTCGATTACACTGGCCATCAGGGTCGCAAGAGGGAACCACGGTATCCAGCGGAACAGGACACCTACACTCCAAACACCCAGAAACCAATGTCTTCTTGCCACACCTCTCACACTTGGCCGCTGGAAAAGCAACCGGTGGATGCCCTACAACCATTTTAAGGGGAAGGGAAAACCCAGAATGCTCCCAGCTTGCCGGACTGGTGGTTGGTTGTGGTTGGACCTGCAGAATTTCAGGAATCGATCGATTATCTGTGCGAAAGCGCCCTGTGGCTTCTTCTTCTGTTTTTCACGTCCGTTGAGACGAATCTGAAGCGATCGACAGCGGAGTATCCCCTGCATCGGTCCCAAAAAGTGGCCCTGAAGTCCCAGATCTTAGTAAGATCTGAGAAAACCCTCCAGACCCACCAGTTTCCCCCAAGTCCTCCAGAGCTAATGTGTTGGGCGCCTGACGCGCACATCTCACTCGCAAAAGGCGAGAATACAGTACAAGCATCCTGGGGAAACGCCAAGCCCGGAACCGGTTAGTTTAGCAGGGCGAGTCTGAACAAAATGCTTTTAAGTTCTTGTTTGTTCCAAGACGTGTTCACTACGTGATGGCTCCTTGCAAGGCAAAAAAAAATGTAGCCTGAATAGATTCCATTTTGATGCGTCATCTGTACAGCCTCTTTTGCTCTTCGTGGCTCTGGACCGCGCTAGCCTTCAAGCATGAACTCCTGCGCCACGAAATGAAACCGAATCATCAGAAACCAGGCTTTCTTGGGTGGTGCGACATGGATTTCGCCCATCCACATCCACAGTATCACTACAATCCTTTGTGATCAGGATTCTGAGCAAAGGTTGAGGCAAGCCCAATACCCGGGTAACATCTAATACAAATGTCCGGGGCCGCGCAACGGGGCCACAAAGAAAGCAACCTGTAAAGCACCAGGTGGGATAAATCTCTGGGTTCTGTTGCGGTACCTAAACCAAAAAAGAACCTACCAGATGTTGTGTTCTCTCTTTCTTGGTGTGCATGCGAGAACCCCCAAGATGATTCGTTTCCTTGTGGTGTCCCATTAGCACCAGCCAAATGGAGCTCCCCCCCCCAAAAAAAAAGACAGAAAGAACGACACATCCATATACCATTGTGATCGGACAAAATCCTGCACCAGCTGGTATGTGGTTTGTCCAGAAATCAAATCGGTTGTCCGCAAACAAAACCCCTGGTCCCCTTTGACAGAGATGCGAAAGGATATTGCTTGAACAAAAGTGATTGAACAGGTTTAAGCAGGACGCTGCTTGGCAGCCTCTCTCACCGATTTGAGAGACAAAGGGATATGCGTCAAAACCAGCGACTCCAAAGAATGCATTCATGTTGCTGCCCGTTGCAAATAAATCAGGAAGGGATCTGAAGTCTTTGACACATAGCCATATCACCTTGTCTCCAAATACCAATCAATCTTTCCCGTTGGCTTCCCTTTGGCTTCCCCTTGCCCAAAGGAGGTCCCCTCAACAGAAGACACCCTACGCTTTCGAGGTCGGAGCAGCTCTGCAAGCAACTCACTAGCCCCGGTTTGGTTTGGGCATCCCGTTTACTTACCCAGGCTGCAGCAACTCCGAAAGACACAAGTCAACAAACATTGTGAAACTTAAGCCCGCTCGGATAAAGAGAAATCTCGGTTGAGAGAGGCTAAATACATGGTGAATCAGGCCAGGCAAGGACAGCTACCCTTCCTCCCACTAACATAGCATTTGTGGGAGGGTAGCGGAAGGATCAGTTTCCTCTTAAAGGTACCCCAAGATAGGTGTCATGTTAGTGGCATTGAGGGTAAACATTCCATTGGGCATACCCCGCGTTGTGCAGTACTCTGCCGATTCACGTGGAGCTCAACCATCATTTGCAAAGGGATCTCCTTTTTGGGCAACCCCCTTGTTGAGGTCGATGTTGATTTGAAGGGGCGTGGGTGCCAAATTCTGACTGCACCGCAAGCACCGCAACCACATCGAACAGGCCTCTAGCTTGAAGACATTCTCGCACTTGACCTGGCGAGAAACTCTGCTCGGGGAGTTCAATCAAACATTCCCAAGACTAGCTAAACCCGATACCCAGCCCATGAGCGCAATATCAGCTCCAAATGTCAACGCGGATGGGCTACATAGCGTCATGGTTCAACCGTGATCTGATTCCCACAATGTTCCAACACATCATTCTAGGCGCCAGCTCCGATTGGCTGACATTGCTGCTTTCATTCTAGAACCAATCCCCCAGTAAAGGACCTCGCACGTTTAAAACCTCAAGCTTGTATAACAGGCTCTGCTTGCCAGAGATTGATCCCATGTACTGATTGCCCAGAGTGAGACCATTGTGGTTTCAGCGCGTGCCGTGATGTTATCAACTGTCTGTCAAATACTGGGTGGCCTTCAAATGGGTTCTGGCAAAAACCGGCATGCTCTTGCCATCGTGGGTGCTGGTCATTGTAGCACCTTTTGCCCACCATGCGCAAATGCCCACCAACGGAAAGGGGTTGCTACTGCATTCATTTTCCTGGCCATACTCTACAAGGGAACCAAGGGGATACATAGCTACCATCCCTTACCCCACAAAAGGGGAAGGCTTGGCCGCTGAGTCGCGAAGAAAGCTCGGATCCATGGCGCATGGGGTCCCTTCAGGAGCCCATGAGACCGGTAGGCTTTTCACACAGGATCTCACTGCAAACTGACCCAAAAGGGCCAGTGAAATCTTTGGCGCAGCACGAGGGGGGTCCCTTCAGAACTTCAGGAGCTTTCTCGCTGGACCTCTCGATCTCCCTCTGGGCACCCGGCGTCGCGATGCACCACCCCTGCGACATGACAGGTGGAGAAGGGGCCCAAAGGGATGGTCTTTGAAACAAAACAAAGAGGACAACCACCAAATCAGGTCACATGGGATCACAACCAAATCAGGTCCAAATCAGGACAACCACCAACCACCAAATCAGGACACACTCACCTGAAACTGTCCTAATGGGATCAAACTCTGGACTCGACGTGCCTGCAACTAGCTGGTCTCATGCCGCTATGCTCACATGCACCAACGTGACTTTTGAGATCTATCAATGCCAAGAAGCCAAAAACAAAAATAACGACATCTCAGCGCAGAGCGCTGCGAAAAGAAAAAAACGCGCCGCGCCTTGTTCATGGAGGTAAGCAATCGCCTGGAACCTGGGTGGTCAACGTGAAAAGCCCGAAATCAAGCTATGCACCAACCCAAATCTAGGATGAACCCAAATCGCAGCTGTCTGTTCAACCAATAATATTATGGGGTTTGCTTTGGTTTTCTTGGCTAATTCTTTTGGACAACGGAGATGTAAGTCGCCAGTGGCCCAAGCGAAGCCTGAATCGTTCTCTGGGTGAATTCGAATCAACAAATCTGAAAGAAGACTTGGGCCAACAAGGCCTTTCTTGTTTGAGGGTCCCCGTTGTTTGTGGGCTTTGAAGGGAAACTAACAGAAAATCCACCAGTTCCGAGGCGTTTCAACCACGAAAACACCCACAGCCCGTAGGGTCACGCCTATGCAAATGCCTTGGAAACCTGCAGTGCAGCACCCGTATCTGGAACAAGGGGTGCTCAAAGGCACAGCCATTGAAGACCCTGAAAACCGTAAGGACCCATCTGATGACATTTTGGAACCTCGACTCATTGAACACGAGGGAACCCCCAAAGCAGAGTTCGAGTTTGCTTTGGTTTCCCTTTACATCGCCCATTTAAAGCGCCCCCAAAGTGGCTAACCGGGTCAATTTGACGTCTTGCTTTCGGCAGAAGGCCCTGCAGCCTTGCCTCGAAAATCGTCGGAAGCCGAGTGGGAAAGGGAAAAAAATCTATAAAATCCCGTCAGGCAGTCAAAAGGTGAAACCCTCTCAAAAACTTGTCTGTACTGAGTGAACCTAAGTGTGTCATGATGTCAAACAAGATCCCAGAAAAATCAGCAGGACACCAGCAGGAAACCAGCATGTGAATCTGAAACCGAAGATTACGCGTAAGTAGTGGCTTGCCTGAAAGTGCCGGGAAGCACATGCCCAAACATGGGACAGCATCATTCATGGGCTTGATGTTTGTTCCATCTTCCCAGAGCATTGCTTGCATGATCCTCGGCACAAGTAATTAGCGTGGATAGAAACTGCCTTTGCCAAGACGCAGAGCCCAAGAGCAAAGGTTCCCTAAAGCATGTGCTCGCCACTGAAGCCAAGGAGTATGCCGTCCATCGCATGGTTGCTGCAGCCCCCAAAAGCGGGGGACACACCACCCCCCTCTTAACCAAAAGAGGAAATCTTTTGGCACCTCATTTCATGGGCCTTATTGGTCGCCAGCCCCTATGATTGGGATTGGCTCTCATGGGGGGCTCATGGCAGCCATTGGATTCCGTGAACGGGTAAAACACGGGCCTCGGACGCCCAAACAGCAACTTGGGAAATCACGACAAGAGGCTTATTTCGAGAGGTTCAAGACCATGCTCCAAACCGAAGGGCCACAAAGCGCATCGATCCGGGGCCTATTCAAAGTCCCTATTTCAGCTGATGACTTGCGGCTGATGACTTGTCTTCGCTGGCCTCGTGGCTTTCTCCCGCGCAAAAAGCAAAAGCAGACTAGGTCCTCCAGTAGAGAGATTAGAATAAGGGTACGGTTTTTTCAGTAGTCGATTTTAGTAGGAGAACCCTCCCAAAAAAAATTAAAAGGGCACTACTGGGGGACCTAGCAGACCAAACTCAGGCACCCCGCATATGTGTTATGGCTCGTCGTGTAGCTGATTCGCGCAAGCCTGCGGCAAGGAAGCAAACCGGCGACCCCCTTCGGCGTGCGACATGGTCTGATTTCCTCAGCTATCACGCCGAAGCTGTGATACAGCTCGTCTTCCGGTCAAAGGCAGCCTCCTGCCATCACCTGCTATATTGTGTGCTATGGCAAGCCCTGACTCCGTTGCCCCTTAGGGACCCAGAAATAAAAGGCGATCACCTTTTGGGGTCATAAAAATGGTTGCCAAAGCAGGAAAACCCAAAGGTAAAAGGGTCAGCTTTGGACAAGCAAGCTGATTACAACATCCTTCAATTACTCAGAAAGGCGCCCCCTGAAATAAGAAACAGTGGAGGGGTTGATTCATTGGATTGAGATGGGCAGGATGATCACGCTTCCCTTGGCTATGAACATCCCTGTGCAAAGCGCACGGCGTCACACCAAGCTCATGGCGTCACACCAAACCAATCTCAGCTGATGCCTTTCACGAAGAAGGCAAGCCAAAGAACATCCATCCAACAGGGACTTGCTGGCATAGATCGTGTGGCAGGTCGAGAATTGCACTAAACATCTCCTGTTGAGTCTGTTGAGTCAGGAAGTAAAGGAGATAGCCAAATCTGGTTCAGAATGTGCCAAGTAGAACCCAAGCCCGCCACTTGCCCAGCCGCACACCACGGGGGAGCACTTTTCGGGCGTCTTTTGTGCAAAGCAAACTCCGCAAATTGTGGTTCCAAAGAGGCCACTGAACCACAGGCAACAGCACCCAAAGCCAGGAGCGGTGGGTTCAAAGAGAAACCCTGAAAGTGGCGCCAAGAATGGCACCCCTTTTCTTTGCTTGGTCCATCCAGGGCAACCTACTTACCCCCCAAAAAAAGCACCACGTGGTCTTTGTCCAAGGTCACCCAGTCCGAAACTCTGAGAATCGAAGATGGCTTCCACTACGCCCGCAACAACACATGTGCCCGCTTTCTTGCTGGCATTTCTCCCATGAAACCCCTGGTCCGGGGTCATGGATATCATCTAAGTGTCTCAATATGCCTTTAAATAATATCCCTGTTGCATAGCCTTGCTATGCAGATGAGCCCAAAAGGCATGCTGGTGTTCCTAGGCCGTTTTGGGTGCGAACTTCTGCTGATAGAGATCCAAGCCAATCTCTTCACTCCACCCAGATGATGGGTTCCAAATGCTTCCTTCCAAATGCTTCACACCTTGTCCTTTGCCGCAAGGGCGAATGTTGACCCCATACGAATCAACCCCAGTTTACTGATCGGGTGTTCCCCTCCCCACATTTCACCCAGGGAAAAGCACTGGTTGGTTGATTCATCTGAGGTCAACATTACCACCTTGTTCCCTGCTTTTGGCTTGGTTTCCCTAAGTCAACAAGCTACATGTTTCCCATGAACTGCGCCCCGTGGAAAGCTCCGCAGGCCTTTGCTATGCTTTTCCCGATGGCGCGACATCACCTCCAGCAAGTCACCACCTCGCGAGGCTCGACGCTCGCGCGCGCGGTGATTCCATGGGAGGGCAGCATGGGAGGCCCTGGCAAAGGCACGCAGCTTGAGGTCACATCATACCTCTGGTCCTTCAAAGCGCACTTTGAGTCGGAGAAGGGGTTTTTCTGGGAAGAATCTCGGACCCCTACGATCAGAACCCCTTCTAAGAGGCATGGTAAAAAATAAATACACAATGCTTCTGGGAAGAATCTCAGACCACGATCGGTTCCCTTCTAAGAGGCCAATCTATTTTTTTTTCGCGGTAGTGAAAACGGCCACACCACAACAAATGGGTCCCGGTGGTGTACCTTGAAACTTTAAGCCAGCATTACACCTGGATGTTGCTTTGAACCCAGCTCTTGGAGACAAAACGAGGTAACTTTGGCTCGGAAGGCCTATGATGTTGTGGTCGCGTCTGGTGTCTCATGGTGCAAAGGTACATGTGGATGTCAGTCCCTTTAAACTAACCCAAAAAGGGCATCCTCAAAAAAAGTCATACCCATTTCTATGCTTACTGAAATGTGTTGTTGCACGGCCTTGCTAAGTGGATATCCATCCATCATCCCCTGAACCTGCTTGAACGAATCCTAAATACTGACTACCGCTACCATCCCGCGGTGAGGAGCGATTCGCTACGGAAAAAGGCGAGGTTTGCGATTCGGGGCGAGGCGGGGGTGCTTTTTGAGGGCACCATGTAGGTGTACGGGAAAGCAAAAGGACAACCACCATACCGCGCCAGTGGGGTCTCCTAGGCCAGGGTGTCAGGTTTCCCTTCAGGTTCTGAAATCCGAAGGGTGCTGCTGCGTGACAAAATCAGGGCTTGCAGAAATGGTGGTTTTTGAATAATTTGTGGATTGGCTTTTAACCAACCTGAAGAGGTGCATGTATGGAATATCGCCAAATCCCTCCAAATAGTTGGTGGTACAAAGGCTAGACATCTGCTATCGTCCCAGATTCCCAAAAAGCTCCATCTCCGGACTTTGCCTGTCCGTTTCTTCGTCTCTCTGCATTTGCAGGTGAAGTTTAATAGGGCAGCGCTTGGTGGACTGCAGTTGGGTGGGGATTTGTGTCCACCACACAGTTTGCAGCTGGTTTCCTATTGAACATCATATAGCCAAATGGCCTGAGTGTGCGCAGAGGAGGAGGAGGAGGAGATGAGGCAAGGCAAGCAGAATCAACCTGACACAGACCCCTCCCCGAAGCAACCATAGAATCTGTGTACCAGTCCCAGGAAGACCAAATCTGAATAGTTGCCTCTTGAAGGAAAAGACCTTCCAGTGGGGAACCCATGCTGGTAGGATGTGTGGAAAGCGGGGTAGGTTGTTTATTTGGCTCACTGGAAGAATATAATTATGGCTCTGAATTTTATTTAGGGACCCTGTGGACATCAGAATTCGGTGGGGAAATCCATGTCCACCAATCACTTTTGAGGTGGTTCCAACTCTTAAAACTCATGGCCAGATTGCAAACCTCCAGTGGCCCTTTTAAAACCGGGTCGCCGTGTATTTGGTTTGGAGTCAGGGACAAAGGCACCGCCTGGCCCGGATCGATCCCAGCCTTTGCAGAATTCCAAGACAATCGACACAACCTTGCTCCCCTCATCGTGGAATGCCTGTCCCAGCATGCAGCTGCTTCACCAGAGTATGCTTGCAAAACCATTTGAAAACCGGCCCCGGCCAAACGTGGCTACATGGAGACCCAAGAAAAGACCCTAAATCAAGGATCAAACTTCATTCTCAGCCCTATGATTTCAGGAGACCAGTTCGACGCATACCCACTGGGCGCGGCTAGAAAGAGGTCTGCAATAAAATAGGGGAACCCAAAAAATGGGTGGTGTCCTTTTGGTGGTTTCTTTGGCACGACCCCAAAACGGGTACCCTCAAACAAGTCGACACACCCAAAACAAAGGCGCGCTTCGTGCAAGGTGAAACATGACGACTCAGGGCCAGGCATCGACCATTTCCACAATGTTCCTGAGTGGAACGGCAAGGAAAGAAGCATGCAAGGGAAAACGACCCGCAAGAAACCTTCCCGAAACTTGCTCGTGAAATTGCAAGTCCCAATTTGTGTACAAGTGGTTAAGGCGAAGCTTCATGAGGTTGATACTTTAACCCGTTCCAGCCAAGTCTCAAGAATCACGAACCAGTTTCCCTTGAAACCAACCCGAAAGAGGGTACCACCTACGCCACAAACCCAGATCTCAAAGTCTAAAATCTGTGGGCATGCGACGTATGAATCCACTTTCTTCTGAGGATGGTCTTGGCGTCCCTGAGAAGCTTGTCTTGTCATTTGGTCTTTGATGGCTTCCAGCCGGCAACCACAAAAACTATCGAGTATTTCCCAGGCTCAAACAAAAACATCGCAGAATAATGCTAGTATGTATCCAGCCCCTCCTGTCTCACAGGTTTTGACAAATCACGATGCCAGGGCGGGCCCGCCGCAAACACCATCTCCCTTTCAGTTCGGACTTCTTCCCAGAAAGAAAGGGAGAGAAACCTGGAGCCCCGTCGAGCATAGCAGTGCATTGGCCGAGAAGAGCTCAAACGTTTTGTGTACCGCCATGGTCTTCCCTGAAAAGGTGGCGAAACGTGGGATGTGAGCTCAAGGGGACTCATTGTTTTGCTGAGACCAGTGAGGCGCCGTGTGAATGCCCAATCAGATGACCATCCGCTTCAGATTGAACACCAGAGTACATCCACGAGGAGTTCAAAAGGTCCAAAAGAAAGAAAAAATACTACGATCGGGGCTACCCAGCACCCACCAAGGGACGTTTGCACATACCCGCTGTACATACCGGTTCTTTGGGTATCATTTACCCCCCAAATCACTTTTCCGATGTTCATCCCCTCTCCGCTAAATGGGTATACCCGTTATGAAGTGAATTGGCAACCAGGGAAGCCAAGCGATATGCACTTTCGCCCTCAGAAATCCAGAACAACCGCTGGGAGATGACCCTAGATGGGTTCCTTTCGGATGCTGCGCACCTTGCGACCGGAGCCCTTCTGTGCTTGACTTACATCCGAAAACAACTTGGGCAAGAGTGTCTTCTGAGCTGACAAAATTGTAAAGTAACTGCCCCCGGAGAGAAAAAAAAAGTGCTCCCAGTGCCCCCCCCCCCCCACCCGTGTCACAATCAAAACCGCGGTATTAAAACGGTCTACCCCAGAACCATGCAAAGAACTACCAAGGCGGATAGCCGCAACTGTTTCTGGCTGGGACTGCCCCTTACTAACCGAACCATCTATCCCGGGTTTTGAGCATCGGATTGGCAAAGAACAAAATGCTTGGCCGAAGCTCGGGTGATGCAGGTTCTCGTGCAACTTCACTTCTCCGGGCTGGACCTTGGCGATTTTTTTCTGGCAGACATTGGGTTTGGGGGGGGGGGGGGCAAATCCATTTTTCTAGCCCCACGGCAACGGAACTATAACTTGGATGTCAGAAGGTCACCCGCTCCGAGGTGGGCGGCTACCGGGTAGCCGTGGTAGCTGTGGTAGCCATGGTGGCCGGTAACCGTCGGAGGCCCGATTCTTCTAAAAATGTCAACCGAGAAATCAGAGTAAAATGCCACTTGTTCACCGGAGCTTTGCATTCCAAAGCTGAGCCAGTGAACCACAACCAACCCCCACGGTGGACCCGTTCTGCGTTGTCAACTACTGGGTTTCAGTTGCTCCCTGGCCGTATAACACCACGTAGGTCAGGACAAACCAACAGAAAAAGCTGGGAATGGCAACATGTCATAACATGCCCACGATCGCGTGAGCAAAGATCAAATTGTCTCTTAACTATGGGCATTGGCTCATGGACGTGGCTTGGGAATGA
>CAUJNA010003733.1:110000-147500 GCA_963377175.1 Effrenium voratum | reverse complement strand
GATGTCCTCTTTGGAAAATAGATGGCCCTGGTAGGCCATGCCACTCTCCGCTCCTCCGGCCGCAGTCTCCGCGCGAAGAGCTCCGCAGCCGCCTGCTCATTCCCAAGGCAAACCCAGCTAGGTCCTCCAGCAGAGACGATAGAAGAAGGTACCCAATTTTGTTTCTGTGGTTTATTTATTTTACTAGGGGAACCCTCCCAACCAAAAAAGAAACGGTAAAAGGGCACTACCTAGCCAACAGAGCCCCCTTTCCCCTCAAGATCCCGATCCTGCTGTGGACGAAATCCTGCACCACCCTGTAAGATTCCAACAAACACAATGGTTTCCACCATGGTTGCATTCCGTGGTGCGGTCTCGGATTTCGCACCCATCCACGGCTTTTGCGGGGCTTTTGACTAGGTCCTCCAATAAAGCGGTTACAATAAAAGCTCCAACTTTCTTCTGTAGTCTATTTTACTATGGTCCCGAACCCTCCCCACCAAAAAAGGGGGTGAGAGGTCGGGCACCAATTGCTGGGGGACCTAGTTGAGGTCCAGGCGACTCCAGCCGTCGCCCCGCACGCCTCAGCCAGGCGCCGGGCCAAGGCGTCGTCGTCTTGCAGCAGCGACACAGTGTGCACCAGATCCGACAGATCCGCGGCGATGGGCACGTAGTGCCTCTCACGATTTTTCGGACATGGGGAGGGGGGGGGGGAGGGCTTGGTGCGCCTGGTTTTGTTTTTTTTTTGGACATTGGGGGGGGGGGAGGGGGGAGAGGTCTTGGTGCGTATGGTTTTGTTTTTGTTTTTTTTCGCCCCGTGTTTGGTGGCGTTCAAGGAAAACGGAAGGAACCGAGATGGGTGGAAGTGGGGGCCTCTGTTTTTGGGAGTGGGTACTTTACGCCATTTGTGTGTGTGTGTGGCTTTAAGGAGAACCGGAAGGAAAGACAAACGAAAACCGGTTTTTTGTTTCGGGGGGAAGAAGACACACCGAATTGGGCCTGAAAAACCAACCCAGCACTGGGTCAAATCCCGATTGAAAAGTTTCGAGACCATGATGGTGGTTCCAGCCACAGCAAATACAGGTTCAAAGTTTGAACGATTTTGGACAAGTCTGCCCGAGGCAAGCCGTAGGTGAGCTATGATCGCAAATGAGGTACCAAATGAGATCTTAATTGCAA
Organism: Effrenium voratum; assembly: GCA_963377175.1. Lineage (NCBI taxonomy): Eukaryota > Dinophyceae > Suessiales > Symbiodiniaceae > Effrenium > Effrenium voratum. The sequence goes on along the minus strand of CAUJNA010003733.1, from coordinate 146,342 downwards.
ATAGTGAGCCTATAGTTGGCAAATGATGGTTTGCCTTGTCTGCCTTACTACAAGGGGTTGCCTGCCTCAGTACTGGGAAAGGCCATTCGCGGCTAGCCCCAAAACGGGCTTTGGCTTTCAGGACCTCGCTAGGCGGGTCTGACTGCTGCTTACAGGACACGAAAACCCATGGCAATAAAGAGCCACTTCGTTGGCCACAGTGGAATCAAAAGGAGGAGGCTCATCCCATCGCTGAAGGCCTGGGTACCAGTGTGATTCCTGCTGCCAACAAGGGCTCTAATATGGGTGCTCCGATGCAAAACACCTCTTCACCCCTTGCTCACATTGGCCAGTCCAAGACTTCGAGTTCTTGAGCACCCGCTGGCTTTTTTCTTCTGGGCCGTCCTTGGGTTCCCCCGCTAAAAGTCACTGACTTTTAGAGGGGTTAAACGGAAATCCCCACTGAAAAGATAGAAAGCTAAAAGGCTAAAAAGAGCTAAAAAGAGCTAAGGAGATGGCTGGGAGCCGCCAAGTTTGGTCTTCACCCCGGATTCTTGTCGCGGCTCCTTCCTTGGGTCGCCTGCTTTTGGACCTCCGAAATCTCCGGGGCCTCCAGGGCTCCAGGAGCTGAAAGAGCGCCTCGTTGCTGGAGGAGTTCTGCAGCAGCAGCACCGAGCCGCTGCCTGGGCATCGATTCCTTTCTCAGTTGTTCAGTGACCCCGGGAAAAAAGGGGAACCCTTTTCGGGGAAGACCGTTTTTGGTGGGGAAGCCACCAAAAGAAGGGGAAAAAGGGTGCCACTGAACAACTGAGTTTTGCAAGTTGATCAATGTGTCAATGTGGCGGGCCCCAAATGACCATATGGCTGTGGCTCAAAAACCCGGAATTCCAAAATGGGTGGGTGGAACCCTGGTAAGTGGAAACATGGACCAAAACCTGCGGTTTGCCGCTCCGATTGTTGAATTTTGAGCCACACCCAAATGAGCCGCAATCAAAACCCGGCACTAAAATGGTGAACCCAGAACCATGTAAAGAATTAAGAAGGCGGATATCCGCAGCTATTGATGACTGGGATTGGCCCTTACTAACCTTCATCTACCCAGGTTTTGATTGTGGCTCAAATGACCATATGCAACTTGTCCCTAGTGGGGAAAGTCGTATCGGGTTTGGGTGGTTTCCCTCATCATCATCCCATGTATCACGGACCTTTGGATCAACCCCCATGTGCGGATGTTTTGTTAATGAACCAAAAAGAAACACGTTGCCACCTCCCAAAGTAGGGGGGTCAACTGCAGGACTACAACCAAGACCCTTGTTGTAATTTGAGCCAACAAACGCTAACTGGTTTACCCAACATGACCACGTCCTCAAACCGACCAGGGAACAAATCGTCTGTTCAAGTGGTTGTGCATCTCTGCCAGGGCGGAAGTCGAATAGCTGGTCCGAAGCAAAAAGTCTTCCCCATCCAAAAAAAATCCAGACAAAGCCGCTAAGCTCTTTCGTGTTGTCGTGTGCCTTTAGAAACGATCCGAACAGGCCCCCCAAGTTTGGAAACTGTGGCCGCGTGGCTGACACCCAATTCTCCAAATAAAGGCAGGGCATCCGAAAGAATCCCCCTGTTGCGGACAACTGCTCGCTTACCGAGGTCCAGATGAGTTGACCAATTCGTTGTTTGATGGGCCCGGCCTGTCCAATAAGGCAAATATAAGCACCCATGTCAGCTCACATTCCCCCAGCTAAACAGGCAACGAACTGCGGCGAAGAGTTGCTTGAAACAACCCAGAGAGTGGGGGCGGGCCATCTACTTGCCCCAGTGAAAACCCTGTGACACCTCAAAAGCGCCGGCACCTTTTACTCAACTTGTCTGCAAACCTGCCAGTCTCCAACCTCACCCCGCCCCCCCCCCCCCTCCCGATACCAGCACCCCTCCCCCCTGTAGGGGGAGCCCCCAGAACACCGCGCCACACACGCACAGCTTGGAAAAGACTGATCTCGCCCAAACCTGGAGGTGCCTTTTGGGGCTGGTGGCGCTTCTTCTGCCAAAATTTGGCTTGGGCGTCCGCTTTATTTGGCGTCCGCTCCAAATTTGGAGCGAGGGGCGCAGCAGATGCGTCAAACGCCAGGACGACACCACGCCATTGAGGTTCAGGAGAAAGCGGTACCGCGGCGCGGCCAGGACAATGTCCTGTGAGACAAGCCATCGTCGTAAGTTGCAAGGGATGGTGCTTGTCATCCGTGTTGGTTGGTTGATTGGTTGGCTGGCTGGCTGGCTCCCTTCGGGCGGCATGCTAGTCAGCCTCATAGTAGTTTACCAGCTCAAATGCTTGGATTCTTCTCCAACCTTTGCAGACGGTGCCAATTTCTACACTAAAGTCCCTCGACGACCAGTGATCATGGTTTCACTGGGTTCCCACTGCGCGGACCTGGGAAGACCAGCATTGTCCAAAGTGACCGTTGCAGAACTCAAGTCTATTTGCCTGTAGAGGAGGCAACCAAGGGAAGGGCCTTTGAAAATGAAAGGCTCATGGCTAACCCGTACACAAGAATGAGAACCATTTGGCTATGGGTCAAACCCCGTACCCCCAGTGAGCATCCCAATCCCCACTAAAATAGACTAAAGTGGGTGGTGCACCCAAACCCCCAAATGATACCATTGTTGTTGAAGGGTCACTATAGACAACCAAGGGGCCACTTGGCCGGAAGACCCGCCGCGTGGTAACTTGGGAATCGGCACCCAGGAGATGGTAACGGCCTTGACGGAGGAGCTTCCAATCATATGGCTGCGGGTCAAAACCGTTTTGGGATCCCATTTTGGGGTAGGCGAATTCACCACCCATGCTAGGCTTTATTTTAGTGGGGATTGGGATGTTCACTGGGGGTACAACTTGGATTTTGACCCATGGCCATATGATCCGGGCGGTTCAGCTATACGCCATACTGTTCGCACAGGGAAAGGAACCCTCTGCAGGTTTTTTCACGTCCACCGTTCCGTGTCCAAGCCTCGAACTTTGCGAAGCGCACGCCCTGCTGCTTTGCCAGCTTCTTGACCCACTGGCAGGCACGACGCACTTGTTGCCCCGCTGTTGAAGAGCCAGGGTCAAAATTGACTGCCCTACCTGATCGTGAAAGCTTTCAGATTCCCCCCCTTACTTAGTTGATGGGAGGAATCAAATTTCGTGCTGCTTAGCCTTCGTGCTGGTGTCTGACAGAACGCCTCGTAAGGATTTTCCCTCAGCATGCATGTTGTATGTTATATGTGGAAGGGTCGAAGGGCGACGGTTCTTTGGCTGTCTATTCAAGGGAGCCCCCGACCGTGATAGATTGTGTGGCAAGTTTCCAGCATAGCCATGATCAAGAACAGGGTATCATCCTTCAGACCCTTCTAAACGCATCCGAATGCGGAGTCTTCAAATAGTTCTATTTTTGAAAACAATTTGGACCCTTGCGACATGTTGGAAGGACACCAACATAAAAGTTAAACTCAGAGTCCATTGATCCTTTCCTATAACTTAATCTATTCTTGATATATGTCATAAATCCTGGAACTGCCAAAAACGAACAACTACAAAAGTAAACTTATGGAGGAGTGGACAAACCTCAAATGCCCGCTGCCTCGCTGCTCAGCGCCCCAGCTGTCTGCTAAAACCGCCGGTGCCAAGGGAAGCCGCAGCTGTCCAAGGCTGAAAAATCCCCCCCCCCTCACCCAATAAACAACAAGAAGCTACCCTTCACAAAAACTCAGTTGTCCGAAGCCAACCGTTTGACCTTTGCTTTCCCCTGTTTGGTCTTGGATGAAAGGGTACCAACAAAGAGCACATTGGGTGCCTTGCTACTCATGGATGACAGTTCTTGTTTGCCTTTGGGTGCGAGCTTTAATTCCGGGGATTTTCTGGACATCATTTAGGTAGGGATTTGTCCGACCATTTGGAAGGTTAGAACTCAAGAACATTTGAACACCACCCAAAGTGTTTGAAGCTTCTCGCTGTTGCTGGAACTGTTGCCGCCCCGCGCCTTCTTCCCCCACATCTGTTTCAGATGGTCGTCAATGCCGGTGACGGCAACGTCGAACCTGAGCACAGGGCAGACCTGAAAATATGTGCGATATGCCGTTTCCCAATATGGCAATGGGACCAGCCCGATGACTACTTTATCACTCCAAACAAGATTGGTGGCCACAAAAATACCACAGAATATGTCCTTCAACCCTTAATTGTCCACAACCACAACCAGCCGAACCAGCACAACCACCTTCTCATTTCTTTCCTTCGTGCTTGGCTTGAAGAAGCGACAGGGGGCGATACCTGTGCCCGGCGACACCTGTGCCATGTGAACAACAAAAATCGGCTGGCGCCTGCAGGGAGAAATTGGGTGTGTCTCAAGTAGGAAACCCCAATTGGCTAGCTGATGTCCTGTTGATTCCCCTCCAAAAAACATCATTAACAAGGGGAGCCCTTAATTTTAGGAAACACCCACTTTACTTAGCTGTGACTCTGGCCGATGGAGTCTCCAACACGCCGTGCCAGTGCGAAGTCTGGGCAAATTATTGGCAAGCTGACACAAACACAAAAGAATACGGGGCCTCTGAGTTAAACCCTCCAATCTCTCCCTGCAGCATTCCCCTAAAGTTGAAAACTTGCTATTTGGCGACACTCGCAGTAAGCAAGTGAATCAAACTCACGAAGCTGTTTGGCTCTACAAGGCAACCTCAGAAAAACCAATGCCACTGGGTTCCCATGCTGGTTGGTTGACACATACTAACAGCCGGTTCTGAGATCAGGCTTCTCTTGCCCGCCCCCCTCTCCTTTGGCCAAAGAAACGCATTCTACCTCAGCACTGATCCGATGAAATAAACCCAAAACACTTTCTTGGCTCAACATGACCCACCTTTACCCTGTATCATCCAGCCCCTGCTTGGCCCGACCCCCAGAAGGATTCCGGTCCTTGCGTCAACCTACATTGGTGTCCTTTGGGAAAAATAGATGGGCTTCCCTGGTAAATGGATGGCATAAAAAGCATCTAAACCAGGGGAACCCATCTCTTTTTAACCAAACTAACAAGAAACAATATGCCTGAAAAATCCCCACGGAGCTCGACCCGCAACCACACTCTATAAACATATGGGAGTCTGGTCCTTTCGTCCACCTACGCATTTTCCACGGAGCTCCCGCTTTCCCGGCGAACCCGAGGCAGCCGCCAGGCGGGCATCTGCCGCGCCAGCTCGAAGATCTTCAGCCGCGGCAGCTGCCCCGCCTCCCGCGCGAATTAGCGCGCGCAAGAACGCGAGGGGTCCGCCCGTGTCCGCGCAGGAAGGAACCGGAGGAAGGAAACCCATGAGCCTCATGAGTCTTGACTCAAGACCTCTTACAAAAACAGATAAGTCTTGGGCCGCTTAGTGTCAAGTCTTGACGTTATACAAAAAAGAGATGAGTCTTGGGCCGGTTGGTGTGAAACACATGGGAAAAAAACACACACACAAAAAAAAAAAACGCAAGTTTGAAAAGCTTGGTCAAACATACCCTCGGAAGTGCACATCTGGCCCCTTTCCAAGAAAGAAAAAAGCCGAATCTAATATTCTTTTCTACGGGACCTCCGTGCCCCAAACCCATGCCGTCGCTCGGTTGGGCCCGGGTGCCCTGTCTCAAGCCCTTCGCCTGGCTCCGCGGCACATCGTTGGGCGCCGTCAGCGTGCCGCGCCAGTAGACCTCCGTCCCCGAGAGAAATCCCCTCCAAAAAAAAACCTTCTCACCAACAAAACCCCCTCTTTTGGGACGAGAGAAATCCCCTTCAAAACCCCTTCTCACCGGGATTCTTTCTGTAGCACAGAATAGAAAACTTCTCACCAACTGCCCCTCTTTTGGGATTCTTTCTGTAGCACAGAATAGAAAACTTGGCTGGACCCGCCTCTTGACACAAAGAACCGAGGGGTCCCGTGGTCAATGCGCCCTTAAGAACTTGGTTGCTGTTGACCCCTCGGCGAAAAGTTTTTCACTTTGTGTGGGTTTCGTGGAAAACCCCCCTGATTTGCCCAAAAAAGGTGGTAAAGTCCATGCAAAGATCCAACCCAATAGCAGTCAAGAAAAGGGCACCTTGTGACGCAGGTGACAAGTCGGACATTTATAGACCGGCTGGGCCAGGCTTTTCGTGAAATGCTTGGCGACATGGACTTCCTGGGCTTGCTTCCAGCTGCTAACATTCTAGCTACTTTTGAACAAACCTCCTGAAGATTGAGTTTGCGTACTCGTGTCTATGTGCGTCTATGTGTCTTTGCGACACACTGGTCTGTGCATCTATGGGAAATCTGACCCGCCACAGCCTGCATCTTGCGAGCCTTCCATTCCCCTCCCCCTACGAAACACAAAAAGATCCCATCAGGCTGGGTCACCCGCTTCTGCAACACCACCCCAGCCCCGGCGATCAAGTCGCTTTGAACTCGAACATTTTCTATCAAAGTCACCCGCCAAATGGTGTGTTCAAGGAGAAGAACCCCTAGCTGAAGGCAAACAACCCCGCTGGAAACGTACATTCAAGGCTTCTGTTTGGCTTCAGTCCAAACGGAACCTTTTCGAGTTTCTAGAAAAAAAAACTGCTTCGCCTCCGGCTTCACTTTAAAAATGCCAACTTTGAGGATGGGAGGACACAAGGCCCCATGGAAAACCGTTATGGGTCTCCCCGGTTGCAACGCGCATGGAGCGCCTTGGGGATCTTCGACTCCCAGAGCTCCTCCGCGCTCATCTCCAGGAGCCCCGCATGGAGCGCCTTCAGGTGGAACCTAAGCGCTCGCCAGCCAAAAAGGCTCGAAGCGCCGTCTGCTTTGAGGCTCGAAATGAACACGGGGGGGGGGTCTTCCAAAGGGAAGCCAACAGGAAACCAAACATTTGGGGGGGAGCCCACGGCATCCTGGTTCGGGAAAACACACCATGTGCGAATCAACCATGAAAAGGGAAACCACTGCTTTTGTTTAGGGATGACAAAACCGCGTGCCGGGAGACGCAGTGCGGATTGAGACAGCACTGATTCCTGATGTACGACATCTGGCTTATTTTGGTTGCTTCCCGGGTGTGCATTTGAAAGGGGTGGCCTTTTTTTGACTTCATGGCCATTTGGGACCACCCCCGTTTGCAATCGCGCATCCGTGGCGGGGAACCCAAGGAATCCGCTTCTCAAACAACTCCAACCCCAAAATCCGAGGTGGTTGGAGCCAACCCCGTGACGTATGGTCCGTCGATTCTCCCAAGTTCACAAAATTGCTTTGGGTGTCAAAAGGCCAAGTTCTGTTGCTCACAAACCGCAGGGTCAACTCCAAGCCTTGACTTCGGCCACAGGTTCCTTCGAACATTTCTAACTCAGACCGGGCCCCAGATCTGACAAAACGAGCAAAAATACAACAGCTGTCCCTGATTCAGGACTTGTGATTCCAGCAGAGGAACCTCTCATGAAGGGCCGAAGGCACACTTGCAACCTTTCCCAGTGCCTATAACTGGCCAGGGCTTCTTACATCTAGGTTTTACATGATGGTTTTCTTTAGTTACCTACAATGGCAACTGGACTTCGTGGCTTTGCCGCTTTTGACCCACGCCCCCGACACGATGCAAGCAGGTGCCGTGGAAAATTTGGGTGCTTGGTAAGCACCATGATTCTAGGCGTACCTTCCCCATTCTTTCCAGGGATCCTTCTTTCTAGAAAACCTCCAGAAACCCAGGGAAAACGGCCTATTAGTGTTTTTTTGGAAAGAACGATGGTTGAAAAGAATGGACAACGAACCAATCCCTAGAATGCTGGGGGGGGCCCTTTTCATCGGGGCCCTGGCCTCAGATCCATTCCGGCGGCTCCTTTTTTGCTTCTTGCTCGCTAATCAAACCGAGGCGCGGGTTCAACCAGGGGATGTTCCAGAATCCATCGCCGGACTCAGGATGGAACACCGGAAACGGCTCCTACGAGTTCCCGAAGCGGGGGCAAAAAAAGACAGGCAAAGCCGCGAAAATGTGCATGGGGATGAGGCCCCAGCAAATGTGGTTTGCGCATGTGTATAAATGTATATATATATATATATTTATTTATTTACTTATTTTCGAAACGGCGCTTATCTTTCGCCTCCATGCCTGGGCATGGGGATGTGGACCCGCACAATAGATGTTGGTCTTCCTTCAGGTTCATCAAATCTGAGGGCCTTAAAAGGTGCCAAGCATGTTTGGGAAACCAAGGGGGCCCAGTCGGCCCTTCTTTCCAGTCGAAGGCAAACCATGCCCCTGCAAAAGGTTAATTCTTGGTTGCCCCAAACGGGGGTAAGGGCAAGATAACTTAACTTTGCCAGTAGGCACACACAGGTCCCTTTGCAGCAGTGAAAGCTCTCCTCTGGCAGCGCGGGGGGGGGGGGATTTTTTTGTAGGGCCCTTGTTTTGCTAAAGTGGACGAGAAACTTTGTCGGGCCCTTCCTCTTGTGCCACCACCTGAAGTCTTCTAAAACCCTCTTCCCTGAAGAAGATACCAAGCAAATCCACCATTACGGATTACTTGATCAACTAACCCCGAAAAGGGTTCTAACAAGCATTACCTGAGTCACAATCAAAACCTGGCACTAAAGCGTCATCGGACCCTTGGGACATCATTCGGCGCAATTCATGTCCGACCAGTTTTGGGGTGGGGTGCCCCTTAAAAAGTCATAGCCTCACTTCCGAACGAGTGGACTGGCCAAAACAAGTCTGAGCTTTCTATGTACCTCAGAAATTGTCCCCAAACCCGAAAAGTGGGCTCAAGTCCGGGAACTCCGGAATGACCAATTAAGGCTTCTCCGAAAAAACAAATTTTAGAAGGTCCCAAGAATTGGCAAGTCTTCCCCTGGAATTGATTTGGCCATGGGTCAAAATCCAAATCGTACCGCCAGTGAACATCCCAATCCCCACTAAAATAGACTAAATTGGGTGGTGCACCTACCCCAAAATGGAGTCCCATTGGTTTTGACCAACAGCCACATGTCTAGGGGTCGATTCCCCATTCTCTTTAACCATCGTTCTTTTCAAAACCAGCTGTTTCCCCAAAGGTTCTGATGGATTCTGGAAAGATTCGGATCCCCGGAAAGAATGGAAATGGAAGTCTTCTCCTAGAAGTGCTTTTCCAACTTTTTGGGCTCCAAGAGCTCCACAAACGCCAGGAGCTCTCCTCCTCCCATGGCACGTTGGGCTCGTCCCCGCACTGAACGAGCATCAGGGCGTCCGTCAGATCCACCACCTGGTCTCAGCCATTCGGAACCCACGAGCGTTTCCTTTGGGCAACATCGGTACCGAATACAGCAGGAGACTAACTCAAACCAGCCACGGACGCAAAACGTGAAAAAGAAAAGGAACCAGAATGAAACCTGTTGTTGTCCATTTGTTTTCCCAAAATGAGACCAAAAGCGGGGGGATGTCTCACAAATTGTGTGAACCCGAAACTTGTCTTTTTGCTTTCCCTTTAAAACGTAACAAGCCTCAAAGACACAACAGGAACTCAATCTCTCTCTCTCTCTCTCTCAATTCCCCTTGTTTGGAGCTTCAATACTGTTCAGCGGAAAATCCCGTGACCCCCCCAAACAAAATCCACCCAATGCCCAAGTTCCTTTTGGTTTGCTTTTGAAAGAACTGCGCAGGAAGCTGTCGGACAAATCCAGCCAATTGATTCATCGAAGTCACACCTGTTAGGTTGAAGCCGAAGCCAAAAGTATCAATCTGTATCTGACAAACTCACAGCAGGATTTTGTTTAAATAAGCTCAGGTGATAAGCTCGATCAATGATCAACTCACCTAAGGGGAACTGACGTGCTTTTCTTTGGGAACCCTTTTTGGTTGGATTGAAAAAAAATAGGCTCAGGTGATATCCCCAGCATGCCGTGCTCTTTTTAGCGCTCGCACCACCCCGCAGCCCTCGCAGAACCTCGTGGAACCCTGATAGAACCCTCCTGGAACCCTGGTGGAACCCTCGTGGAACCCTCGTGGAACCTTACCTCAGGGCCGCCCCGGACCACCCTGGAGCCTATCTGGGCTGAGACCCCAAAGCTTTCAGCTGTTGGGGGGAAAAAAAGGAAAAAGTGGGGGGGGTCACCTGCAAATGGAACAACAGTTGAGGTCTTTCCGAAGCTTGCGCGAGCAAAAAAAAATGCTTGCGGCTTCTCTTTGGAACGGACCGAGCCTCAACACAACACATCCCCTAGGTCCTCCAGTAGAGAGGTTTGAATAAGGGTACCCTTCTTTCTGCAGTCTATTTTAGTAGGGTAACCCTCCCCCAAAAAAGGAGAGACAAAGGGCACTACTGGGGGACCTAGTCCCTTTCAACCAGCCCCGAAACAAGTCCGCAGCTTGCCTCGAGCACCTCCTGCAGCATGCGCAGCCAGCGCCAGGTGTCTTTGTCCTTCAGCGGCCGCATGCAGTTCCCGTCCTGCGGACGCCGCAGGAAGGCGGCTGCAAATGCCAGAAGGTATGTTTCCACGGGCTGATTCTCCATCATTTTCAACCCTCGTTCTTTCCAAAATCCGGCCGTTTTACCTCGGTTTCCGGAGGTTTTCTAGAAAGAAGGATCCCTGGAAAGCGTGGGGAAGGTACCCCTAGAATGTTCCAAAAGTAGTGCAAGTAACCAGGCATTTCCCAGGCACTCTGCAATTCCCCTGGAATTCACGGGTTTGATCCACTCAGTTTGGCATACTAAGAGGATGCCGCTGACCTGCCACGCACAGCAAGCGCAGGAAGAAGTCCCCGCAGCTTACCCAGCGTGTTGGTGTTTGTGCGTCGGATTTTCTCGCGAAATGAGGCCCAACCTGAACACGCTTAACGAGACAAGCTGGTCGCGCCGAAGTGATGCTCCAGAAAATGAGAAAGACCCGAAGTACAGAGACAGGGCATGCTGACTTACCGGAACTTGGAATTGAGACCAAGCCACTGTCCAAACGTCTCTCTCTCGCTCGCTCTCTCTCTCTCTCTCTCTCTCTCTCTCTCGCTGGCGTTCAGCAGTCGGGTCCCTGAACATGTCCAAACCAAGACAAACCAACACTCCAGGGTTTTATTCCCCCTTGTTTTCAACCATCGTTCTTTTCAAAACCGGCCGTTTTCCTTGGGTTTCTTGTGGGTTTTTGGAAAGAAGGATCCCTGGAAAGGATGGGGAGGGTACCCCCAGAAACACGATCAGAGTCTACGTTTTGAACCAAAAACCACTGGGAACGACCGTCCATGGCGCGGCTCCTCTGCATCGCTGTGGCACTTCCTCGGCGAGCTCATGGCGAGCAAATGCGGGAGCTTTCAGGGGATGGTCTTAGCTGGGTATGTCTCAAACATGGGGGGGAAAAACCAAAAAGCCAAACTGGCTGGTGTACTTCTGGGTTTCCTTCCAAACCAACCCGGGACTTCCCCGAACATGCACTGCAACCCGAACTGTCGACACCGGTATGCCCCCTTTTCCCCTTTCCTCCGGTTTCCCCCGCACTCCGCTCCACACTCATGGTTGCGGACGTCTGTTTAGAGGGCATGGGGTTTAAGGGGTCCAACGGCTCAGCATTTCGGCTGGGTACCGGACTTGTCGCCGGGCCCCAGATCTCACCCAGCAAAAGACCGTAGAACCCTCAAGGACCCTCAAGGACCCTCAAGGTTTTTAGGGGAACAAAGATCTTGTAGGAGCCACTGTTTGGTTTGCAAGGGAAACCCACAGGAAACAAACCATTCTTGGGGTACCCGATTTTTAACGCACACCCCATGTGTTAAATGCATGTTGAATCTGTAGCCGAGCTTCTTCCAGTAGATGCTGTGATTCCACACCTGTGCCACGTGTAAGAACTCTCTTTTCACATTCTGTGCGCCTCGTCTGGAGAGCCGACAAAATTTGCCCAGCTGCAAACAAAACTGAAGACAAACATGGTTGGTTGTGGAGTAGCCGTCAAATCATTACCATTATTTCAATCTCCAACACCCTTGCAAAGAAAGTACAGTATAGCTTGTTTCGCTTGTAACTCGTTCGATTCTAATGAAGGGAGGCCTGACAATTGCAGCACACATGATTTCTAAGTGTTGCTACAGTTATAGGTTCTGAACACTGCCAGCCTTAGTACACGATGATGCTGCGCCAACAAAAGCCAGCACTTGCTGGCATCAAGCCTAGAAGCTCATGTGCGGTCGCCGAGATATCTTGCCGATGAGCAACGGAGATGCCGTTGAGAGCTGACCCCAACAAGCAGTCCCCAATGCCAAAGTGGGTTGGTGATGACTGTTCATTGTCCACTTTTCTGCCCAGCTTTTCCGGCCACGTCTACATTTCCTGTTGGAGGATACCTGGAAGATCAGTTTCCTCTTGAAGGCAATGTGGGGAGGGTAGCTTCACGGAGCTGTGAGTTAGAGAAACAACTAAGCCATTTGCGGAGGGCGTTTGGTGCGTCTGAGCCGGTAGTAAATCCATGTTGCGCCACCATGTTGCGCAACGACTGCTTCCCTAGGGAGGGCATGCCCTGTAATATACTATACCGTGGCTTATGATTCATCATAACTTGAACATACAAACACACAGAGCGCAGACTGCGCACGCATGAAAATCTGAAAGACGCCAAGGCCAAATAAGGATGATCAATATTTCGTTCGGGAGATGTTTGCCATGTGAAAAATATTATCCTAGTGCGTTCGGCCCCCAAATGACCAGGTGACTCTTGCCATGTGGTCTTAGTAGTTTTGCGACCAATGGCCATCCCATGTTTTCCAGTCTTTATGATCAACCCCATGAAGCCCCCCAACTGGCGCTCGCTGTCTTCCTTCCCGTGTTTTGCTTCTTTTCAATCTTTTTTCGGGGGGGTGGTCGGTTTTCCGTGGCAGCCCAAGGGAAATCAACGATTTTTACAGATTGGGCCGCCCAACATGAAGCAAGCGACACCTGCGCGCCCCCCGGCCGCAAGGGTCCAAGGAACCGCCACGGCCACCGTCAAAGTGCGGGTGACGCCGGGGTTGCAGAAGTCATCCAGTTGCTCCCAGGACAGCAAGGAGTCCTGACAAAAGTACCCCTTTTCGGATGGGTGTTTGAAGGGAAACCAAAAGGACACCGCCACCGTCTTGGCCTTTTTGGATGGCTTTTGAAGGGAAATCAATAGGAAAACCCAAAATCGATTTTGGGGAGTCCAACAAGAATCACACCAAGGAAAACCCAGAATTTGGGGAGTCTCAAACAAATTGGGGAGTCACAAAAAATACCGACACCCAGTTGGGAACGGGCGACTCACCCAGATCACCAAAGTGCTGGGCCCAAGGGTGCCCCCATTTTTGTGCGAAGGCACAAAGACTCCATCTGGGTGTGTCCTGTTTTGACGGCACCTCCGTTTTTTGTCTTCTGTTTTCGGGGGCTTTGCGGGGGTGGGGGTCCCGAAGAAAAGACACACTCTATGTGCAAAGCTTGGTGCGATATCAGCGAATTCCCAAACCTCAGAGAAGTGGCGCTGTAGGGTCAGAAACGGCTCTCCCAGGTTGAAGGGTTGACTAGTAACGTCCCTCTTGTGAAAGATGATGGCACCAAGCCATGTTGAGAGAAAGGTTGGAATATTCAAGCCAAAATGCTGGTTGCATAGATCTATGAGATTTGACTTTTTTAGAGACCTCCATCTAGGTCCTCCAAATGGCTGGGTATCGGCTTTTGGACTACAATTTGTCTATTCTTGCTTGACGTTGCAAGGGGAGCAAAAAAAATAAATGGTTGCAGTTCTAAACCACAATAAGCAAAAATGTAAAATGTTTCCCAACGACAACCATGTATTCCTCGACAGAGCTCAAAGACTCGGCAACCCGGCCAATAGGGCAAAGATGCCAGATGTTACCAATTTTTGAACCAGTAACCTCAGTTGTCCAGCGGCCCGTGGCAGACAAAGGGGAAGTCGTTTCGCTGCTGTCCATCATGAAATGTTAGCCTGCTACCAAATCTTGACCCAACGAATGGTTTGCAGTCCGACGCCCATGTTCCTGCTGGTTCCTCTCAAACCGCCGCAAAAAGAGTACCGAGCCTCAACAAAAATGAACAAGTCTCCTCCCCCCCACTCCCCCGCACAAAACACAAAAAAACACAAGCCGCGCAATTCACCTACCCTGCTTGGAAGACTTCAATTATGGGCTCCCCCAAAGCCCCCAAAGCCCCCCCCAAAGCCCCCAAAGCCCCCAAAGCCCCCAAAGCCCCCAAAGCCCCCAAAGCCCCCAAAGCCCCCAAAGCCCCCAAAGCCCCCAAAGCCCCCAAAGCCCCCAAAGCCCCCAAAGCCCCCAAAGCCCCAAAGCCCCCAAAGCCCCCAAAGCCCCCAAAAGCCCCCCAAAGCCCCCAAAGCCCCCCCCCAAAGCCCCCAAAGCCCCCAAAGCCCCCAAAGCCCCCAAAGCCCCCAAAGCCCCCAAAGCCCCCAAAGCCCCCAAAGCCCCCAAAGCCCCCAAAGCCCCCTCCCTTTCCCTGCTGCCTGCTGCGCCCAGAAGCGGCCGAACCGGTCCAGCACCGGCTCCGAGTCGGAGCACTTCAGCGCACAGGCCCTCAGCATAGGTCGCTGGTGCGATAGGTAGGGAATGTATGAACAAGGGGCATGTACTTCCACCTAGATACTTGGGGAATGAGAAATGGGAAATGAACCCAGGAGATGGTCCCCTTAAAGGAAACCACCAGTTGGATGGGTATATATAGGGAACATTCCTACTGAGCACCAGCAAGATAGAGGACATGGAGGTGGTGTGTGTCCTTTTGGTTTTGTGGGAAACTCAGCTGTCAAATGGGTGCATCTTTTCTTGGGGGATGCCCTCTTGGATTGTTTTTAAGGGAAACCACAAGGCAAACCACCATTCAGGAGAAGCCCATGGCTTAGTCATGCCAAGAACACCCAAGATGCCCTAGCACCAGGGACGACGAAGGCCGCCAAAACTGCATTGGATTGGGCCCAATACACGAATACGTTCGGTGGGATGTTGACAATCCTTAATACTTCAAGAGAAGGTCAGCGGACATTGCCAGCCTGCCAAAAGACACTCAGTCGCAGATTTCGGCTCTAGCTGTTTTCATATATCCACAGCATTTGGCACTCCAACGCCCCAAGCGCCCAGCCCTTGGACCCACTCACCGTCCGAGCTGCGCCTCCGCCGGCGACATGCGCCGCGCCTCGGGCGCGCGCACGCCGTCGCCAGCGCTGGCGCTCCGCTCATCGCTCCGCTCGCAGGGCGCCAGGTGCCAGGCGGCACCTGAGCCGCGGCCCGGCGCAGTGGACCCCGCGGTCCGGCGCTCCGTTTTCGGATCTGCAAGTGAATAACTTGAGGAGTTAAATGGAAACCCAAGCACCAACACCAACTCAAAACACATATTTTTTTTATAAAAAAAAAAAAAAAAAGAAAGAAGCTAAGGAACCGGATGGCTGGGAACCACCAAGCAGTGTCACTTTCGTTCAACTAGGACTTGAATCTTTGCCACCTGTTCTACATTCAAACAAGTGGCTGTTGATCTGAGATATCACTTCCTCTTTCTTAGGATTTGAATCTTCTGTCCTTGGTCTAATTCAACCCCTAAGATTGAGTGTACCATCCTTTTTCACATGCCAAAAATGTGAGATTTGATCAATGGTTGAACCAGCTTTCGTGGACCCTTTGAGGATGCAACAAACAACAGCTGGGGATTTGTGTGTGCAACAACCCCATTGTAGGGCTTAACGAGAAACCCCGACCCCCGCAAACAGAATCTTTGTAGGGGGGAGGGCTTCAAAGTCTCTCCAGAAACGGCACGCGCACGTATTGCGCACCCACACGCAAATCCACACCCATGCCAACGCACAACTGTAGCACACACACACACACACACCCAGGCACCCACGCATACACACACACACACACACACACACACACACACACACACACCCAGGCACCCACGCACCCACGCACCCACGCACCCACGCACCCACGCACCCACGCACCCACGCACCCACGCACCCACGTACCCACGCACCCACGCACCCATGCACCCACCCACCCACCCACCCACCCACGCACGCACCCACGCACGCACGCACGCACGCACGCACGTACACAGACACGTACAGAGACACATACACATATACATACACATACACATACACATACAAATACACATACCTAATACACATACACATACACATACACATACACATACACAGACACAGACACAGACACAGACACAGACACAGACACAGACACAGACACAGACACAGACACAGACACAGACACAGACACAGACACAGACACAAACACAGACACAGACACAGACACAGACACAGACACAGACACAGACACAGACACAGACACAGACACAGACACAGACACAGACACAGACACAGACACAGACACAGACACAGACACAGACACAGACACAGACACAGACACAGACACAGACACAGACACAGACACAGACACAGACACAGACACACACACACACACACAGCGAGAGAGAGAGAGAGAGAGAGACGTGTGTGTATATATATATATATATATACACAAAAGGGGCTATCATGGCAATGCACGCTGCGCTCAAAGTTCGCAAGATTCTTGCTAAGACAAGCGTACCAGCCTCGCGCAGTGTCAAACACGACAGAAAATGATTGACATCAAATTGGCAGCTTCCCCACCCCTTGACATCATCGACTTTGTCGTGCTCAGAAGGACATGGCTTCTTTACGAGTCAAAGAGTCCATCCGAATTGCGCTTAGCCGAGTGGCCCAGCGTACCAGCGGCCAAGCGCCACATTAGGACAAAGCCATTCGACGGCAGCTGGATGGCTGCAGTGGTGGATGGTGTGTCTGGAGGGTTGTGGGTGGCTGGTGGGTTATGCTGAGAGGTGGGGAGAGGTGGTGAGAGGTGGTGAGAGCTGGTGAGAGATGGTGAGAGGTGGTGAGAGGTGGTGAGAGGCGGTGAGAGGTGGTGAGAGGTGGTGAAAGGTGGTGCAAGGTGGTGAGAGGTGGTGAGAGGTGGTGAGAGGTGGTGAGAGGTGGTGAGAGGTGGTGAGAAACGGATGTGGCTGGTGGTGGCTGGTGGTGGCTACTGGTGGCAGGTGGTGGCAGGTGGTGGCTGGTGGTGGCTGGTGGTGGCTGGTGGTGGCTGGTGGTGGCTGCTGGTGGCTACTGGTGGCTGGTGGTGGTAAGGTGGCAGCGTGGATGATCTTGCCAAGGAATGATCAAGTGGAAAACAATACTACATTTTGCTGGCGTTGGCTTAAGCAGGTGTAAAGCTAACCTGCCCAGAAGCCCAAATCCTTTGCAATGGTCGTCACATTTCTTTCTCAGTGAGGAGATGCTTGGCAATGACTCGCGCCAAGTTGGGCTGAAGTTTTCCTGGCGGCTCACGCATGCGCACATATTGCTCACGGTGCCCGCCTTGAACAGCGACACAGCTGTCGAAAGAAGGGCAACACCAGCATGAATTCAAGTGGCCGACGTCAGGAATAACTGGAGCCGGGACAGTGAGAACCCTGAGGTCTGTGCGGGCCCTCAATAAGGCCTTAAGGGCTTAGGCGCATGCTTGGGTACTCCATCCAGAACCTCCCAAAGAGTCCATGAGTTGCTGAGCTGTGCCACATTGCCGTAGATCACCCGTACTCGGCGCAAGCGCTTCTTCCCTGAACCGCAGAGCTGTTTGCAGATTACATTCCGTCCAATCACGACCTGATCTAGCTTTACCCCGGCACTTCGCGTGCCAAAAGATGAAACGGCCGTCGCGCCCCCTTTGCCTGAAATGATAAGCTCCCGAGAAACTCTTGAGGTCATGACTAGCAGTGAACCAAGACTTAAAACACTTCAAACCCTGCAAACAAGTCCCCCCCCTTGTCGTTCAACCCCCCAGCCCCCGAACAAGAAACCCCCCCAGCCCGTATCCAAGGCCTATGAAACACTGCAAAAAAAGCTCACGATGCCCAGCGCGGGGATTCCCGCCATCCCTCCCTAGACCTTGCTCACAAGTTGACAGGAGGCTGACAAACCAAGGCCCAAAACTGCAACGAGAACGAGGCGAGACGCGTTCCAGGAACCTGAAACTTGTTGCAAACTTGGCAGGTTGCCTTGGAATCTGGAAAAAGCTCTTGCATGGTCTAACTCGACGGCACGGCTACGGCAAACTCCATTTGCCGGAGCCCTGAAAGCCAAGGCAAACAACCGCAGGCGCTGATCACCCAAAACGGCGTTGATCGACCTCTTTCCAACCGCGGAAGCGGAGAGGAAGTTGAAAGGCGACTTCTGTGATGGCAAGAGGCTAAGTGGGTGTATGGCGTGTGTGTGTGTGTGGTCTTTAGTGGACCCCCAAAACGGTGGTTCTCCCTTCATTTGCCTCTTTAAAACCAACCAAAACTGGGCTACCCAAAAAAGGACACAAACATATTTGTCAAAATTTACGGGGGGGGGCCCTGCAAATGGCGTTCCTAACCAAACAGTAGGCTAACCAAACACAAACAGTAGGCGTTCCTAACCAGGCTACCCACAAAACAAAAAAAATAAAACATCTGTCAATTTACGGGGGCCCTGCAAATGAATCCCTTCAGCGTTAACCAAACCGAATCGGCTCCCGTCCAACTGTGCCGGGAGGTGCCCGACCAGATCGATCCGCTTCAGGGCGAATTCGTCGCCGTCTGGAGAAAACGAAAACGTCGGCGGTTTGGACGACGAGAGGGGCCGGTCTTCAGCCGGAGTTCCACCCGTAAAGGACATAGGTGTGTGTCTTAGACGTTTTTGGTTGGTTGGTGCCCGTTTGGCCTCTCTTTGTTTTTTTACACCTGAACATTGCAACTTGTAAATGGTGGTCTCCAACTTTATTTTGGTGTTGAAAAGGCAACATGTTTCAAATGGTTGCAAAAAGTATCATTTAAGGAGCCCTGTTCAGCCGTAGGAGTTCCACCCTGGCATGGGTGTGTGTGCTTAGACGTTTTTGGGTTGGTTGGTGCCCGTTTTGGTGGCTTTTTCAAGGGACCCCAAAAGTACAACCGAATCCGCGGAACTTGGTTGACGTTGGAAGGGGAGCGAAAATTCTCAAATTTTAGCAGATAAGTAGTTGGATTTCAACCACTAAACCACAACAAGCAGAAATGTAAAAAATGTTTCCCAACCACAACCATGGGAAGTTGACAAGGCCCTTGAAGAGGAACATAGGGGTGTCCTCCAGTCAGCTTCCAACGTGTGGATCGCATCCGAAAGGAAACCTTTGAACCCGGTGTAATGGGTCGTCAGGTGCAACGACTGCTTTTTCACAAGACTTGGGTTGTGTACATGGGAAAAGGCAGTTGTTGGGTCTCCTTCAAGGATTACACCAGCGTTAAAGTGGATGGCACGTGTCCCTTTATGTGGATAAGCAAGGGAACTACATAATCAAAGCGAATGGTGCTATCTACCTTCAAGATCCAACTGCACCCCCTATCCAAATCCAAAAGGGTAACTCAATCAACATCGGCCCAAAACCGTGCTCTTGGAGGGGCGCGCAGTTGTAAAGCACCTTTTGAGGGTTCTGTAATGCAAAAACTCCACATCCAGGGGCCCAGGGTGAAACATAAAAATCGCTTTCAGTGGATGCGGAAAACGAAAGCAGCCGCTCCAAGGCTGGGTTGCATGATTGTGGAACATGGGGCTGTTGGTTTAGATTCTGTGATAGTTCATAGGGAATTCCTGTAAAGTGACAGACAGAGTTGTGTTGGTGGCGAACTTTTTTTGGTTTTTCGCTGGGATGTTGAAAGTGCCCACTTCTGAGATACCACTACCACCAGTGACCCTCTTTGATTTGGGGGGGACATGGGGAGCGGGTTGGGGCGCATTTTTCGACCTTTGCTCGCATTTGATCCGCTTCTTTGGATAACTTTATTCCAACCCAGGGGAAATCAATGCAATAAACCCAAAAAGCTTGGGTCGCGCACCGTTGTCAGGACCTCCGCCCCAGACTGGTGTAAGTCCCAAAAGTGAGTACATGTTTGATTGTGCTATCAAGTCTCAGTTGCAGCAAGAGCAAGTTCACCCTGAAAAAAAACCTCACTGGAAAAACACTTAGATACATGAACACGCCTTCTTTCAACAAATGCGAATACTTGCATCGAAGAAATGAATACTTAAATACGCCATCAATATGTCTAGATTCACGGCCCAGTGGTCAATCACCTCCCTCACATCCATCCCACCGGGTTCAAAGGCCTGAGCCTCTTCGACGGCATTTCCACACCTGAGAACCAGCTCGCTCGCTTCGCTCTCCCCACCCCCTCCCCCTCCCTCCCCGAAGCATCCGAGGCAAGTCCAAGGGTGCCAGCTGAGTAAACTGCCCAAGGGCCGGTGGTCCAAGGCAAGAAACTTGCCGACTCACATCATGCCGCCGCCATGCCGCGCATCGTGGCTCATGCAATCCAAACTATATGAGCGTGCATCCTGCTTGGAAAAAAATAAAATAAAAATCCGGGCTAGTTGGCAAGTCACAACACCATATGGGCAAAGAAAATCCCCCGAGTTGCTGCGCAGGCCTCTTGTCTCTTTGCCCCAAAGGCCAGAGATTTCGCCAGCTCTCTCTCACCAATCCGCTAGCCTTGGGCCCCCCACCGAACTGAAGCCACCTTTTGCAAAGGGGCGGCGTCCAATTAGTGCGTACCTCGAGGTCCAGGCTGAAAGAACCCCAATCAGACCGAAAAACACCTCCCAAGATCCGATGGGCCCAAGGCGATGCCAATTTCCTCTGCAGGTTGGGACTTGTTTTTTTTCCGACCCCCAAAGAATGCGAAGGGCAATTCAAAAGAAACCGAAGTCCTTTGATTCAAAAAAAAACCTACCTGCCTTCCTTTTGTGGTCATGGGAAGGGAAATATCGCCAATTTGGGTGTGTCATGTTTTTGAGTAGCCCTTTTGGGGGACCCCTACTCACAAAAAAACAAAAAACCTATGGTCTTGTCTCGCAAATGAAAGCCTGTTTGGCAACGGCCAAGCAGGTACTTTCTTGTGTCGCAAACAACAAAACGGTTCAAGTCCGCTCTCCGATGCTCCATCGGCACAACTTTCATGCTCCGGGAAGACTTCCTCCTGCAAATTCATGCGGAACCCAACTTGTTGGGGCGCCCTTTCAAAGAGAGACTCCCCTGAAACAGAGGATTTTTGGGGTGCGTCCATGTTCTGGGTGATTCCAGTTTACTCAGCTTCTGTCTAGTTGCTGGTTTGGAGCCCGGTGGTTTGGTGGTGTTCCAAGGGTATTTCCCATTTACTACAAGAACCAGGGGCCGGGCTCCAAATCCAACTCCAAATTCCACCGGATCCAAGCCTACCTGACTTTGCGGTGGCCGAGCCAGTTCTCATCCGGCTGTGGGTCAAAACCGTTTTGGGATCCCATTTTGGGGTAGGTGAATTCACCGCCCACTTTTAGAACCTATTTTAGTGGTTGGATTGGTTGATGTGAACACTGGGGGGAAACCTGTTAGAACCGATTTGTGTGGGGATTGGTTGATGTTCACTGAAAGGCAAGCGATTTGGATTTTAGAACCGGCCCCGTTCGAATCATCCAAACCGCCAACCTCCAAAGCAAAAAAAACATCCCGAGCAAGGGAACCTGACTCGGTGGCCGAGCTTCAAATAGACGGCCCTGGTAAATGGAATAAAACCCATCTAAACCAGTGCCTTGTATTTTTGACCACACCAACCCCAAAAAACGACCACACTACGTACCTCATTCTTCGGTGGCCCCTTCGGTGGCCGAGCTCAAAATTGAAGAGCTAGGGTTACACAGGTTTTGGTCCATGTTTCCACTTGCCAGGGCAACCCATTTTGGTACGGGTTTTTTGAGCCAGTCAGAACCCCTGCTGAAGGTTCAACTTTTAGTGGGCAAAAAAGGAAAACTGTCGGTGAGCAACATGTGTCAAATGGTTGCAAAATGCATCTCTTAAGGAGCCCCGTTCATCCCGGCGCACTTCGCATCAAAGAGAGGAGCAGCGATGGGCTCCTCGGCCTCTGGCGTCTCCTCTGGCCTCACTCATCCGCTTCTGGCTGGTGCGAGGGGGCGAGGGGGTGGGACATGGAATGACCCACAAACATAGGTGTCCAATTTTAGGGGAAATAGATGGGGAAACCCCTGGTAAATGAAACCACCAGGTCAACCAGAAATCGAAACCCATCGATTTTTCGAGCAAAGCAACCAAGAAGGACACCTACGCCCACAAACAATCCCCGCTGTGGCTTCCTTGAAGGGGAAACCCAAAAACGGTTCATTCTCCAAAACCCGGCAGGTCATTTCCTAGTGAGCAAGCTGCGGCATTCTTGGGGGAAATCGGGGAAAAAATGCATCCCATCTCCTTTAACGAAGCGAATGGCCGTCCGTCAAATCGAACGATGCCGACAGGAAACCAGAAAGTTCAGAATTTGCGCCGGGTGTGAGTGGAGTCAACCTGGTCACCAAGGGCACCTGGGACAAGAAGCACACAGCGCGTCGCGGAAAAAACGAGGCGCAAACATCTGATGCCAGGAGAATGCTGAATCACAAATGTCAACAAATCAGTCAGTGAAACAAGTCGAGCAAATTGTCTTCGTCCAAATACGCGTGTTCAACTCACACATTGCCAGCACAATATATTCTATCAACCGCGCTGTCCATCAACACATCAATCAGCTATCGACGAATCATGCAACGCACAGCTTGACATTGTGAAGTGCATGCAAAGTCAGGAGACATGAAACCATCGTACATGCATCGCGCAGCATGAAGTCAGTGGTAAATGACACTCATCTTGACTTGCACAGCCAGCGAAGAATGCGCCAAGCGCCGCTCGAAGAACAAGACAGAACTTCAAGTCATCCACAGTCCAGCAGGAGTCAGGAAGAGCAGCCGCAAAAAACATCAAAACCTGAATTGACGCTATTTTGAGAAGCTCCTTAAATCGGGGTTTGTGAGTAGATGCTACCTCCAAAAAGTGGTTTGTTGATGGTTTCCCTTTTCAACCAACCAAAATGGACCGAATCAAAAGGGCGGAAAGGCTTCCCGCACCTCATCAGACAACTCCCCTGAGCTTCCTCTACCCGTTAGTCCGTTTCCTCGGTGGCTTTCGGAGCTTGAGTCCCTGGGGCGGCTTTTTCGGGCTACCTCAGCTCTTCCCCACCAGATTTAGTGAACCTCTTTCTTGTAAAACAAAATATTTGGGCGAACATCTCAAACATGTCAAGCTCGAGATCTCAACAGGGATCCTTATATTATACACCTGAACATTGCCTTGTAAATGGTGGTGTCCCTTTATTTTGGTGGAAAAAGCAATGTTTCAAATGGTTGCAAAATGGAGATCGTTTAAGGAGCCCTACCCCAGGTTCCCGTCTTCTCAACCGAAAAGCCGCTGGGCTTCCGAGCGTTGACATGAGGCCCTCGCTCGCTTCTGAGTGAGGAGAGCGCAAAAGCTTCTGGCGCGAGGTTTCGGTGTTGCGTCGGCAGGGGCGGGGGAGGGGGGGAAGGGGAGGTCACCAAACGCAGTTGTAATACGTATTTACATGCATATGCCTACATTATCTTATGCATGTAAATACAAATATATATATATATATATATATTCTATATGCATGCATGCATGCATGCATGCATGTGTATGTATGTATGTATGTCTGTCTGTATGTATGTATGTATGTATGTATGTATGTATGTATGTATGGATGTATGGATGTATGGATGTATGGATGTATGTATGTATGTATGTATGTATGTATGCATGTATGTGTGTATGTGTGTATGTATGTATGCGATGTATGCGATGTATGCGATGTATGCGATGTATGCGAGGTATGAATGTATGTATGCATGTATGTATGTATGTGTGTGTGTGTATGTATGAGATGTATGCGATGTATGCGATGTATGCGAGGTATGAATGTATGTATGTATGTATGCATGCGTGCATGTACGTGTGTGTGTATGTATGTATGTATGAATGTATGTATGTATGTATGTATGTATGTATGTATGTATGTATGTATGTATGTATGTATGTATGTATGTATGTATGTATGTATGTGTATGTATGTATGTATGTATGTATGTATGTATGTATGTATGTATGTATGTATGTATGTGTATGTATGTATGTATGTATGTATGTATGTATGTATGTATGTATGTATGTATGTATGTATGTATGTATGTATGTATGTATGTATGTATGTATGTATGTATGTATGTATGTATGTATGTATGTATGTATGTATGTATGTATGTATGTATGTATGTATGTATGTATGTATGTATATGTATGTATGTGTATGTATGTATGTATGTATGTATGTATGTATGTATGTATGTATGTATGTATGTATGTATGTATGTATGTATGTATGTATGTATGTATGTATGTATGTATGTATGTATGTATGTATGTATGTATGTATGTATGTATGTATGTATGTATGTATGTATGTATGTATGTATGTATGTATGTATGTATGTATGTATGTATGTATGTATGTATGTATGTATGTATGTATGTATGTATGTATGTATGCAATGTATGCGATGTATGCGATGTATGCGATGTATGCGATGTATGCGATGTATGCGATGTATGCGAGGTATGCGAGGTATCAATGTATGTATGCATGCATGTATGTATATGTGTGTGTATGTACGTATGTATGCATGCCTGCATGTATGCATGTATGCATGTATGCATGCATGCATGCATGCATGTATGTATGTGTGTATGTATGTATGCATGCATGCATGCATGTATGTATGTATGTATGTATGTATGTATGGTCCTGCATGTGTGCATACATACATATACATACCTATACAGGCATACACACATATGCGGCAACCCCAAGGCACCACACAAAAAGTGGTGTTTGCAATGTGTTTTTCTCAGTTGCTTTCAGCTTGTGCTGGACAAGGGTAGGAATGTGGAACAAATCTCGGAGAAAACTGATTTGTAGTTTTGGACTGAAAGGGAGTCATACATGTATATACAAAACGTGCGTGTATATATATATATGCGCAATCATATAGACAGAGAGAGAGAGACCTCGCGAAGAACTTGCGTACGCATGTGCATGTGCTATGTATACATATACATATACATATATATATATATGCTGTATGTATGTGTATATATATAACTGTAACATAGCCCTACTTCTTTGCAAGTGCATCAAGCGTGCATCCCCCAACAAAGCAGAAAACGGTATAGCTGGTGGTGCTTCAAATGTGGTCTTTTTACGGAGTCCAAAGCTAATGTGTACACCGGGCACCCAGGTGCTAAGTGAATCGCACCGTAGTGACCAAAGGCTTCAAAGCCTGAGTTCACTTCTTGAAAGCATTGACCAGCAAAGACTAAACGTTTTGTTCTCCAGCAAAATCATATGCGCAACTCGTCTGAAGCCGAAACACTAAACATAAAGCAAAGCCGCAAAGCCGCAAAGCCACAAAGCATCTTATGGTCAAGAGCCGCAAAGCCGCACATGGGGGCTCCGGGCGGTGGGTGTTTGGAGGTGTCCCACAAGCGAGCAACATGGAATTCGCACAAGCTCTCGGGCTGCCACGGATGTGTCTGATTGAGAGTGGGTGTTCCTGGTAGTTGCCAAACAAACCAGTCTTAAAAAGGGTTCCCTCATACCCAGACTTGCCCTGTCGGGCCCCCTACCTCTCACTACCCTCTCCATTCGCTCCCGGCTCGGTTCGCTCTGAGGTCCCTGGCAGATTGGGGGTTCAACTTGACCACGGAGCTGGCCCCTTCCCGGTTGAAAGCGGAATCTCTGATGAGCCAGACCTGAGCAAGACACCCTCGGGTTCCAGATCCCTCCGCGAAGGAGGGGGAGGAGAATCCGGGGGGAGGGGTCCGGGACCCAACACCCCATGCATTTCGTCTTCCCCGTACAAATGAAACTGAACCATAAGTGGAATTCCAGGGGTCACCCATCCCCCAAATCCATTCTTACGGGGGTGGGGATGTTTCCAGCTCGGCAAAATGGCCGAGTGGTTCTGAGTCATATCTGGCACGAATTGGTTCACCTGAAGAAGGCCCTTTCGATCTCCAGCTGGTGATGTTACAATATGCGAATACTCTGTGTATGTGTATATCTATATATGCATAGATTGTCTTGTCTTTTTCTGAAGGCAAGGGATGGTCCGAAAGGGAAACCAAAGGTAAAGCCACCATTCTGCTTGGGGTAGTCCCCTATTTTGCTACATACCCATCTGCATGTGCATATATATATATATATATGCGTATGTGTATCTGACTAGTGCTGAGTTGAGGCTTCTGTTCTGACCAGTGCTGACTTGAGGTTTGTGTTCCCTTCATGGTGGGCAGCAACGTTTCATGATGCCATGAGTGGGCTCGAGCAACATGAGTAGTGGCGAGTGGGAACGTCATGCTTGAGTTGTCTTCACGCCAGCACATACTGTCCTTTCTAACAGAGACCGAGAAGGCCAGCTTCGAGCTGACAGCCTGGAACGAGAATCCGGTTCCAGGTGCCTCCGGGTTAAGATTTAGGGTTCAAGTTTTTAGGGTTAAGGTTTAGGGTTCCTGGTTTTAGGGTTAAGGTTTAGAGTTTATTGTGTTAGGGTTGAGGTTTAGGGTTTGTTGTTTTAGGGATAGGATTGTTTAGGGTTAAAATTAGAGTTTATAATATTGAAGTTAAAGTTTAAAGTTATGTTTTTAGGCTTCAGGTTTAGGGTTTATGGTTTTAGGGTTAAGGTTTGGGGTTAAGGTTTTTAGGGTTAAGGTGTTAGGGTTCAGCTTTGGGCTGAGGTTTAGGGTGTCTGGTTTCAGGGTTCAAGGTTTAGGGTTAAGGTTTAGGGCTTATGGTTTTAGGGTTAAGGTTCAGGATTAGGTTTTTGGTTTAGGGCAGCCCTCTTGAACCCCCTGTTGTGTTCCTCTAACGACGACTGGTGGTGCTTGGATGAGACAGTGCCGCTGACGTTGCGGGTCCGGGCAAACCCCAGGAATTGGACGGATACATATATATATATATATATATGTACGTAATATATATGTATACATGCATATATACATATACATAAGTGTACATACATATATATATATATATATATGTACACCCACACACTTTGCGTAGCCATGCAAGATCTCCCCACCAGCCGCCCAGATCTGCCGGACCAGTCTCGCCCGAGGCAAGGACGCCATTGTCCACACCGTGGCACCAGGGGATCTGCACCTCGATTGACGCGCCGTGGCGCGGCGACGCGGCGACGCACATGGAACCAAGGCTCCAGACTTGGCTGTGGGTCAGAAAAATGTACAACAATGGCTACTCGCTAAATGGAGACTAATACTAAAACCTACGGTTTGCCCTGGGTCTTGGAATTGGTTCCACACCCACCAAGAAAGTGACTTCAATCCAGGGTCCACAAAAAAACAAAGTGACTTCAACCCAGGGGTTTGAGGTCCATGGGGAAATCACTTGCGAAAAGCTGAAAAGTGGAGCCTGAAAAGTGGAGCCCTGCATGGAACCCTTCGAGGTGTCGGGGCCATTTCGTGAGGTCGAATGGGTGTTGGGGTGAAAAGGGGAGGGGAGCCCCAAGTGAGTCACAATCAAAACCCGGTACAAAAATGGTCGACCCAGGACCATGTCTCAAGAACTAAGAAGGCGGAAATGTCCGCTGAAATTTATGGCTGGGAAGATTTCCCTTACCAAACCATCTACCCGAATCGGTCTTGATTGTGACTCAAATGACCATATGCAACTTGTCCCTGGGGAAAGTCGTATCTGGTTTGGGTGGTTTCCCTTCTCATCCCAGGTATCACGGACTCAAGTTGTGTCCACCGGTGCTCACCTTACCTCTGCATCCGTGGCTCGGGCTTCAACGAGGCCGGGCGCTGCGGTTTCCAACCAAAAGGCGAAGCTGCAAAAAAAAAGTGGGTCGTCCCTCCAAAGGGGGGTTCACCCGGAAGACAAAAAGAGCCTATGGCGGTTTTTTGAAGGGCGCCTTCAAAAAACGTGGGTCGTCCCGGGGGGGGGGGGGTTCACCCCTTTTGGAAAAAGAGCCTATTAAATTCTCTCAAGGGCACGGCTTGGGGCCGCTTGGAACTTGATCTCGGAATTTCTGCTGTTCCTTTGCTTCCAAACGAGTGGATTGGCCTCTCTAAACGAACTTTTGGTTTACCACTAAAACGGTCCAGACCGTTTTAAGCGACAAAAAAAATATCTAGGAAGTTGAGGTAGTGAGCAACTGAACCTCAGCACGGCCATGGTTCTGCGCACATCCCCGCCTCTCGATCTGGAATGTTCTCTTCCCACAGGAAGCCCTGGCAAGGACGGGCATGGGACCGGGTGGGTGGGGCTGCGATGTAGTCTACTTGGTTGTTGCAAGGATGGCATTTCTATGCACGCCCGCCCACAATGAAAACAGCCCCCTCCCCCACATGACTTAGGGTGTGGGGATCGGCAGCTAAACAAACTACAGCTAGTATAATTCACCGACCCAATATCAGGGACCCCAAGAGAGGAATCTTCAGCAGGGGTGAGGTCTCAAACGAAAACGCTTTCTGAGCAAAGACATCTGGGAATCTGGGAACCTCTAGAAAAGAGGTGGTCTTCCAACCTTAAAAACCAGCTGAGAAATGGTACTGATTACCAAAACCGCTGTGTTGGAGTCGGTTTGATGGAAAAACCCACGCCCAAGCAAAGAGAATCACCAGTCAGCAAGCACATCGCTTTTTTGCCAGGTTGTTTCCCTCTTTGCCGGCCATGGCAGCGGAATTGGGACAAAGAAACCCCTTTTTGCTTCAGTTTGAGCTGAGCTTCCCGTTTGAAAGGGAAATATAGCAACCCTGATACGTGGCTCTGGCTTTGGTATCAAACCAGAGCGGCAGCAACCATTAGTCTTTGGTCCTTTCCATTTGGTTGCTGCCCGATCTTGTCCCAACATGTGGATGCCATGATGTAGGGAACTCCCCGATCCGCTAGGCAATTTCCAGGTTCACTATGGTTTCTGTCATTGCAACTGAGCCTATGGCACATCCAGAATGAAATCTAATCATATCTAATTCACTGGACCCTCTGGTGCACACAAATAGTCGGGATGTGTGTCTACCAACCATTTCTGAGTATTTTCCAACCATTGAACATGATAGCCAAATCTTACAACTCGGTAAGTGGCGGAGGTCACCCATCTCATTCGGGCAAATGATTGATTAATATGAGGGCGTCCCAGAGTATGTTGACTTTGGGCGGGGATGCCCCATTCACCCACCAGGTTGCTAAATCCGTGGTCGGCCTTCCTGGGCTTGTATCTTGACCAGTAACCTCTTAGCAGCATATCCTCACGGTTTGAGGTCCTTGCTGAAGCAAATGCAGTTTTTCTTCTTCTTTTTCTTCTTCTTCTTCTTCTTGTCATCATCATACATGCCATAGAAACCAAAAGGGAAAAATGAGCCAGCTATGAAGAAGACCCAGCAGGCATCCAAGCCGAGTCTTCTCGCAGGCCCGGGCGATGGCATTCTCGCAGGCCCGAAGGCAGGCCCAAACCAAAAGTGACCCTTGGAAAAACCGCAAGGACACCAAAGTTTGCAACCAAAAAAAGTGAAGCCAAGAGTGGATCCAATGGTAGGTTGGTTTGGCTTGGTTTGGTTTGGTTTGGTTTGGGTTGGGTTGGGTTGGGTTCGGTTGGCTTGGTTTGGTTTGGCTTGGCTTGGCTTGGTTTGGGTTCGTTGGTTGGTTGGTTCCTTGTGAAGCATTCCGAACAACCCTTCAGCCTTTGCAAAAAGTCACGGCTCGAGCCTGGTGCAACTCTCGGCGGTCGAGCACGTATTTGTACCTCAGTCACCCAGGCTCGGCGCGGCTTGCCCCTTTTGGGTGCCTCGCCTTGTTAAAAGTTGGTACCCCCATGTTTGGCGGTCGGTCATCGAGGGAAAAGGAAAACCCTTGCGCCATGTTGGGTGGGTCCCCTAAAAACAGACACACCCGGATCTAGGTCCCTGTACCATACTTCGACAGCTTTCCCCACGTTTACGTTTGCGGACACGTCTTGGAAACGGGCAACCATATGCCCTGGGCCTTCGAGCGCTAGAGCCGCTCGGGTTTCGCAAGCCACGGGGTGAGATCAATCAAGGGCTTGCCAGAAGCCAAGTGGATTCCCTGTCCCTCAGTGCAAGGCCAAGTGCCCCGGCACTTCACACGAAAAATAGCTAATAGGGTCTCATCAGAATCTGTCCTAATCTGTCCTACAAGGGTCGATGAGAAGGATCCAAAAAAGCCTCAGAGGCATTTGACAACCA
This sequence comes from Effrenium voratum, assembly GCA_963377175.1. NCBI lineage: Eukaryota > Dinophyceae > Suessiales > Symbiodiniaceae > Effrenium > Effrenium voratum. The sequence goes on along the minus strand of CAUJNA010003733.1, from coordinate 116,194 downwards.
AGGCTAGGTCATTTCACCGTACTGAGGTAGGTACCCCGCGTAAAACCCATTCGAGCCCTCAGAATCCTGCAACGCTCTGGGAAAATATCTTGCAGTCCCTAAAGAACCTTCATGAGCTCGTTTTACCTGGTGAGTTCATCTGTGCAGAACGCTGGCAGTCGGGACCTAAGTCGAGGCTCACAAAAGGGGATGGTCTCCAAATCGCCAGCATCAGAGAAAAAGGCAGCGAAAAGGACATGGGCAAATGCCCATCTTTCAGCTGTGTGAGGTGGGTGACCCTCCAGCCCTCCCCACAAGCGGCTCGACTTTTTGCTCGCGGAAGCTGCAGCACATTGGCTGGGAGCTTCGGCCGGAAGTAAATGCTTCGGTAACTTGGGTGCCCCGCCATGTAAGCGCTAAGGCTTGTGTCTGTGAGAGTAGCCCTACTCAGTTTGGGTGACCCTTACCCAGCAAGAATTTCGGTGGTATTTGTTTGAGGGCAATTCCCCTTCTCGTGGTTTACAGGGAAACCAAAAGGACAACCACTATTTGCATCGTGCAAACCCCTATTTTGACGCATACCCACATGGCTTCCTTCATCGATTTCACGGAGAGTGCCAATGCTTCGCTTGGGCACGCGCAAAGCCCGCTCTACACGCTACACGCTACCGCGTGAAGCGCCCGCCGAGCGGCAACGCATTCCCCTCCGCCATTTCAGGGAGAGGAGGGGAAAAGGCACCCCCAATTCCATACAAGGGGGTTGATCAATATACCTGGCCCCAAAATGACCCATGAATAACGCTCTTTTTACGGAGTGGGGAATATCATCTCTTTTTCGAGGGGTTCCCCAATGGTCATCCATTGCAAGGGACCTTTTGATCAACCCCCACATCTAGTCTTCCCCACAGAGTGGGGGGGGCTTCGAGGGGGGAGGGGGTGCGGGGGCGTGTCTTCCATATACTTGGAAGACGGAGTCGAAATTTTCATCGTCCCCCACAAGTGGGGAGGGGTCAAATTTCCTAACTATCTGATCCCATGTATTTTCCAGATTCTGGTCCGTACGTAGGCTGAAATATGTTGAAAAACCAGAAAACAAAGGCTGGTTTTGCAGGAGATTCGAGGATTATGGTCAGCGATCAGCAGTTGGAAAGCTAGCTTTAGTTTGTAAGTCATCCCCCAAAGGGGCAAACAGGACCGCAATAGACCCCCACCACTTGCCTACCAAATTTGTTCTGGTTCTGTTTAACATGTTGTCAACCCTAAAATGACAAGTAAGGAGGAAACTCAAAGAGGAAGGTGAAAAAGGCGAGCCGCTGATCTCTATAGGTGGCTCGTCTTTTAGGAATTGGACCCAAAAAAATGGCCACATCGGCTTTCTTTTTGGCTTTCCTCAAACCATCAAAAACAGGTGCCCTCAAAAAAGACACCCATACATGATCGATCTTTTGTTCAGAGACAGACCTTTTTCGTCCCCCCCAAAGCCAAAGGTCACCTCCATTTGCTCTTCAGTCGGGAAAAACTGAGCAAATATGTCCAGGAGTGAACTCGATTATCTTTGAAACCAACAGGGGAAACTCAAACAAGCATCTTCATTTCCCCAAGGTAAATACCAAAACAATGGCTAGGTTGTCAACCCCCCCCCCTCCCCACCACTTCCATTTGCTTAAGCCCCCTGGAAAAAACATATATATTTTTTCCAGAAGGGATAAATTCCCTTTTAAACCAACCAAGGGAGATCAAAAATCGTCTTCAGCAAATGGAAGACCAGGGACTGACTGCGACTCGCCACCTAGCCACGCGCCACTCACCGGACTCAGCGGACCGCTTGCGCCGCCTCGGCGTCCTCGGCCGCCAGCGGCTCCTGGGTCTCCGCCGGCGTCGGGGCGCAACTGCGCTTCACCTCGCTGAAGGCCGCGGCCAGGTAGCTCACGGAGGCCACGATGTTGAAGGAACCCGTCCTGGCTATTGCGAGGCTGAAAATACCTTGCAAGTGGGAAAAACCTGTGGGCCAGTGGGGGAACTTGTGGGTGAGGTCCATGTGCGTCCGTTTGCTTTTTGATTCCTTGCAAGTGGAAAACACGTGTGGGTGAACTTGTGGGTGAGGTCCGTGGGCTGAACCTTTTGCAAGTGGAAAAACTTGTGGTTGAGCTTGTGGGTGAAATGGAAACTGCCACTAAATGAACTAAACGAAACTAAGAAGGGAAGGGGACGGCCGGGAAGCTAAAAGTTAACCGCTAAACTCCCCATTTGGAAGGGCATTCCTCATAAACATTACTAGGCTGCCCTCAGATCCCCTAAAAGTTGAAAACTTGTGGGTGAAATGGAGAAACTATCACTAAACCCCGTATGCCCTTGAACTAACCCACACAAGTCTGAGCGTTTAGGCCCATTTTCGTGAGTCAAGGGGGGAACTCCCCGAAAGGAGGTTCCTCACAATGCCAAGGAGAGCAAATCCTGTTGAACACATGTCCCGACAAAGGAGCCCGGCAAAAACCTCACTTTTGCTGGATGAAAGGGACCAAAAGAGTTAAATGAACCTCATCTTGGAGCGCTTTGGATTCAGTTTTTGCTTGGTAGGTAACCAGAAACAACCAGCACGTCAAATCTAAAGGCGGACATATGTCTTTTGTTGTCTTAAGGTCCATGTGGAAGCAAACAAAAATACTGAAGGTGGTTGAGCGTTTGCTCAACTTGCAGCAACCTGCCGACCTGTTTCCAACCATGTTGAGGGGATTGCTGGTTTAGTGCTTGGCTCTGTTCCGAGTTTTTACCCGAGGGTGTCAGGATCCAAGTGCAAACCCAGCGGCACGCAGAGATTCACCGCCGGCTTGTTGGGCTCCTGAGGGCAATAGCCCGGAAGACACATGCTGTACAAAGACAGTCACTAGGTCCTCCAGGGAGGTTAGAATAAGGATACCCGATTTTTTCTTTTAGTCTATTTTGGGGAACCCTCCCAAGCAATAACGGGGAGAGAAGGGCACTACTGAGAAACCTAGGTCAGCTTCCCCCAAGAGGGCAAACAATGGCCTGACTGGAAGGATCCTTTGCCTTTCACACCGATACCGACCCCCAAGGCCCACGGCCCACCCACCCCCCTTTTAAGTTGTATGTCGGACGGGAGAAAAAGAAAAAAACGGCAACCGCCCATGCACCCCCCTTTCTGTGTTCTGGAAGGGGCGCCCTGGGCCAGAAAAGGCGGGTGATCACATTCGGTTGAGCCTGGACCTCATCGACTCTGCTTCTTTTTCGGCCCGTATCAAGCTCATAGGTGCCATATGAGAAAAAAGGGCACGCCTTTCTTTGTTGTTGTTTTGGAAGGGAAACCCAAGAAAAAGATCTCCGCTGAGGGTCTGTCCTGTAAGAGTCGTAGTCAAACCATTTTTTTTGAGTGTCTGCCCACAACCAGGCAGATGATTGACAGGGCGGATGCTTCGGACGTTCGAATGGGTGTTTCTTTTTTGCCTTAGCTTCGAAAGGAACTGGGAAGCGCCACACCCGGAACACAACACCCTTTTCCGGGGCCCCCACACCCCCCCACACCCCACACCCCCCCACCCACACCGGGGAGGGGGGGAATGAAAAACCTGCCAACAGGGATTTGAACAACCCCTTCCTCCGGACACTCCGTGGCCAAAATCCCGATGTACCCGGCAATGGTGGTCAAGGCTGCGACCACCGCCTCGGGGACTTTTTGCATGGGCCAAAGGTGATGTTGAAACAAGGGAAATGCAAGGAGCCGCCACTGGTATGGGAAGCAGGAGCTGTGGTTCTAGTCCATATGTGCTCAACTCAGGCATGCTCGGGATGTCCCAGCAAAGACCGTGTCATGAGCGAAGCGGTTAAACGCTATCCTCAAAAGGATGAAGTAGAGGGCCATGCGCATAGGCGTCCTTTTCGGGGAAATAGATGGCCCTGGTAGATGATTGAACCACCAGGTAAACCAGGAATCGCCCTCCATTGTTCGACCAAAACAACCAAAAAGGCCACCTATGGCTAGCCGTGGATCCTCCAAGCACTCCAGGTGTTTTTTTCACGAGCCCCTCTCCTCCGCCTGCAGCAACTCGCTCACAGTGACCCGTGAGAAAACGAGCCGATGGCTCAAAGGGGCAGTCAAGAAAACAAGCTGGACCTCTTCAGTGGCGGAAAAAAAAATGAGGCGGGTCTTGCTGATTGGCACGATCTGCATAGGGAAACCTGTTCAAAACAACCCAGGTGTCGTGTTTGTCTTGTGTCCCTGTGAAGTTAGCTGAGAAGGGCAAGCCGCAAAAGCATGCGCATGGAGGCCGTCTTTGGCCGGGCAGCTGAGATGTCCAGGCTGCACCCCATCTTGAAGTTCTCATTGTCAAGCTTCTCGGCTGCAGGGCATTCCAGCGTGCCTCACAGACTGAGTCAGTCAGTCATCAGGCCCGGCACAGTGGAGCGTCGACCCTGGATTTGAGAGGAACCGGGTGGATGAATGGGATGACCTCTCCATCAACTAGGGGTTCATTCATCCCGGTCAGCATGAAGTGATGAAACCTTCCTCAAGGCAATCTTGACCCTCTTCCCCTCCAGCCTCTCTCTAATACCGCTTTCCGGATTTCCGGACCGGAAGGGTACCGTGCGTGACTCCCAGCGGATTGCCAAATTCTGTGCTCTTGGTTGACGTTGGAAGTGGAGCGAAAAAAAGGTATGCAGCTAAGTGGGGATTTCCCACTAAACCACAATAAGCAAAAATGTAAAATGTTTCCCAACAACAACCATGTGATACCCACAACTCACCTTCGGGGGAAACCCCGAAAATGGGGGATCCAGGAGGTCGAACAAGGTTGGCGGCGGGCCTTCCGCGAGATGAAAGACCATTGAAACTGGGCTGTCCAAGCTGATAGTGGGTGAAACAGAATCCCCAAAACCAACTAGAAAAGCAACTCATAAGCGAGAAAGACCCGGCTGGCTGGCTCCGAACCGCCTTCCAAGAAAAAGGCTGGGCCTGAACTTCGCCGCGCCTGCGGTCACGAAGAGCCCCGTGGCCGCGGTAAAGCCCACCAAGGAGGCGATGTCGAAACCGCACTTCACCAGCTGGTCGCGCCGGGCGTTGCCCTAAAGCGACTTGGCTGCGGCGCTCAAAACTGTTTTGGAAAACCCATTTTGGACATGGTAGGTGAATTCACCACCCGTCTTACAACCTATTTTAGTGGGGATTGGGTGGGGGTACAGGATTTTGACCCATGGCCATTTCGATTTCGGCGGGAGGGGTCCTGTTGAGGATCAGAAAAGCGCAAGAGATGGATCCATCTTTTTGGCCCGGCGTGGCCGTGTGCCCAGCACAGGACGGCCAATCTTCAAGTGACAATCATGAGCACTTTTGGAGGGGGCCCTAGATGCTCTGCCCCCACCCACCTGCTTTTTTGGGCTAGACAAGTCCTATTGAAGAGTTGAAGAAGGGCATCCCATGACTACAGATCCCTTGGCCGCTCCCAGAAGTACGCCAGCTGTCCACCATGTTTTTCAAAGAAAATAAAAACCTGCGTTGCATTTGTTTGAATAAAAGCCCGATGCTTGTTTCAAAGAGCCTTGAACATTGATGGGCCATGCATGCCCTTGTTTCCCCCGACTGCCGCCTTCTTGATGTGGCGCTTGATTTTCAGCCACTCCTTGTTGTCCCAGATGAAGCCGCCCACGGGGCCTACAGACGGGTCGTTGCTGGTCGACTCACGGCTGGCTACCACAAACGTCGGCCGGCTCGTGCTTTGATGGTATGAATCCATGCTTTTTTGCAGGGATGCCTCTGTGTTGCCGGCCAAGAACCCTCAAAACTGGTGGTAAGCGGGGTGATCCTCCCCAAATAGCCATGGTACTGACCGACTTACCAAGTTGGTTGAGAATCAAAAGTCAAGCCTATCTTGCCAGGAACTGTAAACCATGCCGATGCCCCAAAAAAAGGCTGCAAAAAAGAGACCCTAAGTATCATAGTTCCCCCATGGTAGGCTTCATGGCCTCAACCCATATGCCGAATGTTCCCTTTTCGCAAGTGGCTTTCTGCTGAGGTCCAAGCCAGCTTTGCGCTGGATAGCCACAGACACCCATAAACACAAACGCCCTATACTGCCTCCCTCCTGTGGATGGTTGCGAAATCCGTGGGCAACCACTCCTTGCTGCTATTTACCGGGGAATCATCAGAAACCAGGGAATCTTGGGTGGTGCGAAATGGATTTCGTCAGGTCCAAGAGGCTTTC
>CAUJNA010003733.1:90000-105000 GCA_963377175.1 Effrenium voratum | reverse complement strand
AGTAGTAGTAGTAGTAGTAGTAGTAGTAGTAGTAGTAGTAGTAGTACTAGTATTACTAGTAGTACTAGTCGTAGTAGTAGTAGTAGTGGTGGTGGTGGTGGTGGTGGTAGTAGTAGTAGTAGTAGTAGTAGTAGTAGTAGTAGTAGTAGTAGTAGTAGTAGTAGTAGTAGTAGTAGTAGTAGTATGATTGTGATTATGTTTACTGTTTTGCTTATGATTATTACCATTGTATTATCACTATCATTATGTTATTGCGATTAGTATTATCATCCTTATTATTGTTAGTAGTAGTAGTAGTCGTCATCGTGGTCTTCGTCGTCGTCGTCGTACTTGTATTATTATCATCATTGTTATGATTATGACAATTGTTGTAATTCTTATTGAGGATACCGTCTATACTCAATGACTGTCTTCAGGGGATGGGAATAAGGGATTGTTTCCACTGACTGGCCTGAATGGATTTTGAAGCCTGAAAGCTCCAGTTTGCGCTGAAATCGCACGGCCTGCCCGCAAAGACTGTCTGAAAGGCATTGTTTCAAGTTTCAAGCAAACCAAACGCAGCCAATAAAACGAAACCAAATTAAGAGCTTTTCCCACAAACAATTTTGAAGGCGAAGAGAAGGCTGAAAGGGTTTGAAAAATGTTGCCGAGAGGAAGCTGCAAAGGTCAAGTGAGCCAGGTAGAATTATTATTTCTATAAGTTTGAAAGCTTTGCGCCCAAAAACAACTTGTTCAGCAAGTGAAGGCAGCAATGGGAAGGCAAAGGCACCAATGGTATATAACCAAAGCCCATTGCCCCGAACAGTGGACCAACGTGAAACTAGCCATAGGGCTCCAGCTTGTTTTGACACATAACATGTGTGCATGGTTCGAGGTGTCAACAGAAAGCCCAAATCCCCCTTCATGGGTTGATGCCCACAGCAGCCACGCAGTAAGTTTCACTTGCTGGCTGAAGGTTCGTGCGCGTGGCTACAAGTGGCTAGGCACAGTTTGGGCAGCCCCTGCAACCTCCATGGGTTTTGCAAGCAAGCGCTTGGGCCATGAAAAGAGGTCCCTGGGGCTGAATCCCAACCACATGACGCGGCCACTCATGGTTCAGGGGTTCAAGCATCGTTCTTCTCTGACGACAACAAGCAACCAGTCAGCCTAGATTTTGGATTTCTGCAAAGAAGGATCTCTAGAAAAAGAATGCGAATGGACCCCCCCAACCCCAAAAAAATACTGCGAACCTCCCTGCCAAACATATATAATAACAACTACAAAAAAAGACACGACACTGCCCCAAGAGGCGGACTGGGAACCTCCCTACTCCAAACAAAACTACTCCCCCCCCAAAAAAACAATGAAAAAAAACAAAAACACCCGCCCCAAACTCCCAGGTCAAAACACCCCGGCACGTTTTGTCCCACGACGGACTCGATCCATCGATCCCCTTCGCTGCGAGTGGCCCACGTCCCCCGCGCAGTTGGCCGGGAGGTTGGGGGTTTGTTGCACCGAGGCCGCGCAGTCGGAGGCCGCGCGGGCCAAGAAGGCGGCCTAAAGCAAAGAGAAGCGCCAAGCGTAGGCCGCTTGGGTGAGAATCGGAGGGGGTCCACTGGTTTCGAGGGTTTGGTGCAAGAAATCGAGGAGCTTTTGCTTGGAAACGGATGGCATACACACGATCTGAGCCAGTGGAACCCGTCCGGCTTTTTAGCCACTCCCATTTACATACTCAACCAGGGCTTCAAATATCCAAACCAATTCAAACTACCAACTCGGGGGGACTTCTGGGATGGCTTATGTTGGGAAACAAAACCCCCGGGTTGGCTCGGTCACCAATCCAAACTGCCAACTAAGGACCCTGAAAGCACTCCAAGCCCCAAGATCGGTTCTCGGAGGGAAAGACACCGCAAAAGAAATATGAAATATCCAACTGGTGGTTTTTGGTGGGGCAGGTCCCCATTGGTCGTGCTGGTAATCATATAACCTCTCATATACCAAACGAGGCTTTTGGTTATGTATAAAAACAGGGGAAATCACAAAATCGTTAGTTGACTTTGGGTGTCCCTAAACACTCCCAAAAAACAATACCCTCAAGATTGCAAGTTGCCTGGGACCTGAAATCCAAGGCTTGACCTGTTTGAAGATATGTCAAGGTCGTCTCTTCAGGCTTCTTTTTCGTGGCTCGGTCATGGCGGTTTCTCCCCAAGGGGGGGGGGGGGAACCCGAAAAGTGTTTTTTGTTTCCCAGGTGTTCTGTTTAAACGGAACCACGCCAGGCGTTGGCCAAAACCCTGCAGTATGATGGCTCGAAGGCCAAAGGAAAAAATGCCCATGGGTGGTCCCCTTTTTTCTATTGTCGAAATGGGGAGAGGCCCCCAATCCAAATCTGTACTCCAAAGTGGGAGGCGGAAAAGAGGAATCGTGGACCATCTGGCACAACGATTGCGGATTGATTTCAACATCCTTCCCCCCAAGAACAAAAGGCATGTTTAGCCCCCCCTTTTCCAGCCACCCTGAAAAAAGAGAAAGGAAACGAACAAGAACAAAGAAAAACATACGAGACATACCCAATCCGAAAAAAAAAAAAAAAAAAAAAAAAAAAAAAAAAAAAAAAAAAAAAAAAAAAAAAAAAACTGGACAGAGTCCACCTTCCTTTTTCCTTTTTGGGGGACAACCACCAGAGACGCGGCGCTGTTTCCGAACCCGCCCGGGATTCTCCCTCCAGGCGGCGATGAAGCTCACCAGGGCCACGGAGGTCTCGATGCCGATGCGGCAGGCTGCGGAGGGTTTCGAGTTCGAAAGTCGTATCGAAAGTCGGAGGCTCCAGATCCGACTAAGCCGTTCTAACCCTTCAGAATAAGTGCACGTTGCCCTTGTTTCCAGTTTTTCCCCAAGTCGGACACGGAGGGGGTAATTGGGGGAGTGGGGGGGAGGTAGGGGGAGTGGGGTGAGTGGGGGGTGAGTGGGGTGAGTGGGGGTGAGTGGGGGGTGAGTGGGGGATGAGTGGGGTGAGTGGGGGATGAGTGGGGGATGAGTGGGGTGAGTGGGAGGTTTTGATGGTTTTTTCTCCGAGTCGGACACCGGGGAGGGGGTAGTTGGAGTGAAGGGTGAGTTGGGGGGTCTTCCAGTGGAGAGATTAGAAGAAGGGTACCAACTTCTTCCTGTCGTCTATTTTAGTAGGGGAACCCTCCCAACCCAAACAAGTTGGTTAGAAAGGGCACTCCCCAGGAACCCGCTGATTTGAATCGGGACTCGTTCCGAGCCAAGCCTTCGGGAACACGTGTTGCAACTGCGGAAACCATGGGCTTGCGCAAGCCCACGTCTGTGATACCAGGTAAATTCCCAATTTGTGTTCGTCCTCCAGGCAGAACTTCTGGTATCACGAAACTGATACTTTCCCTCAAGATGGGTTGGTTTCCATTTGGTTTGTCCTTGAACCATCCCAAAATCATAACACCCTCACAACCCTCACCGAGACCTAAGTTCTGGGTCCAATGGCCTGCACTCCCCCAAGACCTTACGAAACACCCATTTCCTGCGCCAGTGGGTAGGTGGTTTCATAGACGCTCATCCATCCCAGGTATGGGTGCTTCTTGACATTTTTGGCACGAAGTAGAATGCTTTGACATTGACCAAGACGAATTCCGGGAATTTATGGACCTTCGACGACCATAGGCCCGTACCCGCCCATACCCATACCCAGGAACTAGGAACACTCCCAGATGAACCCTGGAGGAACCCCCCAGATCCATCGGATTCGAGGAGTCTCTTGAAGCCCTTGGTGTCAGGCTGCCCTCAAAACAGAAGGCGGCAGGCCGGGCCCAAGTCTTCTTTGGCAGCTCCAGCCGCCAGTCCCCCCCCAGTCCGCCCCCACTCCCTCCCCTACTCCCCCCTCACTCCCCTCCCCCCGACTTGGGGAAAGAAAGCAGGGTTGAAGCACAAAAGCAGCCGCTAGAACGCGACCATCGGGCTGATGAGTTCTACCAATAGGGGCTAGAACGCGACCATCGGGCCATAGTGGTTGTATTCTGTACACCCTCCTTCCAACAATGAAAGTTGACAGGAGGCTTGGAAAACTACGTTCCTTTTGGGGAAGCCGCATGTCCACTTCCATGATTGTTGGAAAGAGGGTGCTCCATTTGTCCAACTTGCAAGCAAACAGATAAGACTTTTTCCGGTTGGACCTTATCCCAGCAAAAGGAACTCACTTGAAATGGTGCTAAGCTAGGTGACGCTTAGAACCAAACGGGAACTCTATATGTAATATAGCTAGCATGTGTATATATATATATATATCATAGTAGTATATATAGTGTGCATATATATGTATATGCATATCTCTCTCTCTCTCTTCATCGCCACAGGGAGTCTGCGTTGCGTCTTTGCTCCGCCTTGGGAATATATGCAAATATATACATATATACATATATATATATATATATATACACATATACATATATATAATGGTGTAGAGCATCATAGTATATGCATTATAGATTCCTTCGAACTCTGCGAAAAACCACGGAAAAATCGAAAACGAAAAGCCGCGGTTCGCCTTGATCCAAAAGGTCCAGGAGCTTCTGCCTCTGGTCCTCCCGAAACCTCACTGAGTGATGTGCACCCACGTCTGGGTTACCCCCACATGGCTATGGGTCAAAAATGCGTGCCCAAAATGGGTTGCCCTGGTAAATGGAACCAAAAACTAAAACCTGCGGTTGCCTGGTGGTTTTATTTTGACCCATACCCACATGAATCACAATCAAGACCTGGTGCATAATAATGGTGAACCCAAAACCATGTAAAGAGTTGCCAAGGCGGCCGCACCTAATTCTGGCTGGGATTGCCCCTTACTAACCTTCATCTACTCAGGTTTTGAGTGTGGCTCACATGATTCCATTGGTTTTTGGTTTTTACTCCCTAAGGAGCTAGCCCCCTTGCACTCACCCCGCGAATGGGATTCCACAAATTGGGCGAAACACCCTGAAATGGTGTTCGTTTTGGTCTCCCTTTGGTTTGCCCTCCCTCCAATGGAACAGGGAGGTTCCCCAAAAAGAAAGTAGCCTTCAATACCCTCCAAACATCGGCTGCCATGATTGGAGGGACAGCAACCCACTGTTTGGACAATGGTGGTTGCCTTTTCTCTCGTACCAAAAGTGGGGGCTTCTCCCCCATTTTGATAAACACCAAGGGTTAAAACCTGGGTCGTGTTCCACCAGATGCCTTCAATGGGTGTCACAGCTGTTCCCTTCAAAAGACCAAGGGACCTGATTGGCATGTGGAAGCTCCCAATTGAAACACATGCAAGAAATTCCTCTAACCGAAAGAAACCAAGTCAAGAAAAGCGAGTAAAGACTTAGGGTTCTGGAACGTGAAACCAAAGAACTCCTGTTGCCCCCATGAGCTCGTTCCAATTGATCCAGCTGTCTCCTCCGCTTGGGCCACGATTGCCGGACGCGACAGGAAGGATCACCAGCAATGACAGAAGCAACACTTGCTCATGTGTCGACCTCATTGAATCTGGAGATGCTACGAGAATTCCAAAGCCTGAAGCAAGGCAACTCCGAGTAAACACAGTGAGCTCGTTTTACCCCGTCATTGGCTCGCCAGAAGAAAGGTCCGCAGAGGATTGACTTTGGTCAAAACAATAGCTGGGACGCGTGCAGCCTAAACTTTAGCTCTCGAATCAGGGATGCATTGAAGTTCATTGATCTGCACGTTGGACCAGCGTTTCTGTCAAGGATCAAAGGCCTAGGGCCAAGCAGCAGGTCGATCCTGATGATATCCGCGAAGCGGTCCGCGGTGATGACATTGTGGGCGGTGCTCGCCCGGTCGCAGCCCTTCACTGCTCCATTGATGATGTTCCCCAGTGTAGCGATGAAGGTGGCCACCAAATACCTCCGCTCAAAAAGGCTCCGACATTTTCCTCGGGGAACCCCCAGATCACAATGAACCAACCCTGCACCAAGATTTCAGAAAGTTGAGAGTTGAAAGTTGAGAGTTGAGAGTTGAGACGTGAGAACCCCTGTTGGTTGGATTGAAAGGGACACTGAAAGGAAAACCACCATGTTTGCTTCTTCTTTTTTTGGGGGGGGAAGAAGTTTCCACTAAAAAGACACACCCACGATTCAAGATTCAATCCGAGTTTCCAAAACTTTTGTGGTCCCTGGTGTTTGTTCGCTGCTATGACCATTGGTGAATATCCATTCATGAGTCCCCGAGGTGGTGCACTGAGGTGGTCAGTTGCTCGCCGCCAAGTAAGCGACCCAGCATAGCTGAAGGATAAATGTTGGCCACATGAAACTAGGTAGAACCAGCCAATAGAATGGTCGTTGGGTCTTTTGGTATGAGTTGAACTGAATCAGGTTTGTTCCCCAAGTTGGCATGAACCAAACTTGGTGGTTGAAACAAAGGAACCGATTTTGTCAAAATCAGCTTCCAGATTGGCTCGTCGACCACAGAAACCCGTAATCCCTTCGGCCCCAAACCGACCATGCGTAGCTTTCCCATTTAGTGGTGAAACTCCTCTTTTTTCGGTGATTTCCCCAATGGTCATCCCATGTATGAGGGTCCTTTTGGTCAACCCCCATTTGTCGAACTTCCTGTATTTCAAAACATGAATAGAGTTAGGCCCAGTTGTAGAATGTATATCGTACTGTTTGCTTCACTTTGAGTCACTTGGTAAAATGTAAGATGTATCCTAAGTCTACCCCAGGGTGAGTAGTCCACTTTGCTGAGTATTGGCCACTTGGCTATGGGTCAAAACCCAAATCGTACCCCCATCCCAATCCCCACAAAAATAGACCGGGAAAAAAGCAACTTTCGCTGGCGACTCGGTGGTATCGGGGCCCGGAGGAAAATTTCTCGGCCAGGTCACACATCGATGGTGCACGCGGCGATGGGCACGGCCAGAGGATCTGCAACGATCGCCTGACCGCGGGGAAAACGGATGGAAGACACACGAGCCTCCCTCGAATTGGCCATGGGTCAAAATCCAAATCGTACCCCCAGTGAACATTCCGAATCACTGATATAGACTCAAATGGGTGATGAATTCACCTACCCCAAAATGGGATCCCATTGGTTTTGGCCCACAGCCAAATCCCCAACCGCCACCAATCCAAACCACCAACCAAGGGTTACCTGACACGCCGCGGATGCCCAAAACCATGCCCAGAAGAAGGTCCTTGGAGCGCTGGAATCATACCTCACGAATTGGGCTTTGACCAGACCTGCTTCTAGGGGTAACTTCCATTTCCATTCTTTCCAGGGATCCGGATCTTTCTAGAAAACAACAAAAAACCCTGGGGAAATGGCTGGTTTTTGAAACGAACGATGGCTGAAAAGAATGGGGAATCAACCCCTAGACTGCTACCTTGTCGCTCCCGAAGTCAGTATGCCCAAGCAGAGCCCTAAGGCTGCATCAGACCCTCAAACGGGCCCGTGCCAAAGCAGGGGCAACCCGAAAATGGTGGCGTTCCAAATGGTTTTCTTGAAACCAGGAATACAAGGGGCTGCCGTTTCAATTTCAAGGAGTGACGCGTCGCTCCCAAAATCCTCTAGAGGTGGCAAACACCGACCATGGAAATGACTGGCTTGAAGCGGCCTATGCCAAAGAGCCGTTTCAACCAAGTCTGCAACCACCCCGAAATGTGCGGCATTCCTAAAACACCTTCATGCATCGCTCGTTTTGCCCCCCTCTAAACTGTTCGGTGAGAATTCGAGCTCCAGCCTGCAGCTGCCGATGGAGAGCGTCAATCTGCAGTTCTTTGCTCCCTCAGCTCAGGAAAAAAGCCTGGTTCTGTTGATTGAGTTTAAAGGGAAACCCTCTCGAAGCTCTGTGGCCAGAGACAAAGGGAAAACTGGTTCTGTCGATTTGTCGATTGAGTTTCAAGGGAAACCCTCTCGACTGGCAAAAAAGCAAGAGTCATTGGGTTTCGAAACCAAGTCAAAAGTTGATATCAGCTTCCCCGCCCGGTGATTTAGTGGTGTTCCGGACTGTTTCCCATTTGCCCAAGAACCAGGGGCCTGTTCAAACCGAGCCCCAGTTCCCACCGGGCCCTCAAACACAAACTTGGGGTGACCTGCAAAGGTTGATCAATTTGCCAGCGGTTTCCATTCATCACCACTCCAAAATCCAACTTGAAAGGGACATGGCAACCGGAAACCCCCCAAAAAATGAGGGGGGGGGGGGGGGGGGCACGGCCACCGAACACGCTGCTAAGCTGGGCTTCTGTTCCGGCCCGTATCCACGTGCAGCACCTCCATCATGTCCTCCACGCCCATTTCGCGCGCCACCTGCGCGGCGCGGCCCCAAAATGGGGAGAACAACCAAGAAGAGGAGCGGAGGTCCAAAAAAAATAACCAACCGATGAAGCAAGGCTACCAAGGAATCGTCGAAAAGTGCCCATAGCTTGAGCGTTTGCTGTCCTAGGTTGAAAGTGCCAAAGGCTTCAAGGATCCCAACGATAGGCAAGAACGAAACGCATCTTCGAACCATTCCATGGCGTCAAAAGAGGGCAACTGCTTGTTGAGGGAGCCCTTGGTGAAATGGTCTTGAAAGGGAAAGTTGGGGGCAGAATCTGCTTGGGGTCCCCATTTTTGTTTGAGCCCAACCCTTTTTTCGCGAGGACCTCGCCTGGAGCGCTGGCTTGGACGTGGCAAGCGACGGCGGCATTTGCGGCTCCGACTGGGTGGGGGCAGCGGAGAGCCAACGGGCGGCGCCGAGGCAACAGGCCCCAAGCCTTGGATCGCGGCCGGAATTGTCGTTTTTTTTTCCCCAGGACTTGGAGCCCCCAATCTTGGCCCCCAAATGGCCCCCCTTGGGGCGTTCCGGGAGGTTTTTTTTGGAGCCCCCAAGTTTGGTGCTCCTGGTTGTTCCTCAAATGGCACCAAGGTGTTCTTGGGTTCTTCCTCAAATGGCACCAGGGTGTTCCTGTGTTTGCCTCTTGGCGGTCCTTTACAAGCACCAAAGAAGGGGCATTCACTCCCAAAAAAGGAGCCACACCCATCTGAGGCCATCTGAGGTCTGTCCAAATCGGAAAAGATACAGCCCGGAGCGCAAGGCTTGGAACCTCCAAAGAGGTATGTCTCTCTTTTTCGGTCATAGAAGCGCCAAGTGCGGATTGAAACATAAACCAAGCTCATGCGGACTATCAAAGAGCTTGGAAGACTACCGTCCTCTTGAAAAGGTCCGTCATCCACTGCCGTGATTTGTTGACGAAGAAACAACTGAAAAAATTAAAACCACCCCCTTGGCGGAAGAGGCCCCAACAAGACCGGTCAGGTGAATGTAGATGGGTCAATTCCCTTTTTGTCGGTAAGCAGGATGAAAAGAAACGCCAACACAAAATGGGAGACCTGTGTCTACTTCTGCGCAACTGGCTCTTCAAAGGGCCGTTCTGCACGGCCCAGAAAGAAAGCCGAGCCACGCCGCTGCCGAAATCGCCACCAGCCGCCAACGTGAGAAGGAAGGCGCCGTCGCCCTTGTGGTGCCTGAGGGGATGATTGTGGGTGTGTCTTCTTGTTGTGGGTACCCCTTGTTTTGGCTGGTTTGAACACCATGTTGGAGGGTTCCCTAAAAATTTGCGTATTTTGGAGGGTCCCCTAAAAATGTGGGGTGTGTGTGTGTGTGTTGCTCTCGGCTCGGTTGCGGCGCGATTGATTGTGCATGTGCCTGTGCATTTGCATGTGGGTGTGCGCTTGCGTTTGCATTTTCGGGGTGTGATTGCGCTTGTTTTTTGCGCTTGTAATTCTGCATGTGTGTGTGTGTGTTGTGTGTGTGCGTGCTGGTTGTTGGTGCGTGTCTGTGTGTGTGTGTGTCTAGTTTGTTGGGCAGGGTTGACGACCATCCCATCAGGCCCCAACAAGCAGTCTCTTTCGACCGTGGCACAAATTTCACGCCAGTCCTGACCACGAGTCCCTTCAACATTTCACCTTTACAGTAAGGGATCCAAAAAGGTGAGACAGTGCCCTTCAAAGGGAAACCAACATAACTTGGCCCACGGGGGCAAGCAGCAGCAAAGCAATATGCAGTTCAGATTCTGTTTCATATTTAGTCCATCGTAAAATATACAGCTGCTTTGAAGGAAGCCCAGATAAGGATGTTTAAACAGTTGCTTAAACACTTTCGGATGGGATGAAAAACAAACATCCAGCATTAAACTACAACCTTCAGATATAATTGTGGCATCAAATTCATGTCTCGAGTTTCATCAATGGCCTCAGGCACAGGGAAGCTCATGCAGGACAAAACAGTCGTTGTTCTCTGAACCCCATAAGTTTGCCTTTTGGTTGATATCCTAGGGCTTGGGATTTTCAAGGAAACCAAAGGGAAAGCGAAGCCAAGTGCAGATCCATCCATCGGCAACTCGTCTGAACGTGCCTACAAGCTGATCCACCTCCTCCATGACAGCGAGGGCTCACGCACGACTAGCTTTGAGCCGCAACTCACAAAACGCGCAGGTGTCTGTTCAGCACAAATTACTGAAGGTAACCTTAATCACCACTTAAAGGCCAAAGTTGGCAAATCCAAGTGGTGCACTAGAATTTGGGCAAACTAATAATGATAATAATAATGACAATGATAATGACAATGATAATGATAGTAATAGCAATAATAGTAATAATAATATTGATAATAATAATAATACTAGTAGTAACAATCGTGATAATAAGGATAATAATGACAATAATAATAATAGTTCATAGTATGGTTAATAATAATACACCAAAAGAAACTTATGTCCAAGTGTTGTCATATGCTGCCTACCCTCCATAGCAAGCCGACCGAAGCTCAGGACAAGCCTTGCAAGTGCTTGGGTGTCTGATGCTTCCCCTTTAAATACACCCGGGGATCAGGCTGTGTTTAAGGCTGCCCCTTTCACCTTCGTTCCAAAGGAACCAAAGGAGCAAAATCCGTTCGCGTCCCGATCCTCTGTGACACCAAAGCATCCAAGCAACATTACTTTGTCACTTGAAGGGGGATTCCACAAAGATATCATAATCGAGGATCAGCACCATCCAATTCTTGCTCCAGTTGCAACTGTCGATATCAGTAAGGTCAACCTCGGGGTACTGCCTGTGTAAGTCGGTGTTTCCCAAAATAGGGGTCTCTGCTTGGACGGTAAAGGGGAAAGCGCAAGAAAACCCATCGGAACTTCCCCTCAAGTTCCCTTTCTCGGACATGGCCTGCTCCTGTGGAACCCAAACGAGGCGGTCCCCAAAAGGAGATGCGTCAAATGATGGCTTCTCAAATCAATCTGCCGGGGAGGAATCCAAGGACCACACCCAGCCACAGTTCCCTTAGCGAACTAGGAAAAGCAGGCCTGAAATCGGTGCCCCACAACTTACCAATCAGGCCTGAAAGCAGAATGGCAGGTGATAAAACTGCTCAGATCCCCCGCTAAAAGTTTAACTTTTAGTGGGTTACATGAAAACTACCACTAAACACTAAAAGGCTAAAAAGCTAAGGGAATGGCGGGGAGCCACCAAGGTTTAACATGTGCTTGCTGAAAAACGACAGGGTCAAGTGGATGGGGGCCTAGAGCCAGGGACGGGATGATGCAGAGTTCCTCATAGTCCCCTTGACACATCGCCCTGCCAAAACCAAGCAGGTCAAAGTAGGCCCAAAAGCATCACGCCGAGAAACACTGATTCGGACCCCTATTCCTACAACCAAAGGAGAAACCCGCAACAGCCCCCGGAAAGGAAGCCTCCAAGAACCTGCCCCACTGCAGACCTTGTCACTGTTGGGATGGAAGCACCATCTAAGAAACAGGCCCCAAAGGTCCACTTACATTCGGCACGCGCACAACAAAAACAAGCAGCCCCGGTCCCCGGTCCGGCAAACATCCGAACCACTCAAGGAGCAGCCTATCTGGATCCCTAGACCCCCAAGCGTTCAGCTTGGAAACAAAATGACCACGAACCAAGCAAGCAGAGCTTGCGAGAACAAGAATCCCATAGCAAAAAGTCAGAGAAAAACAAAAAAACTGAAGCAAACCGCAAACCGATGAGCGAGCTGACTAACTAGGCTTCCCAGCTTCAGCACAAGCACCTTGTTGGACTCTTCCGGCTCGCAGGTCAAGAAGATCTGAGGAACGGCGCCGATGGATCCAAGTGAAAGCCAACGGAAGAAAACCGAGTCCGGTGGTGTGATTTGTTTATGAAATATGAAGGAAGAAAGGGATACCTTGTGGCGGCTGCTTATGGCCTGGATGTTTCGATTTCAAACCATGTACATGGGAAAACACGGATATCCAGTGTCAGCTGGCCTGAGCCACAATCAAACCCTGTTTGTGGGGAGCTGTTTTCCGAGTTTGAGGCCTGCAAATGACCTTCTGCGCTTTGCACCGGGGCAGTTCCTTCTTCAAAGCTTTCTTCTGGGGGGAGAGATCACCCGGCAAATCATCTCCTTTTGGGGAACCTCCTTATTTGGGTGAGGTATTGATTTGCAGGGCAGTATTCCAAAGGACCTCCTCTGGGAGAGCAGGGAAAGCAAAGAACCCTGTTGTCACCCCCGACCCAGTGAAAAACTCCATGGCCCAAAAAAAAGGCGGTTGGGGCCCTTGGGCCCTGGTGGCAGCCCGGAAACAAGCTTGTGCAATCCCAAGGTGCCACTGAAATGGGAGGATTCACCCTGTCAAAGCTTTGCGGGACCCGTTTCCGGGTGCCGATACGGCGAAGGCATAGGCAAGCCATGGGTTTACCCGATCTCCGATCTGCCTGCCGCTGAATAAGAAGCTGCAAAACTGAGTGTGCCAGCCAACCACAGCTACTTTCTCAGACACGAGGGTTTGTTTGGGACAAGGAGTTGGCAATAACGCACCGATATTCTAGGGGTAACTTCCCCATTCTTTCCAGGGATCCTTCTTTCTACAAAAACACAAAAACAAACTGGGGAAATGGCCTAGTTTTTTGCAAAGAACGATGACTGAAAAGAATGGGAAAGGCATCAACCCCTAGAATGACTCTGGCTGGACCCTCAAAAATGGGTGATTGCCCCCAAAAATTGGGAAGTCAGCCCCAAGAGATATCAAGAAACGGGACCAAAGAAGCTCCTCATTCTCCGACTCCCGCGCCTCCCGGGAGCGCCAGACCGGATATGCACGCTCGCTGGTCGTCAGGCGAACTGCCTGCGTGCTTCGGCACATGTGCCAATAAACCCACAGAATCTGTGTGTGTGTGTGCCTGTTTGTGTGCGTTTCATTTTGGGGTGATCGTTCGTTGAGTTCTAGGGGACAAACCATCAGAACCCCAGGGGAAATGGCCGGTTTTTAAAAAGAACAATGGTTGAAAAGAATGGGGGCAATCAACCCCTGGAATTGTCATAAACCCATCGAATCTCCGTGTGCGTGTGTGTGTGTGTGTGTGTGTTTCAATCTAGGGTGCTCGTTCGTTGACTTTAAGTCGAATTCGCCAGGGTGACGGAAACAGTCCGAGCTCAATGTTGCTGTTGGCACCCAATGAACAAACCCCCCGTTTCAGGACGCCACCCGGAGGATTGCCCAAAGAGGTACGGCTGCCCCAAGCACTGCATGCAAGGGAAACAAGGGGGTGGCAGGAATGTAATTGGGGGGCCTCTTCTGTTTTTTCTCCGAAATAAAGGGAAGAGCAGGGAAAAGAGAGGATCTCCACTGATGCTACCCTCCCCCCCCGTTTTTCAGCATCTGGTTGGTTGGTCGCCAAGGTGGGTCATTCCTCCGCTGCCAGGATGGCTCACAGCCCCTGTGCAGATGTCGCACCCTCCTTTGTGGCAAATGACATGGGCGTCGCATGCCTGGCAGAATTTGGAGCCAGAAATTGCTTGACTGTCAAAACATTACATACGATGGTGACGAAATCCATTTCGCAGCACCAAAGAAACGCTGGAATGATGATTCCCCCTGCAAATACCAACAAACAATGGCTTCGACCATGGTTTCTTAGGTGCTGCGAACGGATCTGTTTATGCGCAGCATCGCAAGTCCCAAGTTTCTAGGTTAGAGACTTCTTGGGCCCAAAATGTCCAGGCCGGAAGTTGCAGAATCCCGGTGCGCAGTTTCCGGCTTCGCAGAAAACATCCCCTCAGTTTGGGCAAGGGCCGAAAGTGGAGAAACAGCTAGCAAAGGACACTCTAGACGTGTTTTTGGGTGGTAAAGGGAAACCCTAAGGGAAGCCACAGGGGTCTAAAGAATGACAGACTCACCTTGCAGGCCCAAAACGTGGTCATACGTCATAGCATCTTGTGGGCAGTTCGATGTTCCGCTGGCAAGCCGCCAGTACCTGCTCCAACGGCAGCACCACCTGGACTCTATGAACAAGACATAGCATCAAAGCCATTCTCAGAGCACATGACCATGCAACATCCGACAAGGACCTGAGCAAGATCCTCGGATCCAGCTTCCTGAGGTCGGGAAACTCCGACCCTACAACCATCCACTCGCCCACCCACCCCCACCCAAAGCAAAGAACCCGAAAGATGCGCGGCTTCTCCCGATTTCCCAACGTGTCTCCAACCCTTGGAACGTGTTGATTCGCAAAGGATACTTCAATCGAGCCACTTGACAGTTCGAACCTCCCTTCAAGAGGCCTGAGAAAATGTTTTGGGGCTGTTTTGGTCGGAAGTCTTTGGGCGAAGCGAACCCCCCCCCTCTGTAAAACACAGATCTGCCGCTCCTGCTCGGGGTTCCAAGCGCCCAGGCCCTCCGGAGAGCCCACCACGTGGAGGTGCCTCGGTTTGGGAATCACTTCAGAGGGCCACCAAAGACCCGGGGGAAAAACCCACCATGTCCCGTCTTTTTTGAGTCGTCTCTTGTGTTGTTTGTGTCTTCTGTGCTTTTTTTGTTGAGTCTGTGTTTTCAGTTGAGTTGTTTGGCCTTACAAGGGAAGGTCACAAGGCTATGGAAGTTGTTGCTCGCGGCCACTGAGGTTTTCAAGTTGGTTGTCTACCGTGGCGCGTGGCGAAGAGGGAAGGGGTTAACCAATTCATTCACCTCCCGTCCATGGTTCTCATGGCCTGAGAGATACCCTTCCCAGCTCC
>CAUJNA010003733.1:12500-87500 GCA_963377175.1 Effrenium voratum | reverse complement strand
CCCCACTAAACACCAAAAAGCTAAAAAGCTAAGGGGATAGATGGGAGCCACCAAGATTTAGGGTATTGGTTTTTTTTAGGCTCTTGGCTGCAACATATACTCTAAGTGTCCATGGCACGGGGTTGACGTCGCTGACAATAGGAGTGGCCCCCACCATTTCTCCCCACAGCGAAATGGGTACGCCTCAACATATGCCCCGCGCCCTTGCTTGGGACGAAATGGGTTTTTGTGGGCGGCCCTTTTGTCCCGAGTTGGGGGGGGTCGTTCCAATGGAAGTCACAACACCAAAGAGGGTTGCACTTCTCGGACATGCTTGGAAAACATGCCCCCCCAACCCCCCAACAAAACAAAACATGGGCATGAGCTTTCTTTCAGGATCCCCTTTGGTGGACGATCATTTCGTCTTCACCAACCACTCCGGCAAAGACGCCAACGCCAAATGGGCGCAGCGAAAAGCGGAGGCAGGGACCCGCCTCCGAAAAGCGATTGCCACCCAAGGACAATGCGTGGATTGCATCCGAAAGGAACCCATTCCGTCAGATCACCCAAAGGGGTGTCTTCTTTTGAGGGTACCACCTTTTCGGTGGATTTCAAGCGAGACCAAGAGGAAAATCGTTGCGGCACTGTGGGGGTTCCCCCTCCCCAAAAAAAAAGTCTGCATCTCCGGTTCAAAGCCGAGTGAACTCTTCAACCCGTCCGACTAAAGTTCATCGACAACACAATATGGATTACTGCTGAGAATGTCAAGGCCATCTTTCAGAATTCCGAGCCATTTCCCTTCTTTGCGGCTCAACGGAAACCACCAGTCAATTGATCAACTTTTGAGGGTGGAGATCCAGTCACCCCGGTCTCTATCCTTTCAGGCCTGCCCTTGCTTCCTCTCTCTGAGTGCGGCGCCACATCGTGTGATCTCCATATCGTTCTGCTTTCGGCATCCCATTTGCAGTTCGAACCCTCCGATCAAAAGGACCCGTGAAAAAGGGGGCCCTTTGGCTGCCCTTTGGCTCTGACTTGGTCACTCGGAACTCGTGGATCCTCTCCACCTCGGTGCGCGAATTCGAACGAATCGCGTGGGAAGAATGTTACACAAAGGCTTGGGAGGAGACTAAAACAAAAATACCCTCTGGGGAAATTGCGATGTTTTTTTGGGGGGAGGGGAGTCAGTTTAGCACGTCGAAAGCTTCAACGCCGGATTGCCTGCGTGTGTGTGTGTGTGTGTGTGGCTTCGTTGTGGCTTCTCTCTAATAGCACCATCAGGCTATATTTCCCATCACCGGCCTTTGTGCCACTTCATCAAAAAGACGGTGGTAGCCAAAAGCATCAACAACTATATCCACCTCCCTCATCTTCCTCAAATAAGCTACGGAGCAAGAATCCCCGCAAGACTTGTCGCCTGTGCGCTTTTTGTGCAGATGCTACTCAAGTCTCGTACATTCCCTCATCTCCGTAAAAGTAGCTTTGCCATTATGCTGGAGTCAGAAGGCTACAGGAGAGATTGAAGTCCGGCATGAAAGTGCTTTCTGTAAGCCAACATCAATGGGAACAACAAGCCAAGGTGATTGTAGAGCTCAACCGACTCGCAACATGCTTTCCCCAATTCGGGCATGATGCTATTCTTTGCAGCCCTCGAAAGCGCGGCACTTAGCCAATAGAAGCCGCCATATGAATCTTCCAACTTGCGGCTGCCAGTCGAATTATATTCCACTCGCACAACCAAGCGCCAAGTGCAGTTTGGCTTGTTGCACGCAATGCCCATTCCCCCACCCCACCCCCGCCTGTCAACGTCATGTGACCCGCGGACAATTATTGGCGGTTCAAGAGGGCATTGGCAAATTGGCTGTACCTCTCCCCTCATTAACAAATTCGCAGTCCCCCTCCCCTCTTCCCCCCTCTCCGTCCCCTGGCTTTTGGAAGGAAATGCGTGATGTCCCACAAACAAGCAGCCAAAGCTGCTGCAAGAACCTCCGACGCTTCCCCTCCGTCTTGGGCGCCCACGTTTCTGTGCACTGAGGGAAAGTATGGCTGGGCGGGAGTTTGCAGCCTGGAGAGCGATCCCAAACACCCAAAGCGCTTTTCTAAGGAAAAGCAACTAGATATAGGGTCAATTCGCAGAGGCTCCCGTTTGCTGAGGTCCGGCATGACCGTCCGCAACTTGGGCAAACCGCCGAATGTTTGTCTGACTACCGAAATGCACTGCGCCTGTTCGGTAGCCTGTGGCAAAAGCAAGCCACGCATGTATGCGAGCGAGTTGCAAAGAAATGGCAGCCTCTTGTGGCTGATAGGTGGGCACATCCTTCTTGAGAGGACTCTTTTCAAGGTTGGTATTTGTCAACAACCGCCACTTTGTGGGCCCAAATCTCTATTTTGACCTGTGCAAGGGGAACATTCTAGTGACGAAAAGATGAAGCCTGGGACAAAAAGATGTTCGATTTCGAAAGGTCCACAGTCCCCGCCATTCATACCAAGGTAAAAGTACATGACACTCTTCAAATTAAAGTCTCGTAAGGATGATAAATCCTAGATGGGGAGGGGCAAAGCGGTTTCCGCGCCTTCTCTGTTCCGCCACTAGACTGTGCAACTGGGCCGCGAGGCTTCGCGTCGAGTCGGTGCAGCAAAATGGCAGCAGGTTGGCTAGGGTTTTATTTCAAGCAGGCGAACCTAAAAGGGGCAGCCACTTCAAGCAGATGAACCTACCATCATCCCAAAAAGAAGGGCAGTCACTTCAAGCACATGAACCTAACATCACCCCAAAAAGAAGGGCTGTCACTTCAAGCAGATGAACCTAACATCACCCCAAAATCTCCCCAAAAAGAAGGGCAGTCACTTGGAGCAGATGAACCTACCATCACCCCAAAAAGAAGGGCAGTCACTTCAAGCACATGAACCTAACATCACCCCAGAAGGGGCAGTCACTTCAAGCACATGAACTTAATATCACCCAAAAAAGCAGTCACTTCAAGCACATGAACCTAACATCACCCAAGAAGGGCAGTCGCTTCAAGCACATGAACCTAGCATCACCCAAAACGGGGCGGTCACTTCAAGCAGATGAACCTAACATCACCCCACAAAGAAGGGCAGTCACTTCAAGCACATGAACGAAACATCACCCCAAAAGGGGCACTTCAAGCAGATAAACCTAGTAGCAAATGAACCTAGTCGATTCAAGTAGATGAACCTAACATCAACCCAAAAGGGGCAGTCACCCAAAAAGGGCAATCACTTCAAGCAGACGAACCTAACATCACCCTAAAAGAAGGGCTGTCACTTCAAGCACATGAACCTAACATCTCCCCAAAAAGAAGGGCAGTCACTTCAAGCACATGAACCTAACATCTCCCCAAAAAGAAGGGCAGTCACTTCAAGCACATGAACCTAACATCTCCCCAAAAATAAGGGCGGTCACTTCAAGCACATAAAGCTAACATCTTCTCAAAAAAACACGGCAGTCACTTCAAGCACATGAACCTAACATCTCCCAAGAAGGGGCAGTCACCTCAAGCAGATGAACCTAACCTCACCCCAAAAAGAACGGCAGTCACTTCAAGCACATGAACCTAACATCACCCCAAAAAGAAGGGCTGTCACTTCAAGCAGATGAACCTACATCACCCCAAAATCTCCCCAAAAAGAAGGGCAGTCACTTCAAGCAGATGAACCTCCCCAAAAAGAAGGGCAGTCACCCAGAAATGGCAATCACTTTAAGCAAATGAACCTAACATCACCCCCAAAAAGAAGGGCAGTCACTTCAAGCAGATGAACCTAACGTCACCCCAAAAGAGGCAGTCACTTCAAGCACATGAACCTAACATCACCCCAAAATCTCCCCAAAAAGAAGGGCAGTCACTTCAAGCACATGAACCTATCCTCACCCCAAAAGGGGCAGTCACTTCAAGCACATGAACCGAACATCACCCCAAAAAGAAGGGCTTTCACCCCAAAATCTCCCCAAAAAGAAGGGCAGTCGCTTCAAGCACATGAACCTCACATCACCCCAAAAAGAAGGGCAGTCACTTCAAGCAAATGAACCTAACGTCACCCCAAAAGGGGGAGAACCATGGCCACCCATGCGATTCGAGCCGTTGCCACCTCCTAAAAGTAGAAAGTTGCCACCTCCAAAATGGCTTTGGGCTCCCCTTAAAGACCCTCCGCAGTTCGAGTTTCGGAGCAACCCTGGCGTTCTGGGCTGGGTGTTTTCTTGCGAGGCTTCACAGAACCGGATCCACTGGCTACATGATGTAGAAGCAAGTGGGAACCCGAGGTGCTCTTTGGGTCCCTCAAGAAGCCCAAGTTGCAAAGCGTTAATCAAGCACATCTACAATAAGCCATGCATGTATATCTACGTAGCTAATATGCATGCACATCTACAAACATGCTGCACAGGCAAGAAGTGGATTCATACAACCACACACCTTGTGCGGTCTGCGGATCCCTGGCTTTAGCATGCTGCTCGAGGCATTTTCGGCTTTGACAGGGGTCACCAAAAGGACGGACCCAAGCTCTGAGCGGATGTGGGGTGCCTAGCATAGAGGTCAACTTGCTATCAGATTGACCCATTTTCTGCTTAGCGAGTTGCGAGGGCTTCTTTGTTTTCCGCAGCTGGTCTCGTCTTTGTGCACAAACGTGCGACTTTGCGCCTCATGCTAAAACTTTCCCGACCAAAAGCAGCCGAGGCGCCGCAGAGGCCTCAGGCTGAGACCCCAGAGCCACAGCTGGTCGGGTTGCCTTTGGTCTGGTGCAATGGAAGAGTACCGGCAACAGCATGGGCTTTTGCAGAGCGGCTTCAGCTCATTCTACAATAATTCACAAAAAAACTCAGCTAAAGGACCAACATCATGGGCGAAATGGTGCATTTTTCACTCCCCGCATCGGGTTTTTGCTCGCGCCAATTGCCAGACCTCGCTGCGCCCCGGCTCACTTCTTCCGTGCGAGGAAGGCATCGCGGGCCGCCCAGGTGCGCTGGATCTGGCGGGAGAGGGAGCGGGGGGCAGGAGAGCGGCGTCGGCGAGTTTGTGGGTCGTTGGGTCGATCTGTGGTGCAGCTCAAAATGGAAGAGCTAGGGTTACGCAGGATATAGTCTATGGTTCCAGTTGCCAAGGGTGCCATTTTGGTACATGTTTTTGAGCCACAGCCATATGTGGTGAACCACTGTGCTTGTAAAGAAAGATCCCCAGTTTGGGTGGCCGAGTTCAAAGCAGCTCCCATTCACTTCTGGTTCTAAGATGCTAACGGTTCATATCGGCCTCACTAACAATCCCCAAACCAGGCAGGTACGACCTGCTAGAATGACCTTGGGCCTGGGGCGCTACCATCAATTGCATTGTTTCTTGGTGGGGGTTGATCCTGGGTGTCCTTGTGGCAAAATGCACAGTACTGGTAAACGATGACCAAGCTCCACTTATACAACTTATATACGTTGCCCGATTTTTTGGCGCTTGACTTCTGCGACCGGTCCTGGCTTCTAGAGTCTAGAGTGAATGTGTAAGCTGCTTCCTTCATCCGACCCCAGCCCCAAAAGTTTGATCAAAGTGGTGCACAGAAAGTCCTCCTGATCTCACGATTCACAAGGCCGCCACAACACAAACCGCCAAACAAACGAACCAACAAACAAACTAACAAACCAATCAAACAGCCCACAAGACATGCGTCCAACAGCCTCCAACCCACCCGTCCCAAACCGAGCCAACGAGCCAACGAGCCGAGCCAACGAGGCCTCCTTGTCCCAGTCGGGGTTCGACGGGTCATGTTCGCGGCCTTCCTCGAAGGCCCCCGCCGCCTCGAGTTCGAGGCGGAGTGGGGCAGAGTGGGGGGGGGCAGGGAGGTTCCACCGGCCCGTGGCTCTGGGAAAATCGGGTGACCCCGAAATGGAGCCTCTGGTCAACGGAACACAAGACCCAAACCCTGCAGGTTTCTGGTGGCTCAATATTCATCCCCAGAAACCCCAAACCACGGGGTGGGTTCACCTCATGCAGAAGTAACAAGCCAGCCCGGGTTCACATAACCAACTGCCCGACCAAAACGCCGCGCGCAACGCGCGCCTCCTGCCACTTTCGCAAGCCCCGCAGGGCGTGGCCCTTGCGGAAAAAGAGCTTCGCCCTGACGAGAGAAAGCACCACGAGCCAGCGGGAAAGACGTGGGATCAGGTAACATCAAGGGAGCAACAAACTTGCTGCATGTTTCGCCGTTTCAGTCGTAGCTTGGTGGCAAAGTACTCCTCAACGCCAGTCTCTGGGTTTAGGCCCCTTGTGGTGCCCCAAGATGGCGGGGGTTGACGCCAGATTGAAACGTGTCTGGCACAGATGCCTGGAACGTGTTGGTTGGGGCCTGCATGAACCCGACAGTGGGGATCAAATCGCAAAAACAAGTTCCATTTGTCTAGTCCTCCCCCGAAATGGGAAAACTAAAGATAACAGGATCTTCATAGGTCACCCCGTCCCCAATTCCAATTTGAGGGGGCAGGGATGATTTAAAAAAAATGAAAAAATAACAACGACAATGGACTGATCCTGGGCGTGCCGCCAGCTTGGCTCGATCTGCATGGCCAGGTTCACGTCGTCCTCTCAGGGCACAACACTGTGTGCAAACTCGGATTTGAAAGGGTGTGTGTGTGTGTGTGTGCGGGTGTCTCCTTTTTGAGGAAACCGCCCGCTGTGCAGATTCTCCCGTTTGGAGATAAGCCCGTCCATGTCCCACAAAAGTTATCAGCAAGAAGGCTGGCGGCTTTCCTCTCAAAGGTATGAAATTTCTCTCACCTGAGTCATCCCCAAGCACCTGGCAAGCAAGGAAGCACATGTCAGCCGAACGGAACCCCAGACTTGAGGCCGGGAGCCGGATTCTCTACCTCCTCAGCTTTGGCATGAGCTCGCCCGGCAAACAAAGCAGGGTTGGGATTAAGAGCGATGAAGCAGGGATCCTTACATTATACACCTGAACATTGCAACTTGTAAATGGTGCTGTTTCCAACTTTATTTTAGTGGTGAAAAAGCAACATGCTTCAAATGGTTGCAAAATGGAGATCGTTTAAGGAACCCTGTGAAGGTGGACTAATTACTATGGCTGGCAAGTCAGCTTCCAACACCTCCGGAAGGCCTTACAACCAGCCCCCGCTTCGTGCCAGCCTTGTAAAATCCCACAAGGCAAAAGGAGACCTGAAGCCGAATGCCTGTGTACCCTGCGATATCTTCAACAAAACCGCCACTTCAACCATTGTTGATTTCGGCGTGTTCCTTTTGAAACGACAAATCTCCAACTCCCTTGAGACGGGCGCTACGGGTCCAGCGCCAGCTGGAACTTGGAGATCTTGCAGTAGGCAGCACCTGACCCAGCCAATCTGATGGCTTCTCCACCAAAAAAGATGCGATGGAGTGGTGGACTTCCCAATGCTTGAGGTTTCGTCCGCCCGCATTCATCTGTAAAAAAAGAAAAGGATGTGGACAATACGTGTGCCATGGTCAAAACACCCCAATTGGGTCATGTGTCAAAACCAATTACAAGGTTGCTCCCAGAAAGGGGTTCTCCTTGGAAGCTCGCCAATCAAATCGCAGGAGTTTGACTCATAGGGTTCCTTAACTTCCGAAAGTCTTGCCTGAGCCTCCACCAAGTGGGAAGTCTGGATGCGGGATCCGAATCGAAAAGTACTGCAAGGGTACCGGGGGAAGAAGGGGAAGAACCTCCTCCAAACCGCGAGACGGGTGTGTTGGATGTTTAATGCCTTTTTGGATGGTAAGGAAAAACCCGAAAGAAACCTCTGCCTTGCGTGGTTCAGGAGCACTCACACAAGTCCAGACCCTTGGGACAGGATAGGACAGCTGGGTTTCGCATGCATGCGTGCTTGCTCTATTTAGGCAAGCCTAGTTGTAAGCTTCGGGAAGCTGCAATCATGGGCGCCATTCACCCCTCCCCCCCAAAAAAAGAAAAAGAATCGGCGTAGCCCCACACAGTAAACCATCTCGCTCGATCAGTGTCAAGATTGTCTTGACAAAGGGTGCGCTTCACCCTAGTCACATGATCGTGGAACCTCGGTTTGCGCTGTAAAACCTGGGTGCAAGCTAGGGCGTGGCTTTGTTTGGAAATGCTACTCTTGTTAGGTCCAGCAACTTGGGAAGTGAAAAGTTAAAAGTCCAGCAACTTGGGAAGTGAGGTGGTGTACTCAAAGGTTTGGGAGCACACACGCACACCGACCCACTTGGGGACACTGAGGAAACACAGAGACGTATCATACGGCATTCAAAGCCTCACAAATTTGAGCAGCGCTCCACAGATGGTGGCAAAATACCTTCTCAGCGTCCACCATATGTGGTGGTCAAGCATGGGAACCCTCGAAATCCATGGTGTTGTTTTTTTTCCGCTGCACTCCGAGGCCCAGGCTGCGGTTGGAGAGGAGCCTGGCACGTTCGGGGAAAGAGGCGCGCGAAAATCACGGAGAGGTCGAAATTGGGGGATCTCCCTGAATGGTGGCGTCCTTTTCCCTTACCAACCTGACTGAAGGAACGCCTTAAGTATGCTTGCTGACATACGGCCTGGTGCAAACAAGGAGGCAACAAGCACCTCGAGAAATATTTTGAAAACAAGCGGGCACAGAGAACAAAAGGTTCGAGGGTGGGAGCAAACGAGGCACACAACACACTCATCTTGCTCCCTTCGTGGGTGTTGGGCCAAGCTAGTAAACTGTTAGCCACGTTGCCTTGGTTATAACCCGTTTTTCAGTCGCAGTAGAGTTAAACAAGCATCTCAGCGGGTTGTGCCCCTTGCTACCCGCCAACTTGGCTGCCCCCGCCACCAACGGTCCGAGTTGCGACCAGGTCCCACGCCTCTCATTTCGCGGGGTATGTCGCAGGGCGCGAGTGTAGTACACAATGGCATCACCTTGGCACCACGTTTTGTGTGTCGTCTTTGGCGGGGGGTTCCGCCCGCGAAAGTGTTGAAGGAAACCAAAGCGCAACCAACCATCCTGGTGATGCCCCCATGTTAAGACATGACTTAATAGGAAGGCGCGCAGTTCCAACCGTGGATGCAAGACGGGGGGCTCCAAACAACCATTGGCAGGTACCGTGCTTGGGTTGGACCACTCCTCTGTTTATATAAACATGCCTAAGGACCCATTTGAACATTCTCCTTGGATTCACCCTGCAGCGGGCCCTGTGTCTGTCGCTTTTCGCTTGTTTTCACTTTTCATGGGCTGCAGAAGGAGGAGTTGTTTCTCATATGTCAAGGACTGGAACTATTTGAATAGGGGGTTGGCCCACTGTGTACAGGGCTATACCTGGATCTGGTTCACAAAAATGCCCCCAAGCCTGAACCTTACCTCGTCAGCTGACTGCACACACCATCAGTGCACACAGAAGCAAGGACTCAACCCAAGGATCCTGGAGGTGCCACTCAAAACCGAAGACATCCAGGGCTGACTTCGGAAACCCGTTTTTTCCGGGTCGAAAGCCAAGAAAGAAGGGGTAGTTTGTGGGCCACGTAGGTCCTGATTGGCAAAAATGAATGCCACCTTCCCCCGCGATGCATGCTGGACTTCTCTTGGAAGTCATTCTGCCAAATTTGCCAACCAAGCGGTCGACACTTGCCGGACCCTTCAAAGCACTTGGGTTCCAATCCCCATCTTTGGATCAACTTTGTTGGGATGGGTTTCCACCAAACCTCACCTCCCGGGTTTTTCCCCAGCAACACGACCAACCCGCCCGTCGAACCTCAGCCCCCCGACGGAAGGCACCCTCCTTAAACGCCGCGTCCGCCTTCTCCTTCTGCTCGTCGGCGAAGTCCTGGGCGAAGCGAAGCGGACTTTAGCGCTCTTGAACCCGCCAAAAGTCGCAGGGGTTCGGGTGGAAATCTCCCTTGGAACCCCCAGCCAAAGGACAAAAATCGGGTCTTGGAACGTCCTTTTGTCGAAGCTTGGCAATGGGTTGCCAAGTTCTCGAATCAATTGTAAACCCAACATGTGTCCAAAGCAGTTCCTACAATGCTTGCTCCGGCGATCTCCCTGAAGAGAAAAGGAAAGCACTCGCCGCTTTTGGAGCAAACGGATCTGGCTCCGAGAAAACCGAATTCCAATCTCGGATTTGGGCACAGAAGGCCAAGAGTCTTTAGGGGGCCTTTGACCCAAAAAGCCGAAGATGCTGAGGCCCCTGAGGCAAGGCATTGTCAAGTAGGCACCATTCACAACTCGCAACGGGCACACCTTCCGGAAACGTTTCAGCACCGCGGAACAGAACAGTTGAGAGGTCCCAGAATAGATCTGGGAAAACTGCCATACACAAAATGGCAATAAGGAATTTTCAAACAGAGCTTGTCTTGGGTCAGCTCATGAAAATCCATTTGCCCCAATGGGCATGGACCCCAAAATGGAGTTTGGCTTCTTGTTAGTTTCCCTTCGAACCAAGGTGAAAAGGGTCGCGATACTGTACCAACCCCAGCTTGGAGGAGGGCGTTCCCCTCCAAAAGTGATAAAATTTACCAGGGCCACCCCCGAGACCGCCTTCCTTCTAGGGCTTTGCCAACTCCGCCCACCTTCCCTTCGAAAGAAACACACCCATCTCCATGTTTCTTGCTTTCTGCTCCCCTGCTCAAAGTTTAACTTTTAGTGGTTGAATTCGGAAAACCCATTAGATGGCAAAAGGTTAAAGTCCGAACATCCCTTGGCAAAATGCAGCAAAGAAGAATCGGTCAGGTTGGGTGGGCTGGGTCTATGCACCTGGTCTTCCAAGCAAAGAAGCAAAGGTTTGTTGTCAATGAAACAAGGGGCACCACCCAACCTGGCCAAAAGCCTCAGACCTCCTGAGACCTCCTGCGTCCGGCGTCCAGTCGGATCGGTCGGGGGATTCCTCACGCCTAGGAGTCCGATGGCAACTGGCGATGCGTGGCTGGGTCCTTGGGGTAGTTGAACTGGGCTGTCCCTTTTTTGATCCGCTAAAAGTCTAGGTCCTCCAGTAGAGAGGTTAGAATAAGGGTACCAACTTTTTTTCTGTATATTTTAGTAGGGTCCCGAACCCTCCCCCCAAAAAAGAAACGGCAAAAGGGCACCTAGCTGGACCTAGTGTTCAACTTGGGTGAACCGGAAAACCAAGCCACTCAAACAACCAAAAACCTAAGAAAAGGTTAGGCGGATGGCTGGGATCCACCAAGCTCAGTGCTTCCTTGCCGAGGCATTGGGGCTTCGGGTGCGCGCGCGCGCACAGACACAGACACAGACACAGACACAGATTGGCGTGTTTGCTGCGGATGGGAAGGCAGAAAGAGGTGTTGCATTGATCCGATTCGGAGAAACCTTCTCTGGCCTCACTCAGCAACGCCGAAAGAAAGTTGGTTTCGCCAGGAAATTCAGGGTCGCCGGTTGAACTTGGAAGAAAAACAGGAAGCATTGTCTTTGGGCGAAACGAAATGCACCATCTGAGCGAAGTCCCTTCAGCAGATGCAACTGCTACAGCTGATCCTAAATCGATCCTGAAAGAGATCGAAGTACCATTATTGAAGCCGTTGAAGGGCGGTATAAGACCATTGCGCAATGAGCAAATCGTGTACTTTCACAACAAGAACCAAGGAAATAAGACATATTGCACGGGCGAGGCAGTGAGGCAGCTCTTGCCCAACCCCCCCGGAGTTGGGTGCTTGGGGATCCTGTGTGGCAGCAGGCACGTTGTGAATCAAAATTGGCTGGGTGGTTTGAACATTGAGGCAGGGCTCGGTCTGTGGATCAGCCTACTCTCACCGCTGAGTTATGAAGAACTCGTCAAAAACGCCCCTACGTGAGCTAGGTTTTACCCACTTGAGCCGCACACCACCACGATTCCCTATACTTCCCCTTTAAGCACCACTCCGCCAACAAAGGAAACTCCCTTGACATGGCCTAGGTGATGTCAAAAACCACCCCGAAATGCTTGGCTTCCCTTTGGTGTCCTTGAAAAACAAACCTAAAAGGGAGAGGAATAGAGCTGCACGCCCCCCCCACCGAGCGCCGGGCTTTCTTTGCTGGACCTCGCCAAATAACTTTTAGGCTGGACGGATTTCTCTAAGGTCCCTTCACACCTTCACAAAGAGGTCTCATTTGAGTTTTGCTGCTTTCACCATCCATTTGTTGTTCTTTGGTAAACTTCCTGGTAAGGGGTCCCTTTAAAATGGACCTGGTGTTGACGACACATGCGTGGATATTTTCCAGTAATCTGAATTTGGATCTTACAGCCACTTTGGCTTCATCTATGTTCAACCACACTGAAACCATGTCACATTTTCAAGGGAACCCTACCCCGGCAAAAGGGAAAGAGCACCGAAAAGCATTTTAAAAGCTGGTCCCTGTTACTTGCCTTTTCTTACAGGCCAAATGTGACCCATTTTCATCAAACTCCCACATGTCTGTCAGCAGCGCTTAAAAGAAAAACAACCTTGCAAACTCCCCTGCGAGTGGATTGGACTATTGATTGTGTGTGGGGACTTGCTTGAACAGACAGAACCAGGGACCATTGGAGACAGCGGCATGAAGCAACCAGTTCATTGGGTCCAACCTGTGCTGACACACATCTCACAAAACCAACGGAGTCGGTCCCAGTCATACGGCCGAGTCTTCAAACCCTTGTTTGAAACATATTCAAATGGGTGCGGCTCAAAAAATTGAGGGGTCCTCAATGGGCCCCTGGCAAATGGAGAAGCCGGCGAAAACCCGCGGTCCCACGCTTCCTTTGTTTCAGCATATGGAGGTTGTTACACCTTTTTTTCCATGAGCTGGGGTTGACTTTTTCTGGGGTCAACATGGTGCGAGCCGCCTGGAACTCCTCCAGGGTGCCCTGGGGCTTGTTCAGCACCTGACGCGACGCGCATGGGATTCGGCGAGGTGTGGGTCCGCTTCTTGGGTTTCCGCCGGGTCTGTTTCATCAGGTCTTCTTGGGTGTCCAGCTGGACAAAAAGTCCCATTCAGGTTCAAAGCCAGCAGAAGGAAGGTTTCTGAGGCACAAAACTGAGCAATGGCATGGAAAACTGTTCCGGCTTTCTCAGTGGGGGCTCGTGTGTGAGGTGTTGGAAGGAACCTGATCATTTCAGGCCAAGAGCGTACGCCGCCGTGTTTCTGCCAAGCCGTGTGAGTCACCCGCGGATCGCAGGCGAGGGATGGCCAATGACCCTCTTGTAGAAGTCAATACTTGGAAGGCTTCTGAGTAGTGTGGCAAATTCGACCGTGCAACAGCTTGTCGGATTCTAGGGGAAAAGTCTGAGAAGGCCCAAGAAACGCAAAACTTTGCCCCAGCATCTTCCCAATGGCAACAGTTTGACCTTTTGGACACCTCGATGGCCCTGGTAAATGGAACATCTAACCCGGTGGAATCCATCTTCGACCCAAACCAAACAAGTGACACCTATGATTCTGGGTCCGTACCCCCCTTGCCTCCTCATCCGAGTGCAGCAGCTGCTCCCAAGGACCTTGAGACTTGGAAGCCTTGCGCAGGGTCAGGTCCAAGCCTGCCGGAGAGCCGCGACGAAAATTCCTCGGGTGCCCCTCGTGGGAAAATCTATGGATCTAGGACCCCGGTAGATGGGAAGATAGGCGGGCGTCCGATTTCCCCGGTGGATGACACAAAAAAAGACAGGTCAACCAGGAATCGCCATGTGTATTCTTCTCCGAAAGAACCAAAAAGGACCCCTCCCACGAACCGAAGGCATCTGTGGGAGGGTACCTGGAAGATCAAAGTCCTCTATAGAGCCCCTGTGCCATGTTCGTGGGAGGAAGGGTACAAATCTCTCACACCCACCCCGCAAAGTCCGGAAACGAAAAGGCGCTGTTCAACGTCTGTCGTGGCCTTTGTGATGAAGCCCACATGGTGATGCTTCTTTGTGTTTGCTGCGCGCATATCATTCACCAAGCTATGAATTTCTCCATGTTGACGTATTCTGCACGAGATCATCACTGAGTCGTAGTGACACCTGGTCATGGACAGGGCATGCAGGTTTACACGATGAAACGAGGACACGGCTTCGCAAACAAGTTCTCAACGTACTGAAGCTTCTTGCTTTAAAACAGTGCTCAGAGCGTGAAGGAAACTGCCATATGAAGTCGCCACCTTCCATTTGGGCCCCTCTTTTGGAAAGGGGACCTCCGCAAGCCGGCTGGTTTGAAGAGCCGTGCTTCAATTGTCACGCGAGCCCAACCTGGCACAAAAGGGAGTCGTTCTCTCTTTGAGGGTGATGACTTTTTCGGAGAGCCTACCAAACAAAACGGGCGAAAACCGGTCGAATCCACCAAACCACCGGAAAAATGAGGAATGTCTCTTCTAACCTATTCCCTTCACCAGTGGATGATGCTTTGGAAGTGTAGGTGGTTTTATCCTTCCATCCACCTGAATTAAGCTCGTTTTGGGTGAGCTTGCCATGCTCTTTGCATGCACTGCATGTTTGCCATCCCAGGCTTCCCTTGGCTCATCTTGTGACCGAAGTGCCTTGACGACTCCCCAGTATTCAGCCCAGTGGCAGGGCACTGTCTCCATGGTTCCGCGGATGCGGTGGCCCTCCACCTCGAAACATGTGAGCAGAGCTCAAAATCCGCTGACTTTTTGGCGTAGCAACCAAGGATTCTATCGGCCTTACTAAGACCAGTAGAACCACCTCACATGGCCAACAGGGGTTTTGGGCACTGCCCGGTTGAGTTGGCGCTGTTCGAGCAAGGTCGGTGAATCTCCGGTAGTTCAAGCGACTACTCCTGCACATGTCGAGGGGACAAAGTGGACCGGTTCATTGCTTAGCGGCCCGACAGAGCAGACCACTGCTCTGAATGTTTACCATGTTGACCTAAACTCTGCAGCGCTGGGCTCGCTGTTACTCCCATCCAGCGGGATTTTCTCTGATTTCTACCAGATTCTATAAGCATGGACACACCTGGACATGAGGCGGAGCTTCCCTGACCATGCAGCTAACAACAGAATCGGAATCGAAGACCAATCTTAGAAAACTAGGAAAACTCGAGATTGGAGGTTGACTGCACAAAAGGCACCAGAAACCGGTGGGTATGTGTGGAAAGGGAGCCAAAGACAAGCCGACTAGTTGAAGGGCCGCAGCAAGTCACTTCCTGCGCCCCTAGTCAAGCAAGCGGCTGAACTTTCAAAGCGACTCCCAAAAAAAACACATTTGCCAAACACACCGCCAGAAACTTCAAAATTGTGGACCCCCATTTGGTTGGTAAGGAAAACCAAACGAAACCGAAATGACGTTTTGGACTCGTGAAACACTCTGGAAAAATTACTATAATCCAAAAATCGGGGGGGTCCTTTTTGTTGAGGGTTCCCTTTTCTGACTGATTCGAAATGGAAGCCAAAGGCAAAACCGCCAAAGAAGCCCAAGTGGTATCCCCAACCCCGGAACCCCCTGGAACCGAATCGACCAGTCCATCCAAACCTACCAGGCTCTGGTCTTAGGAAATCAACCCCAAACACATCCAGGTCCAGTAGAAAGCTCAGAATCAGGCTACCCGATTTTTCTTCTGCCTACTTTAGCAGGGGAACCCTTGCCCCAAGGGGACAAAAAGGGCACCTTGGGGGACCGAGTTGGGGTAGGCACAGTTTCCGCGCGGTCGGAGACACTGAAACAAGAGGTTCCACACAGCTAACTTCAAATTGGTGCCTAGTCCAACTACCGGGGGGCCGAGTCCAACTTGGCCTCGGCACCTTCACGGCCGACAAAAAAAAAGTTTCGCGCCTCCCGGGTGACGCTGCTGAGCTCCAGCTCAGTGAAGTCCGGAAGCACGGAGCCTCGCTCCGAGAAAACCCGGAGGGGCGGCGCGGCTTCTTCTTTTTCGGAAAATCGCCCCCGCAAAGACCTCACCCTCTAAAAACACACACACACACACAAAGGGTTTGGGGGACCTTTTAGTCTTCAACCACGGAAACAAACCAAAAAAACAGACGTGTTTACCCTCACAAGAAAGACACACCCAAAGGGTTTGGGGACTGCCCCTTTGCAAAAAAAGATACCCTTTGTGGTACAGGGAAACCAAAAGGCAAGCCATCCACTTTTTAGGGTTCCCTGTTGTGAGATACAGCCACAGCCACCTCATGTTTGCGGACCCGCTTTCCGGAGCTCTTAATTTTCTGATGAGTAAAGGTGGGGCCAGGGTATGTGTCAAAATAGGAGGGACCACCAAAATGAACCAACCCGATCAAGGTACCCTCCAAAAACACGCACCCATGCGGAACCTGAACGGGACCCTGGTTTGGACAATTTTCCTCGGGACACGTAGATCGTCCAGGGGTTAGCCAAGTGGATAGCGTTGCCGGGGCTTTACGCAATTGCGCATGATGTGCTTGGATCTTGTGTGCCTGTGCCAACTCTTTGTTGCTTCCCACGCCACCTGGCCGAGGGTCAAACTACTAGGGGCCCTCCACCTTGTTTCACCCAAAAGGTCCTTGTTTCCACGCCACGACATCCCACAATCCTCCTCTTGCTCTCTACGGTACTGGGCGACTCCATCCGACGTCCAGACACACAATTGCCACTTCATTCGGTTGTGAAGGTGTCCTCTTGGGAAGATAGATGGGTGTCTGATTTCCCTGGTAGATGAAAAAATAAAACAGGAATCGCCATGGGTGTTTTTCTCCGAAAGAACCAACAAGGACAGGACCGCTCCCACGAACCGAAGGCATCTGTGGGATGGTACCTGGACGATCAATGTCCTCAATAGAGCCCCTGTCAGGTGCCATGTTGCTGGGAAAGGCGCTGTTCAACGTCTGTCGTGGCCTTTGTGATGAAGCCCACATGGTGATGTTTCTTTATGTTTGCTGCGCATAGCATTCATCAGGCTTTTAATCTCCCCATGTTTACGTATTCCGTAGGAGTCGCAACATTCAAAACCTGGTGAGATCATCACTCAGAACTCTTGGGTCCCCGCCACCGAGCTCACCAAGGAGAATCGGGGAAGACCTGAGGCGAGGTCTTAGAGAGTCACGGGGTCAAGGAAAGCCTCGTCCCAGGGGGTGGGGAACTACCCCCTTTGGAGTTCCCTCGATTCTTTGAAGGGAGCCCTAGGCTTGTCGCCAAACCACCAGTTGACGGGTTTAAAGTTGGGGTGGGGACCGTTTGGCCCGTCTGAGCTGGATATTCTTGCTTCTCAGGGCATCGCCCTGCGGGATTGATTTGTTTGTTTTTCAGGAAGCCACAAGAAACGACACCAGTGGGTCATTCCACACTCATTCTCTGAGAGAATGCAAAGTAACTTTTTTGAGGGAGCCCCAAAATGGAGGTGCTCCTTTCGTCTTTCCTTTAGAGCCACAAAAGGTGGGGGAACCTCAACAAAGACACACTGCTAGTCTGTTGGACTGAGGTTTGGAAGAAAATGAGCATTGCTCCCAAAAGTGGATGCATAATCAGCATCGCTCATCATGGGGAAAGGTTGCACTGGACGATAACCTGCTTTCAACAGCATGCAGGTTGACTTGCAGTACGATAGGATGCACTCCCATGCCACCTCTCCTTTCTCCTTCTTGTTTTGCACTCGCGGAGAGGTAGTTCCAAAACTGCCTTTCACTCTCATGGCAACGAGTAATGACTGAGTGCTGAATGACCCTATTTCTTACATTATGCAGGGGGGTGAACTGGGGGGAATAGCACCAGTTGTTCAGGATGCGGCCAAAAAATAAGGGGCCGCATCGGGTCACATGACACCAGCAACCCAAACGGAAAAAAATCACCGTGCCACCCCTCGAATCCTCACAAATCCCTGGCACCCATCTCTCGGCATCGCATCGAGGCTTCGGCTCGTCCCCGCGGATGAAGAGCTTCAGAAAGCGTTCTGAGACGTCCGCGCCGAAGAGTCTGGCCGGCCCATTGACTTGTGGCCGAGGGTTGCACAGGCAGAATACACTTGTACCCAAAATGGAACACTGGTGAGTGGAAACATGGACCAAAACCTGCGTAACTGATTCATGTTCAACCACACCCACTTTGCTTGAGCTCTTCGTAAACCAGATAGAACCACCTACTAAAAGTACTAAAATGGCCAATGGAGGGCTTAGGCGCTGCTCAGGTGAGAGTGCGGGAATGGGGCTCGAAAAGATGAATAAAACCCAACAAAATGGGGGATAAGCTCAAGGGAAACAAAGGACGAACGAGCCAAACAGTCTGGGAATTACCTGCTTTTGAGGCAAATCCAGCCTCAGTTGAGTCACAACCTCAGCAAGAATGTGAACGGGTGGGCCAAAAACTCTCTAAAGCAGCAAAAGGGCGGATGTCCGCACCAATTTCTGGCTGGGACCTACCCGGGTTTTGATTGCTCCAATTGATGCCATCAGTCAGCACTACACCGAGAACTGCGGTGGGTGACACCTCCCTACTAATAGAATGATTTCTACTTCGATCCGAGATTCACACTAGCAGGAAGCAGCGTTTCCCGGTCTTCCATCATGGCCATGGTGAGTCTTGCAGCAAATCATGGATTGCGCTTCCTGGTATTTCTGTTGCCACCCCAAGGGCAGCCTTGTTCGCTTTGGCAAGAACCTCTCCTAAGACCTTGAAGCCAGGAAAGAACCCAGGCACAAGCACGTGCTTTTCACGGCCATAAGGAGTGGCCCCCCTTTGACGGCCAAAAAACGCGGCGGCCTGAAGTACGGCACCTTCTCCAAGGCCTCATCCAGCTTCTTCCTGAGCGGGATGAAAAAAACGGCTCTCGGGCTGCGTCGAATGTGGCGGAAGGAGCCCCTTTGGAGAAAAGCAATCATACTGGCTCTGGACCCTCTTCGGAGTTGCCAGAGTGCAAGCTGATGGGAAAAAACCAATCACGGAAAGTGGGGGGGGGGGGGGCAAGGGGGGGAATGGGGGAGGTGGTCGTATTTT
This sequence comes from Effrenium voratum, assembly GCA_963377175.1. NCBI lineage: Eukaryota > Dinophyceae > Suessiales > Symbiodiniaceae > Effrenium > Effrenium voratum. The sequence continues at coordinate 68,699 of CAUJNA010003733.1, read as the reverse complement.
AGTCCCTGAACATAAGGTCCCTGTAGAGAAGGGACAGGTAGTGTAGAAACTGTTTGGGGGCGGGGACTCACTTGTTTCCCTATGCCCCCTTATGCAACGAGAGGCAGAGGAGTACCTGGCAATGCTTGGTAGCCTATCCGGAACCCTTCGTGTGCTGACAACCCATGTGCCCAAGTGCCGAAGGCAAACTGGGAAAACCTTTCACGGAGAGATGTCAACGAGACATGATATGAGTGTCTCTTTTTTTCAGGGTACCTTTGTGGAGTGGATCTTGAACAGGGGAACCCAAGAGGAAACTCATTGTTCGGGTACTCCTATTTCAAGATTCCCATACCTTACGGCACGATCTTTGTTTGAAGGGGTACCGAAGGCGGTGAAGCTCGATTTCAGCTGTTCACAAGAACTTTGTCTCCTAGAGTCGCCCTTTTGGCTGGTCCTTCGTTGGGACCTTCACAAAAACAATCGTGGCAGGAGGAAGCAACTTCCAAAAAAGAAAAAGAACATATCTTGGAAAAATGAAGCCTTAGTCCCTGCTCCAATGGCCAGATGCTTGAGGTCGGGCTCATGGTGGCTCCGTAGGCATTCATCCCTTCGAGTGCGGTCAAAGAGCTGGTCAAGCACGATGCGGAAGTAAAGGTACTCCTCGTTCTGCCCCTGCCTTCAGCAGGGTGTGGCTCAAAATCAAAGAACTTGGGTTACGAAGGTGTTAGTCTTTGGTTCCATTTACCAAGGTGCCATTTTCAGCTGCCAACCAGCTCAAGCCATTGGCTTCGTTCTTCTAAGTGTCCATGCCGAATCAATCTGCACTAGCTGTTATGCTTCACCCACCTAAATTAAGAAACTCCCAAGCAAGGTAATTGTCATCATGGGTGAGAACGTTTTGCCTCACCGCCTTTCCGTGCAGGGAACGTGTCGAAACAAGGCAGCCCTGCAAATCGTTGCCAAAATGTCCGGCTTTCCCTTGTTCCCGTAGTTGCAATATTTAGGGCATCACACGTAGCTGTGGGCTTTGACACACGCCATGACACCCCGCCACAAGGAAGCTCGCTTTCAATTGTCAATCGAAAGGTGTGTTCAAATCAGAGGGGAAAAGGGTGTTTGTTTCTCTGAGGGTGCCCTTTCTTGGAGTGGTCTTTGATTGGGGCGAAGATGGGTCTGTGGGACTTCAATTACTTTCGCCTCTCGTCTCTTCGCCCAGCCACTGCAGCTCGTTGCAGAGCCAACTTCTGGACATCACAAAGGGATCCTGGCGATGGGGTTACAAGGATGCAAAATTAGGTTGTTCATCCGAATCAGGGGGACTTAGCTATCTTCCCGTGTCCCCAGGATGCATTTGGGCCAGTAAGAAAGACATCACTGTTAACAGCTGAGGATCCCTGGCAGAGCAAGTGGTGTTTTTTTTGGTGCATCCTGTAAAGAACACGGTGAAGCGCGGCAAAACGGACCGGGAACTGCGCAGGGGCAATGTTCCTCAGTTTCGGCGGTCAGAATATCTTAGTGAGCCCCCATGTCCCTGCAAACTTGACCATGGACTACTGAATATGGGTGTCTTTCTTTGAGGGTACCGTTTTGGTGGTTGGTTTCAAAGGACACCAAAAGGAAAACCACCATTTTTCGGGGGTCCCCTGCTTTAAAACACACCCATGTGTTGTCTGAACCTCAATTTCAATCACACACCCGCATCGCCGGCCTGTCAAAATGCCTGTAAATCCTCCGGGACAACTGCCAGGATTTCTGGTGCGAACGAATCGGTGAAAGGCACTTGGTGGAAAACATGCTGTCACACTGGGTTCATTATGTTGACTGTGTCTGGGGTTATCAAAGTCAGAAACTGGGGTTGTTTCCTTCAACCCATCACTTTGGGGGTGACTTTGATAAAGGGAAGACAATGAGGCCAAACACTTGGAGAGCAAAGCGTTTCACGTGAAACAGGACTGCACTGGCCTCTACCAGGCCTTTGATGCATTGCCAACCCGGATACCGACATGCTGACTGGAAACTACCTCTCTTTCCAACCACCAAGAACAATGATTTGGAGGAGTTTGAAGATTCCAAAACCCTCCTCATCTGGAAGTTAGCGAAGTGCCTGCTGACCCCTCGCTGAATCCGGTCTTGTCACCTTGCTTGCAAGCGTCCTGTAAGCTGAACGCGTCGGGAAGATAACCCAATTTCCAAACGGCAAACTGGCTGATTCACCTGTCCAGCTGTACTTCGCCATCCTCCTCCCCCCCCCAACCAGAAACAATATGTTCGCTTGAGAGGTCTTTGGAGAATAGACGTACAAAGAACATTGTTTCTGGGAATTCAAGTTTGTAAGTTTACTTACAGAATGCTGGTAGCTCCTTAGCTCCCTCTTTAAAAGCAAATTTGGACACCCCCAGCTCCTTGTTTCGTTTGTTTGTTCGTTTGCTTGTTTGTTCAATTGTTCGTTTGTTTGTTTGTGCGTTTGTTCGCTCCGTCACTCACTCACTCACTCACTCGATCGCTCGCTCGCTCGCTCACTCACTCACTCACTCACTCACTCATTCATTCATTCATCCATTCCATTCCATTCCATTCCATTCCATTCCATTCCATTCCATTCCATTCCAGTTCATTAACTTCATCTCATCTCATTTCATTTCATTTCATTTCATTTCATTCATTTAGTTATTCGTTCATTCATTCATTCAGTCAGTCAGTCATTATTTCCTTCCTTCCTTCCTTCCTTCCTTCATTCATTCATTCATTCATTCATTCATTCATTCATTAATTCATTCATTCATTCATTCATTCATTCATTCATTCATTCATTCATTTGTTCATTCATTCATTTGTTCGTTTGTTCGTTTGCTCTTTCGTTTGTTTGTTCGTTCGTTCCTTCATTCCATTCCATTCCATTCAATTCCATTCAATTCCATTCCATTCCATTCCATTTCATTCCATTGATGCATTCATTCCCAACACCAGCTAACAACCTTGAAGTGTAACATGTCTTCAAAAGAGATCTGAGACCTGGACGACTTCGTGCACTGGACCCTTTGGCAAGCGCAGCCCCTGCGCCTGCACATCAGGCCGCCTCCCAGGCTTCAACGTGAGCCACGCGCTCTCGCTCTCGCCTTGGCCAGCGCGGGCACTGGGGGCATTGGTCTGGCCGTGGGCATCATGTTCGGTCGATCCGGTTGCATATAATACACCAATTATCTTGAGATGAGGTTAGGTCTTCTGAGCTAATCGCCAGTTCAAAGCGCCGCGCGTGGCTTGGCGGCAAGTGTCACTTGCCAGCGGAATCCATCGACTTGTTTAAGATAACACCTAGCTTTGCAAGTATCCTAGGAGCACCTTGGACCCTAAACAGGCAGGCCCTAAGATTCGGGCATCTCAACATCGCATGCCTACATATGAAGTCTATTGACGCGCTTGCTTGCGCCTCAGATTGGTCACTCTCGCAACGGTAAGTCCTCGCTAGCATGAGCAATGGAGTAGGAAAAAGGTCTCAAGTCGCCTCCGCCTTTGATCCTGCAGCTAGATTTGCCAAGCACATAGCCTTCCATTCAACAATAAAGCTATTTCAGAGGGCCCAAACAAGATCTTTCGTTGAGGTTGGAATTCGTGGAATCTGGCGCCCCTGCGGAGATTCCCGCGGCAACGCCCCGCTCTTCCTTCAAATGGGGTGGGTGGGTGCGGCCAAAAATGGTCGATGAGTTTGCCAGTGGATTCCACATTCACTGCCACTTTCGGAGGCCCACACCAGCTTGAAACACGCAGCTCTGCGGGAAACAGCTGCAAATTGACCGTTGGAACATCATCCCACTGAACGGCAACTCAAGCATGCAAAGCAACTTCACAACCCCCGACCCGGCCAAACCCACCCAAAATCCCAACCTCAACCCACACGCGCCAAGCCCACCCCAAACCAACCCCCGCCCACCCATCCCAAACACACCCCAGACACGCTCCACCACCCCCAACCCCAGCTTCTTCATCTCTCAAGCAGCGTGGTTTTGGGGGCTTGCACAGGCAAAAAAGGTAATTGCAGTCTGCTGGTTTTACTGGATGTTCATTTCAACGTTATGGACAAGCAACGCCCTTTCTGGTAACACCCTTGGAAACTATGCTGCACCATGTGAACAACTTGGAATAGATAGCTAACTAGCTAGCTAGATAAGCAGACTCCGATTGCCACAACTTAGGAGCTCGGCGTGCTCCGTGGCTGGGGGCTGCGCATTGAAACAGCTCGACGCGACCACGTCGCGCGTGTGGTTTTTGGATTTCTCCACGACCGTCCGCACCTCCGCTTTTTCGCCTGCAGGGGCTCGAGTCGCGAAGGCTGGCTAAAAAGCTCGATCTGAGGGCGGCGCGCTTGGCGTTGTCCTGCACGCACCGGACGCGGAGCTGCAAGGCGGCGAGCAAGGTCGGGACTTGGCCTGCCGCTAGCCGTCAAGCCAACAAGCCGCGCTTGGCGGCTTCTTGGCGCTCTTAGTTGACGAGCAAACATCGAGGCCGTAGTGGCAGAGCCCTTCCAAGCACATCCTGGAACAGCTGCCTGTGAAGGGCTTACAGGGAGAACCAGGGAAGCCCCCCCTTCCTGGCGGACTCAGTGTGGCAGCCACTCAGCTCCATGACGCCAGCCATTTTAATTGCAAGTTGCCGGAATCCATGGGAAGATGGCACTGCCCCGAGTGAATTCATGGGCAACTGCTCCGGCTGCCACTGATCAGACCAATAAAGGGAACTCTGTTTGCTAGGGGGACACACTGGCCATGCCCTTGCAGAAAATACATTTGGAACCTCACGCACACATCAGCACATTGGTTGAAGCTACTAGCGGGAGCAGCCTTTGGCCCAGGATTTGTGCACCTGCTGTCATGCACCTGTACGAAGCCGACGACTGGGGGGAATCTGCGCTGATTGGAAACAACAGAGGTAGAATCGAACCCAATCTCCACCTTCCACCCTGGCTCTGTCTCGCTCTTGATCAATCTCTATCTCAACCCTTTCTTTCTTTCTTTCTTCCTTCCTTCCTTCCTTCTTCCCTTCCTTCCTTCCTTCCCTCCCTCCCTCCCTCCTTGGTTCCTTCCTTCCTTCCTTCCTTCCCTCCATCCTTCCTTCCTTCCTTGCTTGCTGGCTTGCTAGCTTGCTTGCTTGCTTTCTTTCTGTCTTTCTTTCTTTCTTTCCTTCCTTCCTTCCCTTCCCTTCCCTTCCCTTCCCTTCCCTTCCTTCTTTCTTTCTTTGTTTCTTTCATTCATTCATTGTTTTTCTTTCTTTCTTTCTTTCTTTCTTTCTTTCTTTCTTTCTTTCTTTTTTTTCTTTCTTTCTTTCTTTCTTTCTTTCGTTCTTTCTTTCTTCCTTTCCTTTCCTTTCCTTTCCTTTCCTTTCCTTTCTTTTCCTTCTTTCCTTCTTTCTTTCTTTATTATTTCCTTCTTTCTCTCTTCATGTATTTCTTTCTTTTCTTTCTTTCTTTTTTTCTTTCTTGCTTTCTGCTTCCTTTCTTTCTTTCTTTCTTTCTTTCCTTCCTTCCTTCCTTCCTTCCTTCCTTCCTTCCTTCCTTCCTTCCTTCCTTCCTTCCTTCCTTCCTTCCTTCCTTCCTTCCTTCCTTCCTTCCTTCCTTCCTTCCTTCCTTCCTTCCTTCCTTCCCTTCCTTCCTTCCTTCCTTCCTTCCTTCCTTCCTTCCTTCCTTCCTTCCTTCCTTCCTTCCTTCCTTCCTTCCTTCCTTCCTTCCTTCCTTCCTTCCTTCCTTCCTTCCTTCCTTCCTTCCTTCCTTCCTTCCTTCCTTCCTTCCTTTCCCTCCCTTCCTCCCTCCCTCCCTCCCTTCCTTCCTTCCTTCCTTCCTTCCTTTCCTTTTCTTTTCTTTTCTTTTCTTTTCTTTTCTTTTCTTTTCTTTTCTTTTCTTTTCTTTTCTTTCTTTCTTTCTGTCTTTCTTTTTTGCTCTTTTCTTTCTTGTCTTTTTTCTCTCTTCTCACTTTCTTCTTTCTTTCTCGCTTGCTCGCTCGCCTTTCTTAGCCTAGGGCACGCCTTCGTCTACTTGACGGTGCTCTTCGGCGGGACCAGAACGTCCGGCGGCTCCATGGCAACGGCCAGCACGCCCTTGACCTGCGAGTGACGTAGCGCATGTTTATTTCGCTCGACCGACCTGCACACTGACATCCTCGTCGGAGCAATAAAGGAGGCCCCGGAACTGCCAAGCGGGGACAAGGGCGCCCTCTGCTGGCTTTTCCCCAGAGGAGCCCAAGCCTTGGGGCGGAGACGCGGGCTCGTCGTCAGAGCGGAAGATTGATACTCTGGTGTTGGCTTGGTCTGGGACTTCCGTTCTCATTGGATGTGCTCTTGGCTTCTTCTTGGGAGCAGTTGGAGCAGCAGCGAACCTTTTGCCGGAAGTCAGCTTGAGACAGGGTTGCAGATAAAGCCTCCACAAACTCGTGGCTTGAGAAAGGCTCAGGTCACCGGTCACCTGGGTGTTCAGCCGCCTGAGAGAGGCTCAGGTCATCGGTCACCTGGGTGTTCAGCCGCTTGAGAAAGAACACGCCGTTGATGAATGCACAAAACTCAAAACATGCCCACAGCTGAGGCACACCCCAAATCCCAACCCCCAAATCCCAACCCCAACCCGCCCCACACCCACCCACCCCGAACCCCAACCCCAACTCCCACCCAAACAAACTAACCCACCCCACACAAATCCCAACCGAAATCCCTACCCCAAACCCACCCCACACCCAAACCCAGCCACCCCACACCCACCCCAAATCCCAACCCCAAATCCCAACCCCAAAATCCCACCCCCAAATCCCACCCCCAAATCCCAACCCCAAATCCCAACCCCAAATCCCGACCCCAAACCCCACCCCACACCCCCTGTCTCGTCCTTCGCATCCGTGGCCCCATACCCTCTTCCTGTGCCGCAGTCCAGGCAAAGGCCCTGCACAAGCGACCCAGCAACCGGCAAGCGACCGACGAGCGACCAGCGAGCGACCGGCGAGCGACCGGCAAGCGACCGACGAGCGACCGGCGAGCGACCGCCTGGCCAAGCCAACTTACTGTGGATGGCTTGGACAACATCCGCTTCGCACTTACTAAGTTACCGTGGGTCAAAAAATTGGTACCCAAATTGGGACCCTGGCAAATGGAAACATCAACTAAAACCTGCGGTCTGCAGTTGGCTTCATTTTGACCCATACCCAAGTGGATGTTGGCAACTTAGGATGTTGTTTACTCCCTTGCAAACGAGGAACCCAAGAAGAGCGGCTCCAACAGGAGTCATCCAAGAATAGCTTTCGGAGTTCCGTATCTGCAGGGCAGAGATGAAAGACCAAAAGGAAAACAAAAAATGGGATGCTGTCTTTGGGTTGCGAAACGAACAAAATTGCGACCCCACTGTAAATGTTCGAAGATATTGGCCACTTCCGTTCTTCTGGGGAGAACAAAAATTTGTGCAGCAACTGTCTGAAAAACCAGCTATATATATATATATATACAAGGAAGCCTCAGGCCAGAACTCCAAGACCTGAAGGATATTTGGATGGTCTGGCTTCCTGCTTGTTCACTACCCTCCAATCAACTACCCCCACGAAAACAAGGGGTCTGCAGCCTCTCCTATTCGCTAGCGTCTGTACGGGGTTCCTCCCATTTTCCCTCATTGTGGAAACCATGTTTGAATCCAAGACGGGAATAAACAAAAAGCCGGGCCCCCGAGTGAATTCAAAAAACGAAGTCCGGATGCAACCGGGTGTCTTTGTGTCTGGAATCACAAGTTGGCAAAATGAAAACAGCTACTTCGATTTCACGCAAACATTGCGCCTACTTCTGCCCCCAAACCACTAGCCCCAGGGTATACATCCAATTTTTCCTTGGGGGTAGTCCATCCAAGAACCATCCAGACAAGACCGCTTCTTGCCATAGAGGGTAGGTTCAGGTTCGAGCGACAGCTTAGGTCGGTTTGCTGGTTTGGGGTAGTTGTAGACTGGTGAAGGTTGGTTTGTGGTTGGTTTCAGGTTGGTTTAGGGTGAAAGGTTTAAGCTAGGTTTGGGGTAGGTTTAGGGTAGGTTGGAGTTAGGTGTGGGGTTGGAGTTCGGTGTGGGGTTGGTTTAGGGTTCGGGTAGGTCTGGGCTCGGTTGTACGGTAGGCTTGGGTAGGTTAAGGGTTGGTTTAGGGTTGGTTTAAGGTATGACGTTCATGGGACTCAGAGATCCGTAGAATCCCTCTATGGCCCATGGCCCACTTAGTCACTAGCAAGGAGTGCCTTCGGATCTCGGAACCGAAGTTGGCCAGATCTTCCCACGGGCCACAGGCGTCCTGCGATTGAACAGCTCCGTCTTCTCTTTGAAGATATGCTTCTCCTGAGCCAGCATGGGGTCACAAAAAACCGCGGGCAAAAGAGGCGGTGACCAGTTCCTCCTGGATCACAGACGAACGGAATCGATCGATGAGCTCATGTGCTGCATGCGTCACTGCGTGCACTCCCTTAGTTTGGACAAAAACTGGGGCTGAACATCGGCCGGATCTCACCACACGCGGATTCTGTGCATGGCAACACGAGGTACGGGACGTCGAGCTCGCGGCCATCCCGAGCTCTGATGTGTTAGGCATGCACCGATGCCAACGATCATAAGATTGCGCCTTGAATCACCTGGAGGGGCGCCTGTTGTCCCAATGGTGGTGCAATTAATTTGGTGTTCTTTCACGCCAGCCACAAAACAGGGTCCAAAAAAGAAGACCACCCACTTGGGCCCAATCATTGCAATTCGCAAGCCGAACATCGAGACACGCTTAGCTTAGCCCTACAGATTGGCAGCATGCGAACGTTTCCAATTGCCCATGCGGGTATACTCTGTGGCAGTGTTCCCCGAAAAGAGGCTCAATTGACTCAATTGTTGTTCGGACCGGAAGGATGGAATTTTCACCACAAGATATTCCAGCAATAAAAAAGCAATGCTTTTGTACGTCATGCTCAATGTCAGATATCCTCATGTTGTTTTAGGGTCCCGAGCATCGGCTGTCCTCTGCCGTGTTTGTTGCCAACATATCCCCAGCCTTATGACCCGGCTAGAAACACAATTGGAACCCTTGTTTGATTGATTCCATCTGTGGGGAACTGAAACGTAGGGGGTGGGATCCGCTGCTGGGAAACAACCCACCCTGCCACTGAGAAAGCTTAAGATGCATCAACTCAACCCTCCCCCCCCCAGTCCCACGCTTTTGGCAGGTCACCAAAATCAAGGACTGTCTTCCAAAGTCCCAGAAGCTCCGATTCACATGGCCCCCTACGCAAACACCGGGCCCCGGACCGTCCAGGGCTTGCCCGGAACCTTCTTGGCCTCAGAACCCCACCCAGGCGCTTTGAGTGGATGTGTCGGGGGAAAAACGAGGACACCTTCCTTTTGTGGGGGATGGTTCATCAAAGGCCAACCAAAGAGATAAACGGACCATTTGGGGGGGGGGGGGACTGGTCCGAAAAGGAGGAAAGATGGAATCGAAAGGTCCGCTCTGTTCAGGGTACGCAGTGGGAAAATCGGACTTTGTTTGCGAGAAACACGAACGAAGTCGTGACGATCCTGAAACCCTGGGAGGAAATCCTTGGAATGCTTGTCTAAAAACATGTTCACAAGGTGGAGGACCCATATTGAAACCCAAATCGTGGATGGCCATCCGTAGTAAACACTAGCCGCTTCAAGGTGGGCGACCATCCCCATTTTCCCCAAGGTAAAGGCTCCAACCATTGTCCACCTCTGGGAGCGCTGCCAGTTCGATGGTGAGATGTCTACGTCGCCGCTCGGGGTCTCTCACATCCTGAGCTGGGATCGATCCCTTGCCCACCTCTCAAGGTTCCCAAAAAACGGGACGCGGTGGTACCAAAAAAGTGGAAAACCAAAATGGGTTGCCCTGGTACCATGGAGCCAAAGACTAAAACCCGCGGTTTGCCCCGGCTCTGGAAAATTTTGACCCATACCCAAATGGAGAAACAGTGACAAAGGACTCTCCACCAGCAACCAGACTTGCTGGCCTTTAGGATCTGCATGATTTCCGAAAGTGGAAGCACCTGGTTGTAGGGTCTAAACAATTAGAACCGGCTTGGAAACCGCGTGTGAGGAACAGGTTTGTACTTCATCAGCTGGTATTAGATGTTCAGCCCAGTAGTGGGACTCACCTAGGCACCAACCTTTTTTCACCAGAGTGCCCTCTGCCAACTATTGTATCGCCCACCTAAACATTGCACCAAAGTTCAACCCGTCACATGGCCATGGGACTATGTCTGATCCATCCAAGCGAAATGTGAGGCGCAGAACCCAAGCTCAGAACGTCTGACCCTCTTCCAGCTACGCAAAACCTTCGACCCCTCTTCCGGCTACGTGACCACACTTCTCAAACTTCGCAGTTTGGAATTGAAAATTCTGAAGTCTCAGGAATCCCAGCGCAAAGCACCCACGAGCTTGAGTGTCTCACTGCTGCTCATTGCTCAACCCTCGCAACTGATCACATGTTGGATGGGGGTCGCTGCAAGTGGTTAGCTGCTCCGTGTCTCCTTGTCCATCCAAAACGGGGTGCGCCCAATCTTGACATCTAGCCTTCCCTGTCATTTGAGTCCACAAAACACACACACACACACACACCCGCGCACACACACACACACACACACACACACACACACACACACACACACACACACACACACACACACACACACACACACACACACACATACACACAGCACACGCCTGCATGCCTGCCTTTGCTTGCTTTTCTGCCACCTGCCATACCTGCAGCACGCCCACCTTGCCCTTCACTTTTTCCCACGCACATACAACACGCATAGCTTTTCACGCTCGCGCTATCGGCATCGCGCCGCGCCCGCGCCCGCGCCCACGCGCCGCGCCGCGCTCCCGCACTGCGCCGGCATCCCGCGCCAGCGCCCACGCGCCGCGCTCCGGCCGCGCCCGCGCCCGCGCCCGCGCCCGCGCCGCGCCCGCGCCCGCGCCCGCGCCGCGCCCGCGCCCGCCCGCGCCCGCGCCGCGCCCGCGCCGCGCCCGCGCCCCGCGCCGCCCCCCCCCCCCCCCCCCCCCCCCCCCCCCCCCCCCCCCCCCCCCCCCCCCCCCCCCCCCCCGCCCGCCCCCCCGCCCCCCCCCCCCCCCCCCCCCCCCCCCCCCCCCCCCCCCCCCCCCCCCCCCCCCCCCCCCCCCCCCCCCCCCCCCCCAAAAAAATAGTAAAAGGAGAATTCAAAGAAAAAATAGTAAAAGGAGAATTCAAAGAATTATTCTTTCTACTATTTTTTCTCCAACAGCAACACAACAAACAGAAAACAAAATCCAGAACAACAAGCAAACAAAATAAATAATCACAACCAACAACAAAAATATTTAATCACAGCATGCAACATTAAATAATTCAAACAAGCATACCAACAAAACAGCAACACTCTAAATCATCAAAGAACCCAAACTCAAAAACACACATCAACAAAAATCAAAGCAACATACCAACAAAAAATATCACAAGAGCATCAAACAAAACAAAAACAAACAGCCAAAGCACGAAAAAATTGAAGAAGCATGCCAAGTCTAAACAACGCACTTTGAAAGAGATAAGCAAATTATAATAATTCAATCTTTAAAAACGATAAATATATTACAATTATAACATATAATATTTTACATGTGATAATTATAGTATGATTAAACCTGTTTTTAGTGTTTCCAGTCTCCTATGTTGCTCCAAGAACTGCTCAAAATGTTTCTGATATTATACCAGATTAAGTTAACGTCATAATCTTTCATTGGTGCTCTTTGTTGTATTAAATAACGCAACACTGATACCAAAGTATAATAATTAAAATGCATTGTTGTCATTCCTCCTCTTTCATTAATACTATTACCATTATGTTTAACGAGTTCTTCTTTCATTATGTTTTCGTAAATCTCTTTTATCCATTGATGATTTTGTTCTCCATACTCAGCGAACATATCTGGATATATATCTTTCATTGTTTTATCGTTTTTAATTATTTCAATGACTTGTTTATACGATGGATAGGGATTATCCTTAATGAAGCTCAATATTATCTTTCTATCCTGTTCCAGCTCTTTTTCTGTCACTCCTATCATTGGCATTTTTCTCTTATTATATTAAGTCTGTATTCCTTTAAGTCATTTTACATTATAATTATAACATATAAGGGTATAAATGTTATAATCATTCCCCGATTTTATCAAAATCATTCCCCGATTTTATCAAAATCATTCTCCGATTTTATCAAAATCATTCTCCGATTTTATCAAAATCATTCTCCGATTTTATCAAAATCATTCCCCGATTTTATCAAAATAGGTGGTGGTTTGGTTCATTGCAATTGCATGTGCTCAAGTTGCAAGCCCAACCCCAAACCTAAATCCTTAATCCGTCAAACTCACTAAGATTTCACAAATTAATTCGCTAGGTATTTTATATAGGTCTTCCTGTTTATGTATTGTTGGATTGTCTCCCCAATTTTCCTTAGTGCCTGATGGAAGCCGTTGTGCTGTTTCAATATGTTTATTATTCCTGATGTTGCCACAATCCTTTTTACATAAATCTCTAGGTTTCCAAGTTGTAATGTTATTCCATAGCCTAGTCCTCTTTCTATAATTAAATCCATATTTACAATAATCTACATCTTTAAATTCAAACTCATCCATAAACTCCTGATGTTTTAATAATCCAGTTTGTGGATTTTCGATTACAAAATATTTAGGATTGAAATATTTGATAATCTCAATAGTTTTTAAGACAATATTATTTGCATATTCGATATTCCTAATTCCCCTAGTTTTTGCTATGCTGTATTCAGTGCATGGAGGACTACTCCAAATAAAATCAAAATGGTTTCTGTCAAATTGTTTATAATCCCACTCTAAAATATCAGTGTTGATATCAGCATTTTTCAAGTCTAATGATATCACATTAAATCCAAGCGACTTTGCTATGGTTCCAACGCTTTTTGTTCCACTAAATAATTCTAATAAATTCATTTATTAGAATTATTTAGATATTATTTATTCAAATAATACATATACTCCATCATCATTTTTTGAAATTTTGTAAAATTCTAAAGTGGTGCTTTTAGGTTGTTTGATTTTTCCTGTATTCAACATATCACAGTATTTCTTTTGCTTTGTCGGGTAGTCGCCCGATGGTCTTCCTATAGATTTTGCTTGAAATATCTTTTCGATTTTTTCTTTATCTTCATTGCGTTCAACTGGTTTCATTTTGTCATCAATGGATTTAATCATATCATTTAAGGTTTTAATATTTTTACCAATTAATGTTATCTTCTTCATTAAATCATTAATAGTGTAATTCTCATTTTCAGACATTACTATATATTTATTTAGATAATTATTTATTTAATTATACGTTTTATTATATAATTTACCTGAATAATTTAATGTTATATATGTAAATAAATTATATTCTAAGAGTCTTTCATCAATTTTATTTTTCAATTTTATTAAACCTTCATCGTTACCTGTAATTTCAAAAAACTTCAACATTTTATCAAATTTATCTGGTTTAGTTATACCTTTCATAAAATATTTATTATTGAATTTAGCATCTAACCAATAAAAATATTCTATACTCAATTGTCTAGCAAAGTTTTTATCACCATCGAATATATCATTAATTTCTTCATCGTCAAAAGTTATAATTCTATGGTCTTGTCCATTCATAGTTGGCATTATGATTATATAAATAATTAGATATTTATTTAAATATTTATTTATTTATATTTATAAAGTGCAATTATGTTAAATCTACTCTTTAAATACTAATTTTTCATGATTTGTTTAACAGTTTCCTGAGTTTCGTTTTCATTATTATCGGTTGGTGTTGCTTGCCTACCAAATTTAAAAGTTATACTATGGACATCAGTTTCTAAGTTGATACTGTCTTTAGTTTTATCAATATTCATTTTCTTATCATTTTTACTTATTTTGAAACTTGTTGGAATACATGAACATTTGCAACTTTTATTATTTTTTATTTGTAATTCATTCTTAAGTTCTAACATTCTTTTGCATGTAGGACAAACAACCTCAACAACTGATGTTTCTTCAACAATTTCTTCATCAGTTGATGAAACACTTAAACCTGTCTTATTCTTTTTGTTTTTCTTTTTTCCCATTTATATTAATATTTATATTTTTAATATATTGTATCAAAAACTTAATTAATTCTAAAATAAAATAACATATTTTTTTACATCTATTATCAGTTATGACAACCCGTTCTATATTCTCCATTTCATTTATTATATTAATATAATCTGTATAACTCCTTTTCATATTAAATAATAAGATAAATTATTTTTCATTTCTGCTTTTCTCTTCTTGTAAAGTTTTTTCATTGTATCGTCCTTATTCCATCTATATCCCACAAATTTCTGATGATGTTTTGAATTTAGATGTTTAAATAAATATTTGTCATCATAAGTTTTACAACAATTGCAATGGATAACAGTCATATAATAATAAGATAAAATAATTATTTAAATTATTTAATCTTATTATTTTCATGCATGATAGAATATTCGGAGGGCACAGCACTTGGGGTTTTCATTGCACGCGAGAGAGATACAAACTAATTAGCTTCAATGCTTGTTGATTGTAGCAATGGAAAACCTGTTCCATTTTTATGATATTCGCCACCAGCATATCATAAAAACGATGTTCCATTAATATTAAATAGAATATTTATTTAAATTATTTTCTTTAGTAAGTTTTAATGCAGTTGGTATATCAACATCTAGAATATTATTATTAATAATTTTTTGTACACCATTTATCATTTCATTTGTATATCTATCGGGATAATCTTTCATAAAATTCAATAATTTATTATAATTTAAAATATCCTCATTTTCGATTGATGATTTAGGTATTATATTTTTTTTGTTATTAATCATCGATAAAAACGTTAAAATCGTATCATAATACATTTGGCCAGTCTCTGGAACTAAAACATCACCGAATTTATATATCGTCTGAATACTAATAACTTCATTTGGATTAATAGATATTCTTGGCATTATGATTATATAAATATTTATATATTTTTTTATTTATAAGTATTTATAATATTATTTTTATTATGCCTGATGTAAAACCAATTGATGAAATCAAATATGACTTTAAGCAAAGTAAGCATGAGGTCGTCCCTAAATTGCCAATGAGAGCTATGATTGTCGGTCCATCTGGAAGTGGAAAATCAACTTTACTTGTATCAATGATACTTGATATTTATAGAGGAGCATTTGAAAGAATTTTTATCTGGTCTCCATCTGTAAATTTAGATAGTATTTGGTTGCCTGTTAAAAAATACATTAAAGAAGGTTTGAAAGTAGATAATGATAAAGAACCGTGTTGGTGGGATGAGTTCAATGTTGAAGATTTAGAAAGAGTTATAGAAACTCAAAATAAAATAATTGAATACCAGAAAAAACAAGGAACGAAGAAATTATTTAATATTTTGGTAATTTTGGATGATGTATCTGATAATCCAGCAATAACAAGAAATAACAAATTGTTAAATTCTTTATTTTGTAGAGGTCGTCATAGTGGAATATCAACACTTGTAAGTCTTCAAAAATCATCAACCGTACCACCAATTATTAGAGTAAATATAAGTCATTTGTTTTATTATAAAGTTAGAAATTTTAAAGAGATAGAAATATTGCAAGATGAATTATCAGCAATTGTTAGAAGCGATAATTTACATGAAAGCAAGAAACTAATTTATAAAATATATGAGACTGCCACTGATGAACCTCATAGTTTTTTATATATTAACCTTTTAGAAAAGAATCCAGATAAAATGTTTATGAAAAAGTTTTCTCAATATTTGAAAATTACTAATTAAATAATTAAATAATTAAAAAATTAAATATATATTAATATTATATGATATTTTATGATTTACCAATAGAAATTAAAGACATAGTATTATCTTATAGTTTAGGTGATGTTAAATTATTAAAAATAAAAAATAGTAATATTGTTAAAAATTATATTAATAAATTTAAACCAGTATATAAGTCTTACAAATTAAATAACATAGATTGTTTTGAAATTGATAATATCAATATTAATAATGGATTATCATATATTTTTAATTTAAGTGAGTTAGATAAACTCCATAAAACATATAAACCTTTAAATTTATTAATTGATTATGGGTTAATTATTACATCTACATCATCTAAAAGTTTGAATCAAGATCGTTTTCGTACTATAACATCAAATAATTTATTTGATATTTATTATTATCTTAATAAATATCTTTATGAAATAAAATTAGTGTATAATGATACTATGGTTAATTTTATTTCATTACAAGTAAAAAAAATAACTATTAAAGTCATCAATGATGACTTTTATAAATATTTTTAAATTAATAATATTAATATATTTTTTGTAATATTATTAATTTAAAATTCAAAATAATGAATACGAACAGAGATTGAGAGCAGGTAATTTATATATTAATTTGTCACATTTAGTTGCCTCTAGTTTTTCTAATCGTTCACTCACTTGCTTAATTGCTTTCAACTGTAATTTATCAATATTACTTAAATCTAATTGTTCTATATCAATATCATTAATTTTATCAATACTTGAAGTTTCAACATTACTATTTGAATTACCCATTATATATTATTATTTTAGATTATAATATAATACAATAATAAATATTCAAAGATATGCCATACAATAATAAATATTCAAAGAGATATGCAAAGGAATTAGAATAGGCCAACAAAAAACCCACGCAATAGGAGCACATATTTTATCACACTTCACCACTCGTCTGTCAAATTCCTCTTCTCTTCTTTGTCTTTTTAATTCTTTAATTTTTTCATCAAATTTAGAATGACTAAAATCACATTCTTTATTATTACATTTATCTAATGTAAATTCATCTTTATTTAATTTAGTAATTTTACAACCACAATAACAAATTTTTTCTCTCATACTATCATTCTTAAATAATACTTCTATTTTAACTTTTCTGTCAATGTCCATATATATATCTAGATATATTAATTATTTATTTATTTATTTATTTATTTATATATTTATATATTTTTATATTTAAATTATTTATTTTTTTCTTTTTTAAATTCCTTAATTTCTTTTTCAAGTTTATCTACTTTATCATTTAATTCTAATACTGCTTTATGAACTAACACGGGTAAAACTAAATAATTTAATCCTAAATACTCTCTGTCTTTACTAACAACATTTTCAAATTCTTTCGGGATTGCTTTTAATACTTCATCTGCTATATATCCTATATGAGTTTTACCGCCATCATTTCTATCGTGTCTTTTAAACTTCTTCGGTTTAAATTTCTTAATAACATTCATACAACTAGATTTGATATTGTCTATATCATATTTCAATCTTGAATCAGATGAATCCACAAACGTTCCGTTGATGGTTACTGTTGTTGCGGTTAAATCTATATTAGTTCCTGTTGATGGTTCAATTAAATTACATAACATTTTTTTCGTTCCTGCAACTGTTACATTTTCATTAAAAGTCGATGGAGCATTATTTGTAAAACTTCCAGTATTTACTGTAGTTCCAAATGTCTTATCAATAGATAATAAAACTGAAGGTGTACTTGAAGCATCTGAAACTCTAAACGCAGTGTTTGATGTTCTGAATATTACATCAATTGTAGATAAATTAGTTCCATCATGATAAGTTGATATTTCACTTGTTCCCATTTTAATATCAGTTCCAGTAGTCATTGAAATATTATTCAAAAATGAAACCGTTGTTAAATCAAATGATTGAATGGTATTAGTTGCTAAATATGCATTTTGAACTGCTAAGTTAGTATCAACAGTTACTAATGTTCCACCATTAGGCGCTATATGATTGCTTCTTAATGCTCCATTAGTTTTAACATAAACATCATCAGCAAATAAATTACCCATTACATCAACAGTAGAAGTGTTAAAAGTCCATCCAGTAGAAATATTAACTGCTCCAACTATGTTAGATTGAACAGCAGGGTCTCCACAAATAAACCTAATTGAAGAATTAGCATCACTATTCCTCATATCAAAAGATGAAAAAGCACTAACATATCTATATAATTCACAATTTGTATCAATTGTTAATTTACCACCAGTATCAATATTAATATTATCACAATTAACATCAGCATTCGTATAAATATTACCTAACACATCTATAGGTTTACTAAAAATTGTTTTATTTACCAATTTATCACACATCATGTATTGATTATTAGCATTGGTAATATCACCAACTGAAATAGAAACAAAATCATCATGAGCCATATATAAGCCTTCTATAGCATCTGGAGTATATCTTCGTATTGAACCATTATTATTAAAATTCAAATATGAACCATTGTTAAGATTTACTGCCTTGTCAGTCCCTATAAAATCAACTGCATCAGTAAATCTCGATTTTCCGGCACAGTTTAAAACATAACCATTAACACCAACAGCACCTAAACCAAACCTATCTTTTACCCACACTCTTCCAACATTAGCATCTCCTATCTGTGTTTCCCATTGTCCTCCAGAGCTACTCATCCACATTCTACCATCTCTATTAATATTGAACTCTCTATTAAACATTTGAAAAGTCATTTGCAATCCAACATTAGGCGACGATGTAGTACTAAACTTATTACATATTATAGAACCAGTAGTCAACATATTTAAATTACTGTGTAAAGTTGTATTATCACTAAAATTAATAGCACCTGCTACTGATTGAGCGTTAGTATCTATTTTATCTAACTTTTGTCCTAATGATGTATCCTGTGAATTATTGCTAGTAATTATTGAGTTGATTGTGTTTGTATTTCCTGTTATTAATCCTGCTAAATTATCTGACTGTAAAACATATCTACTATCAGAACCTGTTATATCTAAAATAGATGAACAAGAAAATAAACCTGATACTTGTAAATTAGATAATATTGTAGTATTATGATTTAATAATATTTTATCATTTTGAAAAATTGAAGAATTATTAATTTCTACATCTCCAAAACCTCTTTGATTTAAAAACATAGTTGCTCCACTTAAATTTCCATAAATATAACTATCAAAATAATTATTGTACATTTCAAAGAAATTATTATAATTTCCAAAATAGCAAATTTTGAAAATTGAAGTAGTTGTTATATTATGAATTAGTGTATTATTTAATACTGATGTATTTAATTTATCTGTTAATAAATTATTAGTTGTTATTTTATTGTAATATAAATTACTATCAAATGAACCTGTTTGTAATTGAGATATTAAATGAGAATTTGATGAAATATTATTAAAATTAGTTGATACAGTAGAATTTAAATTATTTATTAAATTTGTATTTGATGAAATATTATTAAAATTTGTATTAATTACATTAGTATTAGAACTAATATTATTAAAATTAGTTGTCATAGTAGAATTCAAATTATTTATTAAACTTGTATTTAATGAAATATTATTAAAATTTGTATTAATTAAATTAGTATTTGAAGAAACATTATTAAAATTAGTTGTCATAGTAGAATTCAAATTATTTATTAAACTTGTATTTAATGAAATATTATTAAAATTTGTATTTGAAGTTATTGTCAGATTACCTATTAAAAAAGAATTTGAACTAATATTATTTGATAATACATTAATTTCTGTTTTGTCATATGTTTCAGTTATATCATAAAAATTAGCGTTTATCTGTTCCTTTGTGTAAGTATCTGCTTGGTCTGCTTTACTATCTAATACTGTTTGAATGTCAGATTTACTCGCGTAAAGGTCTTCTATATCATTGACTGCTCCATCTTTTACTTGCCTAATTCTATTTGCTGTAATATCAAAGATATTCATTAAGTTTTTGCTCATAATATTATATTATTAATTAGAAAATTAATAATATCATATTTTTTTATTTTAATCATAAAATGATACAGAATTTGAGCGGATTTCAAGAATGCACTCATGAACCAAGAGCATATAAATTCTCTCGGCCATTTTACCAGGAGCACTATATAATGTTGAACCCTCCAACGCTTTTATTTTAACAACCATATTTGAATTATTTTTAAGGTTCATACCAGTATAATTTGCACTTTCTAATTTTTGTAAATTAAAACCATACATAAAAGCGTGAGACCTGTAATCTTCTGCACTAACTAACATTGGCTTATCGGCACAATGCATAAGATGGGCATATGCTTCACGAACACCTTGAATTTCTTGACTTGGAATAACTTGATTACCGATTATCAAAGAAGCAGATAAATCATGCTCTGGGTCATAACGTCCTTTATCACCTGTTACATGTGCCAGTGGATGATACATAAAGTTATATGGTTTCAATAATTCACCGTATCCTCCTATATAACCCTTTTGAGTCGCATTTGAAAAAGAAATAAACAGTTTATTTAATTTAGACACATTACGGACAATAGTTGTGAATATTTCAGTTGTTGTTGATGCTGTTTGTTCTTGTAGGGTTTCAGTTTCAAAAGTAATAGGAAGAGAACCAGTTTCTAATAATTTAGCATACTCTGCATATAAGCTATCGTCAAGAGTATAGACATTTCCTTTGAATAAAGGTTTTGTGACTGACCAAGTGATACTTGTATTTGTAGCAGTAAAAAGTCCTGTTCTATTAACAATTGGTTTTAATACATCAGTTGTTAAATATAATTCAACTGTTATTGGACAATAAGATAAAGGTATCCAGTTTTCACAAGTCTTGAAACATTTTAAATTTAAATCAAAATAGACATTAGCACTTTTACCTTCTTTAATTCCTTTATAATTACCATTGGTTACATTTCTAGTTACTGCTTGAGTAGTAGAAGTTCCAGTAGCATCACAAACTAAAAACCGTCCATCGTGATTGAGTAGAGTATTTCCAAAACCTAATGCTTCATCAATTCTTTTTTCTTCTGATGATTTTAATACATCTTTCATAGCACTTGCACGAGAAAGAGAATTTAAATCACATACAATGACATCACCCATTAACACACGCACCCTATCAAAGAAACCGGCTGTATCAATTGGTCTAAGTTCGTGATTTTCTGTGTTATCAGCGTTGTTTAAAGTAAATCCTAATAATAGTGATGGTAAGGACAACCATTGATTAGGTGGTCCAGTAATGTTAAATCTAATTACAGAATTTGTATCAGCGGTATAGGTAGAAACCGATGAAGGATAAAAGTTTTTACTTTCTTTTGAACGGACATAAGAACCGCCATCTTTTAATTTAAATCTTAAATTCTTTTCAACAAGGACATCTTCAATATCTAATGTTTCCATACCTTATATATTTAATAATAGAAAAATATTATATTATTCCATTATTAAATTAATTTATTTTAAAGTGTGAATAATCTATAACTTCTTTTTTAGATTTTTTATTTAATAGTTTTTTAGATTTATTTTTTATATTATTATGTTCAACCTTATTATTAGGTTCGTCTTCTACAATCTTTTTAATGTCTTCATAACTGACTTTCTTTTTAGGATTTATAGTATTTTTTATATCATTATTAGGCATTATATATAAGACTACAAAATTTCCTTTACAGGTTCAATGCTTCTTGATACGTCCTTGCCAGTATCACCATATAATGAGTGTTGATGATTTGTTAATGGGTTAAAACCTCCTCTATTTGATGTTATACTGCCTCTATCTAAAATACTGACTATATCTCCAAAATTTCGTATGCTTGTGTAGTTGTCATTGTTTTTGTTTGACATTGAAATAAAAGGAGCACCGTAAGTAGTTAATCTAATATTTCTATCAGGATTTTCTTTTAAATATTTAGCACTCGCACTACTACCCAATGAATGTGAAATAACTTCACTAATATTATGGTTTTCATCAAGTATATCGCTAATATCTCTATACCTTTCACTGAATGAACTTAAGCCAAATGGAATTGTAATATCACTTAAAATATCATTAATATTTGATATAATATTAGACTTACCAAATGTTCCAGCAACATATAGTTTATTATTATCCAAATAATAACCTTTACCATTTGTATATGCTTTGTTTAATCCTTCTGTGTCAGATAAATTATTATTATATTTAGGTTTGAATAATGATTTTTCTTGTTGAATTTCATTAATTATTTTTCTATACATTTCGCTATATCCTTGATGAAGAGGATTGTATGATTTTAATTTTCCTTCTTTTAAATAATATTTATATTTATTTTTCATATATAATTAAATTATAAAATTTCTAATTAATTAATATAATGAGATTTCGTAAAATATATATCAACAGTGCTTATCGTGATTTAAATGACAGTCAATCTACATCAGATTTTGTTATTAATTTAAGAGAGCAACAAGAATGCGGACCAAATACTAAAATGATTTGTCACGAAGTATCTATCGCTAATTCATTTTATCCAATTGAAGATAATTTAAATAACAGATTATATTTAACATTAGGAGGGATATTAATAGGAGCACCAGTATATTATTTTATTGTAGCACCTGATAAAGGTAGTTATGTAGGTAGTGAATTAGCAACCGAATTACAAAATAAATTGAATACTGCTACTAATGGAACTGATGGAAACAGTAATTTTTTTACTTGTAGTTATTCATTAAAAACAAATAATATAACTATAAGTTGTAATTATATTTCTTACTTTTTTATAATCCATACAGATAAAGAATTAAAAACAAATTACAGTTTTGGTGTTGATTATGATAGAGATTATCCTAATAGTATTAATGACATTTTAGGAAATACTACTGAAAAAGTAAATAGTACAGCAGACCCGTTTGTTAGTGGATTTATATCATTTTTACCTGTTAAAAATATTTATATTCATTGTAATGAATTAAGTAACGGAAACCAGTTATGTAGTTTTGGTACTTCATCAATAATAAAGAAAGTACCAGTTTTAACATCATTCGGCAACCTCATATATGATAATGAACTAATTTTAAATGATGCTAATGATGTTAGTATGCGTTCATTGAATAGACTTCATTTTAGATTTACTGATGCGTCGGGTAGAGTTTTAAATATGAATGGCACAACATCTTCTTTTTCATTAACATTTTTTGAAGGTTAGAAAAGCATATATTAAATATTTTAATATAAATATTTGTTATATACTAATTATATTAACATATTTTAATATAAATATTTATTATATACTAATTATATGGTTAAAAATATTGAAATAGTAGATGTAGGCAGTGAAAATAATGAAGCACCTAAAGAAGTAGAAGACAGTAAAGAAGAACCTATTATTAATGAAGAAAGTAAAGAAGTAGAAACTAATAATATTATAAATGAAGAAAATAATAAAGTAGAAGAAGAACACGAACCAAAGCAAGAATTAAAATCCAAAACATACTCAATTGAAAAAGTGGAATGTCCAAAATGTAAAAAATATTTAACAAAATACACTTTCAAATATCGTCATAACTGTAATGGAATACCAGTTAAAAAAGAACCAGACCCTAACAAAGTTGTTCGAAGAAAAATTATGCATCCACAACAAGCAGAAGAGTTTAAAGATGATGTCTGTAATAGAGTGAAGGATAATTTACCAAAAGTTGATGAACAAGAAATAGAAAGACGCGTTGAAGAAAGATTGAAAAAACATTTAGAAACAACAGCTAACAAAGTGTTTGAAACTGCAAAAGATAGATATATTAATATGAAGGTAGAGAGAGATAATAAAAATAAACAGAAAATTATTAATTTAGCAAATAAAATTATTTAATCTAATTATTATTATATAATGATTATTGATAAAAAACAATTGCTTATGCACCGTAGAGAAATTTATGACAATGTTGTAAATAGAATAACAGAACCACAAAATAAAGACAAACCGAATATCAGTGATGTTATTGATAGAAAAGCAGTTTTTGAAACAAACAAACCAAAAAAGAAGAATAAATATAAATCAACTCAACATTACTATTATGAAGGAGACAACAAGGCACACCAACCTAATTATACATATTTGAAAGAATTACAAGAACAATTAGAACGTCATAGCGCTAAAAAAGATTATGCTGTATTTCAAAATAAAAGAAGATATCAAGAAGAAGCACAGGCTTATTTTAATGAAATCCAAAGGTTGGAAAGTGAAAAATTGAGACATCACCCATCAAGTGAAACAGGTAAATCATATTCAGAAATGATTAAAAAGAAGAAAGGAATAATCAATCAATTAAGAAAGGATTTTAATTTTGATTAAATTAATTAATTAGATTAATAAATATAATCTAATTAATTTAATATACTAATGAGATTAGACAATGCACAGATGAAAACATTAAAATCACAATTGAGATTAAGACCGTCTTATAATGAACTGATAAAGGAAATTACAAAGGAAGAATATAAAAATAAGAATATAAGAGATGTAATAGACAGAAACGCTTATTATTTTCGTGATAGTCCATTAGGAACAGTGTATGATAATAATACAGTAGATTTGAGACAGCAACACTTTAAAAAAATGGTAGATGGAGAAAATCAAGCAAAATATTTTGATATATCGAAGGATGATGAAATGGATGATTTAAGAGACGGTTCAATACAAACACTAAGTGCCACAATGGATGATGCAGAGGAACAACACGAACGACAAATCAGTCAAATTTCAAAAAGACTTAGTAGTGAACAAATAGCAGACCTACACCAACGAGCACAACGAGCAAAACAATTAGATGAAGATGACTGGCAGTCAGTAGCAACTGCAAAGTCAAGTGATGATTTACCGCCATTGGAAGATTTACAACCAAAAAGAGTTTCAAATTTACAAAAAGCAAGAGCAAGATTGCAATTGAAACGATTTATTGATGAAGATAAAGACAGTCCTGAACCAAAAAGAGTTTCAAATTTACAAATAGCAAGAGCAAGATTGGAATTGAAACGATTAGATGACGAAGATAAAAACAGTCCTGAACTAATAGAAATAAAAGAAGCACAAAAAAGAATAGAGCAAAAAATGGACACCGCTGGCAGTTCATCCACACTACCAGCAAGACAAACAAGAACACATAAGGAAACTATTGACTATTCAACAGATATAAACCATTGGAAAGGAAGCACGGTAAAAGAAGAAGACATATTATTTCAATTATATTTAAGAGGAGCAGGACTTACTGAAGAACAGGAACAACAATATTCAAACACAAAGAAAAAGGGGAAAGGTAAAAAAGAAACCGGTAGAACTTATTTAGTTGGACTGGTGGAGAAGCTTATAAACAGTGGAAAATGGACAACAGAAGTAAATGATGAATTGTTAAGAAAAAGAATGAATGATTGGAAAGATATGAAAGGAAAAGGCAAGACAACAAAGGAAAAATAGATAATTTTACATAATTTATCAATAATTATATAAAATGATTAACAACCACAAGCAAGAGTTAAGGAAACGCCCTACATATGATGAAATGCTTAAACAAGCAATCACAAGCAAAATGAAAACAACAGTTATATTGAAGAAATACAACAAATATATGTTATTGAATAATTTTGATTTTGATAAAATGGATTTAATGAATTATAAAAATAAAGAAAGATATATGAACGCTCAAGTTATGATGGCAAACAAGGCAACACAAACGCTTAACAAAGAAAACAAGGCAACACAAACAGACCTACCAAATGATAAAGCGACACAAACTTATAATTTTGATGATATGACAAAAATATTAGGCGGTTCTTCAAAGAGTTTCAAAAGCAAATTGATAACCAAGGCTGAAGCAGAAGCAGAAGCATTCACATATGACCCTGATTTATATGATGATGACGATGATGATGATGATGACAAAAAAGATGATGACATTGATAAATATAGAAAGAAATTATTTATGTTGATGAGGATTATAGAATTTATGATGAGGTCAGGTTTTAGTATAGGACAAATAGTAGCACATTTAACATATCACACTACATTAACTACAATTCAAGGTTCTGAGTTATTAGTTAATCTGACAATGAATTCATTAGTAACATCATACGATATAGCAACTGCTATAATGAATTGGTTGAATACAAATGTTAGTGAGGAAGTTGAGTTAAACACTTCCCCGCCTGTTAGCGTTAATAGTTCTCCGCCTATCACTGTTAATAGTTCTTCAACGCATACTGTTAATTCATCATCATCATCAGAAGAAAATGTTAATTATGAAATAGCACCACCAACAGAAATACCTATTCCTACAGATGCTGAAAGTGAAAATGAAGATAAGGATAAAGATAAGAATAAAGAAAAACAATAAAATAATAATAATAAAATATAAAAATTAAAATACCAGAATTTGTAAAAATGCCTTAAAGAAATAGCGACTTTATTCTATAAGATAAATGCCATTCTATAGCAGACACTCAGATGATGGAAGAGATAGATTTTTAGGAGGAATACATGATGAAGATGATTATCACGACTTTATGAATATGTTATTTATGAATAGTAGTTTTGCTGATGACATTGAAAGACATTATAAAAGTTCGGATGCTGATGTGTTGCCAAGTCCTACTGATAGCGAAGAAACAAAAGAAAATAAAGAGAAACAATATCAAAAGGATTATCATAAAAAATACTTTCAAGAAAAACTTAATAAACCTTATACATGTAATATTTGTGGAAAATCAATGGCCAACAGTTCTAACAAATCAAGACATGAAAAAAGTAGAAAGTGCCAGAGTATTAAAAGCAAAGTCTAATTGGATAATATTAATTTAATTTTAATTAATATAATCCAATTTCAATATATGAGTAAACTAAGTAATGAGGAGATAATGAGCAATATCTACTATGATTTAGAAACAGGTTATGGTTCTAAACAAAGCTTATACAATCAAGCAAAGAGAAAGGAGCAAGTGTAACATTAGAAGAAGTGGCAAAGTGGTTGAAGAAGCAACCTAACAAGCAAATAAAACCGTATCAGAATTATAACAGTTTCTTAGTGCCATATGCCAGAGCAGAATTTCAAATAGATATTATGGATATGAAAATATTTAAGAAAGAAGATGAAGAACGCTATGCATTGATTGTAATAGATGCTTTCAGTAAATTAGGTTTTGTATATCCAATGTTTCAAAGAGACAGTCCAAATGTTTTGAAAGGTTTGAAAGAAGCATTTAAAGTTATGGGTGAGCCTGTGGAAATCTTTTCTGATGATGATGGAGCATTTAAAGCAGAAGTAAAGAAATATTTAGATGATTTAGGTATAATACATAAAACAACGCTAACGCATGCTAATATTGTGGAGAGATTAATTAGGACCATGAAAAAAGGAATAGGAGACAGAATACACTTTACTAAAGGTAGATGGACTGATATGTTGAAACCTACATTAAAGAAATATAATAGCGCTATTCACTCATCAACTGGAATGAAACCAAATGAAGCGCATGATGATAACAACAGAGCAAATGTAAAAGCAAACCTTACACTGAAGCAAAAGCATATGAGGAAATATCCTAAATTATCAGTTTCAGACACAGTGAAAATATATCAAAAAGGAAAAGGTAATTATACATCGAGGAAAGAAACCAACTCAAAGTGGACAGAAAGGAAATACAAAATAGAAAAGATAGAAAAAGATATAACATTACAAACATACTATGTCTTGGAAGGATTGAAAAAGCATTATTTGCGCCATGAATTATTATTAATTGAAAATTAAAATAATTTAGACTAATAATTAGTTATTTAGTTCTTAGAATTTTATGACTTTAAAAAGACTTAAAGAGAAAAACACTAATTAAATTATATAGATAATAATATGAATAGAGATTTACCGCCAGATGAAAACACTAAAATAGTTAAGTATCTTCTTAAAGAAAATTTAGGAGAATACAAATTAAATAATAAAGGTAAAAAACTTAAAACCATAATTATAGGAAACAACCAGTATAGATATAATCCAGAAAAACCAATAAGTAATAGATTGAGTAAGAGACTTGAAGCAGTAAAGAAAACTAATGACTACAAAGCAAATCAAATCAGAGAAAGAGTAGGAGCAAGAACGGTTTTAAAACATGCTATTAAGAAAAAAGCAGTAATAACAGAAGAAAGAAGCGCCTTTAGAGCATATGCTAACGCCTACACAATTTCAAACATTCATTTAAAAGAGTTGAACGGATTGACTTATTTTAATTATCAATTTGACAAACTTAATGAATACTTGAAAGAGAATAGAGGAATGAAACTTAATGCTACAATAAATATGAAAGTTATGAACTTATTTGATGAGGAAAGAAACGTAACAGTTAGGACAAGGTCGTACACTATTGTAAATGAAGAGGATTTAAGGAATGCTTTGAAAAAAATGAGACCTGATGTTGAAACACGAATTTTAGATATGGCTTTGTATCAGTCAGGATTAATAATTAGCAATATTAATAATATTCATATCATGTATAATAAATATAATCCGACTAGAGCTGGCAAATATATTGAACTTCCAGAATGGATTAAAAAGAAAAAGGCATGTATCAATATTAAAAATCAAGATGACAAGTGTTTTAAATATTCTATTGAGTGTGGATATTGTAAAATTTGTGATAAAGCACACCCTGAAAAGATGTTTCATTACAAGAAGATAGCAAGTGATTTGATTTTTGATGGTGTGAGTTTTCCTGCTAATAATATTGATATAGATATATTTGAAGAAAATAATAAATCAATATCCATTAATGTTTATGAAGTTGATGATAATGAACAAATTGTTATTAGTAGAAAATTGAAAAATAAAGATGCTTCTTGTCATCTTGATTTGTTGAGAGTTGATGAGGAGGATTGCAGTCATTATGTGTATATAAAAAGTTTGAGCAGACTTATTAATAATCAAAAAAGTAATCATAATGGTAAGTCCTATTTTTGTAAATATTGTAATCATGGATTTAGAAATGAAGAATTATTAAATAAACATTATGATAGTGGATGCATGGAAGTTGAAGGACAACAAATAGTAATGCCTAAGCCTTATGAGAAAGTGAGTTTTAAGCATCACTTCAAAAAGTTAAGATGTCCTTTTGTTGTATATGCTGATTTTGAATGTTTGACAGAGGAACTGAAAAAACCTGATGAAGATGAAGATAAAAACACTTTTTCTTATCAAGAGCATAAGCCATGTGGTTTTATGCTTAATATGGTTAATGCTGTTGATAATACAAATTATGAATTTATGTATCGCGGTAAAGATGCTGTTGATGTGTTTTGTCAAAAACTTAATGACATTAGGGCAGAAGTAAAGGAGAAGATGGGAGAAAACGAAAAAATAGATATGACTGATGAAGACAAAGAAGATTTTAAACATGCTAAAAACTGCTTTATTTGTGGGGATAAGTTTAGAATGAACTATAAAAATGCAAAGGAAGCAGAGAAATATAGAAAAGTTAGAGACCATTGTCATTTTACAGGTAAGTATAGAGGTTGTGCTCATAATGTTTGCAATCTTAATTTTTGTAATAGATATTTTAAAATTCCAGTATTCTTTCATAACATGAAAAATTATGATGGTCATTTAATTATTCAAAATGCGGATAAATTAAGTAACAACAATAAAATAGGTGTCATCGCTCAGAACAGTGAAAAATTTATTAATATCAGTTTTGAAAGTTTGAGTGTTAAAGACACTTTCGGGTTTTTAACTGCTTCATTAGATAAGTTAGTTTCAATGAGTAAGTATGATAATACAGATGAAGAAGATAAAAGTAAATGGTTATTGCGTGAAGACTGGAAAGATAATTTTAGGTTTAGTAGTAAAAATGATTTGATTAAGAGTGAGAAATGTCTAGATTTATTAACTGATAAAGGCGTTTATCCTTATGACTACATGAATTCATTTGATAAATTTGATGATGAGCAATTACCGAGTAAGGATGATTTTTATAGTCAGTTGAGTGAAGAAGGTATAAGTGTTAACGACTATGAAAGGGCAAAAATTATATGGAAGCATTTCGACATTAAGAATATGGGTGAATACCATGATTTATATTTGAAAACTGATGTATTATTATTGACTGACATTTTCGAAAATTTTAGAGATGTATGTATGAAATATTATGGATTGGACCCTGCTTATTATTATACATTGCCTAACTTTGCTTTTGATGCTATGCTTAAAATGACTGGTGTAGAGATTGATTTAATATATGACCAAGAAATGTATGAAATGATAGAAGCGGGACTTAGAGGCGGGATGTGTATGGTTTCTACTAAAAAAGTTGAAGCAAATAATAAATACATGGGAGAAGAATATGATAAACATAAAGAAAGTAGTTATATTAACTATTTTGATGCTAATAATTTGTATGGGTTAAGCATGATACAAAAACTGCCATATAAAAATCTAAAATGGGATGATACACCAAAAGAAGAAGACATTATTAATTATAAGAATAATAATATTGGATATATTCTAGAAGTGGACTTAGAATATCCTAAAGAATTACACGATTTACACAATGACTATCCAATGGCACCTGAGGTTATGAATGTTAAAGCCGACATGCTGTCAGATAAACAAATTGAAATTTATGAATTTTTAAATCATAAAAAACCTACGGATGAGAAAACAAATAAATTAGTATTGAATTTAAATGATAAAGAAAAATATGTAATCCATATAAGAACCTTACAATTTTATTTGAAGCAAGGCTTAAAACTTAAGAAAATTCATAGAGCAATTAAATTTGAACAAAAAGAAGTTTTAAAACCTTACATTGAGTTTAACACTGAGAAGAGGAAGAATGCTAGAAATGATTTTGAGAAAGATGTTTACAAATTGATGAACAATGCCATATTTGGAAAAACAATGGAGGATAAGCGAAAACATTTAGACTTTGAAGTTGTGAGTGATGAAACTAGATATATGAAGTGTGTAAGTAATCCTAACTTCAAACATAGTCATATCATTAATGAAAATTTGGTTGGAGTTGAAAAGCAAAAAACAAAGTTGAAACTAGACAAACCTATATTTATTGGGATGAGTATTTTAGATTTGAGTAAGCAACACATGTATAAATTTTATTATGACGTTATGAAGCCTAAATATGGAGATAATATTAAAATGGTATATACTGATACTGATAGTTTTGTATTTCATACTAAAACCAATGACATTTATGAAGACCTTAACACAATTAAAAAAGAATTAGATTTTTCAGATTATCCTAAGGAACATAAATGTTATGATGATAATAACAAGAAAGTATTAGGTAAATTTAAGGATGAATTAAAAAGTAAAATAATAACAGGGTTTATAGCTCTTCGTCCTAAATGCTATGCTTACTCAGTTTATGGTGATGATAAAAAATATAAGAAATGTAAGGGAATAGCAAAAGGCACAGTAAGACGACAAATGAAATATGAAGAGTTTGAGACTGTTTTAAAAACTAATGAGGTTATACATAAGTCATTTAATAGTATTAGAAGTAAAAACCACAGAATTTTTAGTATAACAACTAAAAAAATTGCTCTTAGTAGTTATGAAAACAAAAAATATTGGATAGATAGTGTAAACTCACTTGCTTACGGCCATTATAAAATAAATTCTTTGAAAACGACTTAAAGAAATATTGACTTAATATATTAAGAGGAAAAATGACACTGTTTAATTATAGTAAGTGTGAATGTTGTAATAATAAAAAGAATGATATTAATTTTACATTGTATAACTTATTACCTGCTAATCTGTGTAATAAAATAAGTGAATATGATGTATATTGTAATCAATGCTGTATAACAAGAGACCTTGAAAAGTTGTTTGTTGAAGAATATAAGGATAAGGGATATACAAAGTTTCAATTAAAATTGAAATTCTTTATGAAATATCAAAAACGATTTCCTGTATATTTTTGTCATAAAATTGATAGAGAGTCATTTGAAAAAGAACTTGATGAGTTTTTTAATAATAAAGATTTGATTAAAAGGTTTGGAGGAGAACTAAGCATTAAACCGTATAAATCATTTGCTAAAGAATTTCGTGATTTGTTTGAAGAGATTGATTGGCATTTATTAAGCAAAGATAAAATAAACAAGGTCTTGAATGAATTTAGAATAACTAAATATCATGTATGGTATTACTACAACACTAAATATAAAGTATGTCTATTGCTGTATTTATTCTTTTGGGAATATATTTATTCAATAATAGGAAAAGACAATATCAAATATATAGACATTGGTGATATTGATAAATATGTAGATTACATATTTGAAGACATATTGCCTGACTGTTATCTTAAATCCTTAATTCTTAATTGAAATATAATAATAACATGTGAAATATTATATGTTATAATTGTAATATATTTATCGTTTGTAAAGATTGAATTATTATAATTTGCTTATCTCTTTCAAAGTGCGTTGTTTAGACTTGGCATGCTCTTTTGATTTTTTCGTGCTTTGGCTGTTTGTTTTTGTTTTGTTTGATACTCTTGTGATATTTTTTGTTGGTGTGTTGCTTTGTTTTTTGTTGATGTGTGTTTTTGAGTTTGGGTTCTTTGATGATTTAGAGTGTTGCTGTTTTGTTGGTATGCTTGATTGAATTATTTAATGTTGCATGCTGTGATTAAATATTTTTGTTGCTGGTTGTGATTATTTATTTTGTTTGCTTGTTGTTCTGGATTTTGTTTTCTGTTTGTTGTGTTGCTGTTGGAAAAAAATAGTAGAAAGAATATTCTTTAATTCTCCTTCCCTATTTTCCCCATCCCGCCCCAGCCATCATGTATTGTATTATGTGTGTCTCGCCCCCCACGCCCCCGCCCCCCAGCCCCCGCCCCCCAGCCCCCCCCCAGCCCCATCCCCAAGCCCCCACAGCCCCCCGCCCCACCCCAGCCCCCATGCAACCCAGCCCCCATCCCCCAGCCCCACCCCACCATACCCAGCCCCCCGCCCCACCCCACCCCCCTTCCCCCACTTCCCACCCCCGCCCCGACCCCCAGCCCCCAGCCCCCAACCCCCTAACCCACCCTTCAACCCCCCATACCCAGCCCCCAGCCCCAGCCCCCAGCCCCCAGCCCCCAACCCCAGCCCCCCATAACCCCCATACATCCCATATCCCATATCCCATCCATCCACTATCCTGGGAAAAGGGCATCCCATATATATACATATCAATATCAATAATAATTATATCCATATATATACATATACATCAATATAAACACCATCCCATCCACATCCCATCCCATCCCATCCATCCCATCCTAATATCCATAATAATAATATCATCATCATCATATCAATAAATAAATAATATATATATATATACTTATGTATATATATATATATATATATATATATATATATATACTTATATATAACAAACATATATGTATACTATATATATACTTATATATATATATATATATATATATAATATATATATATATATATATACTTATACTTATATATATATATGTATATATATATATATATATATATATGTATATATACTTATATATATATATATATATGTATACTTATATATATATATATATATGTATATATACTTATATGTAACAACATATGTAGCATACTTATGTATGCCTTTATGTATACTTATTACTTATACTTGCCCATACATATATACCTTAACATACACTTATACCCCTTACTTATACTTACTACTTATATACCTGCCCATATACCCTTAACATACTTCACGCACATGTATACATAACATATAGCCTATATAATATACATATAAGCACTCATATACCTATACTGTTATAACATACTTATATAACATATATACTGCCCCTTATATACCCCAGAGTATTGAGACAAACCTGCAACTTATATATATATTTATATATATATATTTATACTGCACCTGCATATATGCCCCTGCCTGCCTGCCTATACTACTTATACTTATATACTTACTCTATATATATATATACATATATACCTGCATACATATATACCCCTTATACCTTAACATGCATACTGCATAACATACTATACATACATATATATACTATACATACCCTTATATACTATACCCCCTTATACATATACATACTTATACCCATACTTATACTACTATATATACCCATATACCTGTATATACTATATATACACGGCACGCATACGCACATACCGCACGCACGCACGCACGCACGCACGCACGCACGCACGCACGCACGCACGCACGCACGCACGCACGCACGCACGCACGCACGCACGCACGCGCACGCACGCGCACCCGCACCCGCACACGCAAACGCACACGCACACGCACACGCACACGCACACGCACACGCACACGCACACGCACACGCACATAGACACACACACACACATCTATGCATCTGGGCAAACTACATCCGATCGAAACTATGGGTTCCCCGAGAAAAGCTTAAGTCAGAAACAAATCCCTAGGTGCCCAAATCTGTCCAGTCCAGATATGCGGTCCCAATAAACCCTTGCGGTGAAAAACCTTGGAATGGACCATCTGGATATTTTGACCCATACCTTTTGCTGAGCCTCGCTACCCTTCTTGGGGCTGGTTGACAACGAAGACTACTGGGGGATGTTGCAACATCTGGAGACAAACCCACCTGACTCACAAAAGATTTTTCAGTGCGTGTGACGCCCATCAGGGGATTTATAGGCATCCCGCTTAGCGAGATCCAATAGGTCGAAGGTACCAACTTGAGGCTTCAGGTCACTCAATGGAATATGAGGGGCAAACCTTGGGTAATGCCTATGGAGTGCCATAGTCGGCGCAAGACTTCTGCCTAAACAAGGGCCCCATGAAAACTCCCGCGGCCCCACCTGCTCCACCGCGAACCAGCAGGCCTTGCAGTCGACCTCCAAGTCGGGACTCCCGGCGCCCGGTCATGGGGGGTTTCTTGAAAGAATGTTAACCCCGGATTAATAAACCCATGGTTGATTAATAGGGGGTGGGGATTCAGACCACTTTTGGAGGGAACACCCCCCTAATAATCGGACGGGTTGATGAATCCTGGGTCAACATTAGGTGGTTCAATCCAAGGTGACCGGCACAAGCACCTGGCAAAGGAAACACAAACAACAGCACTTGGCCTGCAACACCTTCTGGCATCAAGAAAAGGCATTTGCGACGCTGGACAAACAGACCCTGACAATGAGTTTCCAAGAGCTGATGATCGTCAAAACCAATACAGTTGTCTTGAAGAAAGGTGCCTGGAAAGAATATATGTGGTAAGGTACGGCCAGAGTATTAAGCTGTGTGTGGGTCTCCCAGTAAGAATAATCACTTCCTTGCCTGCCATGCCCGGCGAATGTGCTGCGAAAGCCAACGTTGGTTGCAGGAACTGGCACAGTGACTCGAACAGAAACAAACACAAGAGGCAGGGTGATTTTCAAAAAGAACGGGAAAGAAGAAGACGAAAAAAACACGGCGTCCCCAAGAAGGGATGCCTCATCATAGGTGAGGTCGCTATGATTCACGCAAATGTCTGGCATGATTCAGGGCTGCATGGTATGTCCCCTATAACACCAGGCCCAAACAAATGCTAAGACTAGCAATCAAACCGTGAGGTCTTCACGGCCACTCATCTCCTGCTTTGGTTTCGTTCGGGGCAACTCACAAAAACTCTGGGCGCTTCGCGACAGGTTTCATGTTTGGTTTTCGGAAGAATGGGACCCCTGGACTTCGGTTAATTCACAGTCTCATTCGTGTGTGTGTGTGTGTGTTTAGGGGACCCCCCCCCAAATGGTTTTGCCCTTGGTTTCCGTTTAAAACCACCAAAAAGGGATACACCAAAACAAGACAAACCCATTTTAAGAGGAACATCCCATTGGATCACTGGAAAGGTTCCACCCCTATCAATCCACATTTTTGCGTCGACATGCGTGTTCCCCGGAATGGAGTTCTCGGAAAGCCAAACGGACAACTCCCTCCCACTAATAGAAGGCACCTCTAACAAGGTACAGGAAAGATTGAATTTACTAAGCGAACTCTTGTGAAGGTGTAAATTAGGAGCTACTGCAGGAAATTGGAGCTCCAGCCGGAAGAAGCTGTTTGCCCCCAGCCCCAGACAGCTTGACTACAAGTGAAAGCCTTTTGGTACCCCCAGTTTGCGGGTCCCATTTTCAGATAGATGAAAGAGATTCGAGCCCCAGCTCCTGCCTCGTTCAGCAGCTTGCCGCTTAGGCCGCCAAGGACCTGCCGGAGATCCATTCCCCGTCACTGTCTGTCCCAATTCGGGCGGGCCGCGGGGGGGCGGGGGGTCCTCGGCTCAAAGCCTGGAGTTGGAAACCAAATCTACAAACACCCCTTCCAAAGAAAACGACTGTGGTCTCCCCAACAGTCCCGAAATCCAATCTCTGGAACCCTCCTGAAAGCTGCTCCAAACCGCCCCAGAGCCTATTTGGGCAGAGACCCGGCAGCTTTCAGCTGTTGGGGAGAAACGAAATGGATCGTCTTCGCACACGTCTCATGTGGCCATGGGTAAAAAATCAAATCGTACCCCAGTGAACATCGCAGTGCACCTGCCCCAAAATGGTACCATTGGTTTTAACCCACAGCCATGTGTAAAGTCGGCGGGAACTAAGTCGCGCCTCGCTCTTGCGAGGCCCCTTGAGGCAGCGCACCACCAGCTCCAGTGGAGCCACCCGCACCTCTCTCTCTCCGTTCCACGGTAACTCGTCAATTTGGAGTTGTTTTTAGGGGCCAGATGGGATCCAGTGTTCCCTCGTTGCCCATTCTCCAAGGGTAAAGAGCCTCCACGCCCATCTGAAGCTACCTAGGGCTGCTCAAATCGGTTGGTCAACCACAGTTCTGGGGACCCCGGAACCCCTTCCACCACTGAGTTCTTCATTCTAGGCCACTAGCACAAAGTAGCAAACACCTCCAAGCTCAGTGTGTCAAGTCGAAAACGCGCCGAGGGGCCCGAACCCCACCTGGAGGGGTTGTTTTTTAGGCGTCGTGTCCCCAAGTGGCCCAGATTCCCCCATTAAATGGGATGCCCCGACGAACAAATGACGTTTCAGCTTGGTTTCAAGGCAAACCAAGAGAAAAACCGTCCATTTTGGGCGCGTCCAAATCCCTTTTCAGCTCCCCCCCCCCCATGTCCAGGCGATCTCTCACAACGCAAGCCTCGAAGTCGCCGTCCTCCAGCCCTTGGTTTGGGTATGCGTTTGGTGGGCATCGACTCGGGGCTTCATGTCCACCACTTTTGAGGCTCGCTGTTTGCTTTCATTCATAGCCTTCCAAAGTGAGTCACCATCACCTTGCATACCCAATAGCTACATCTCTCTGTATGAGATTTCCCAGGACATGGGGAGGAAAATCCACAATTTGGGGGCAAGCCATGTGCTAACTTGTTGTTTCTCACTATAACTGTATTTTTTTGTAAATCCGCCGACCCCCTGCCTGCAAGGGGAAGGCGCTGGGGGAGTGTTCGTTTAGCGTTGGAGCGTGACTGTGGCAGCCTTCTCCCTTCCCTTTCGCCCTCGCCCGTTCAGCCCTGTACCTTACCAGCCTTCTTTCTTTCCCTTTTTTCTTGTTCTTCTTCGTTTCTTTTCTTTCCTTTTCCTTTCTGCTGCCGGCGCACTCCTTTGGTTGGCGCTCGCTGTGGACAAACGAGTGCGGCCTGGGGGACCGATAGCTTTCTACTTTCTATATAGGATTCAAAAGTGACGTTTGGCACCCGGCCGCGGCGTACCAGCCGGTCTTGGCAAGACGCACAGCAAACCCAAAGGGATGAAAGACCAGGGAGAGGCAAACTGTGACAGACGCAGGCGCACATGGGCATGGACAGGCCGGGGATTGAACCCAGCCCCTCTCGCATGCTGAGCGGGTGTGATACCACTACACCAACTGCCCCTGAGCTGAGCAGGCCGAGAGTGCTCAAATACCTGCTGCGCATAGCTTTCAGCGCTGAAGGTCCAGAGGGAGCGGCCAGCCACAAAAGCTTCGCTTCCCGCGCTTGCGCCGGCAGCAGAGAGGAAAAGGAAAGAAACCAAAGGAGTGCGCCGGCAGCAGAAAGGAAGACTAGACGCACTCCTTTGCCCACAGCGAGAACCAACCAAAGGAGTGCGCCGGCAGCAGAAAGGAAGCAAAAAGGCCGGACGAGCGGGCCGTGACAGAGCTTCAGCGCTGAAAACTGTGCCCTGCAGGTGCTTGAGCGCTTTTCCAGGCCGCGCTCGTTTGCCCACAGCGAAAAGAGGCCACTCAAACGCGACGTTAGGCACCCGGCCGCGGCGGAGCAGGCTGCCGGCGCACTCCTTTGGTTCGCGCTCGCTGCGGCGAAGCGAGTGCGGCCTCCAAGCGCGCTGGACGCGAAGCTGTTCTTGCTGGTCGCGCCCTGGGGACCGATAGCTTTCTAGCGGCGGAGCAGGCTGCCGGCGCACTCCTTTGGTTCGTGCTCGCTGCGGCGAAGCGAGTGCGGCCTCCAAGCGCGCTGGACGCGAAGCTGTTCTTGCTGGTCGCGCCCTGGGGACCGATAGCTTTCTACTTTCTATATAGGATTCAAAAGTGACGTTTGGCACCCGGCCGCGGCGTACCAGCCGGTCTTGGCAAGACGCACAGCAAACCCAAAGGGATGAAAGACCAGGGAGAGGCAAACTGTGACAGACGCAGGCGCACATGGGCATGGACAGGCCGGGGATTGAACCCAGCCCCTCTCGCATGCTGAGCGGGTGTGATACCACTACACCAACTGCCCCTGAGCTGAGCAGGCCGAGAGTGCTCAAACACCTGCTGCGCATAGCTTTCAGCGCTGAAGGTCCAGAGGGAGCGGCCAGCCACAAAAGCTTCGCTTCCCGCGCTTGCGCTGGCAGCAGAGAGGAAAAGGAAAGAAACCAAAGGAGTGCGCCGGCAGCAGAAAGGAAGACTAGAGGCCGAACGGGCGGGCCCGCACTCCTTTGCCCACAGCGAGAACCAACCAAAGGAGTGCGCCGGCAGCAGAAAGGAAGCAAAAAGGCCGGACGAGCGGGCCGTGACAGAGCTTCAGCGGTGAAAACTGTGCCCTGCAGGAGCCGCTTTTGGCGAGACGCACAGCAAACCCTAAGCGAGAAAGACCAACGCAGTGCGCACATGGGCATGGACAGGCTGGGGATTGAACCCGGCCTCTCTCGCATGCTGAGCGGGTGTGATGCGACTACACCCACTGCTCCTGAGCTGATGAGGCCGAGAGTGCTCAACTACCTGCTGGGCACCGCTTTCCGCGCTGAAGCTCTGTCACGGCCAGCCCGTTCGGCCTCTATTCTTCCTTTCTGCTGTCGGCGCACTCCTTTTGGTTGGTGCTCGCTGTGGACAAACGAGTGCGGCCTGAAAAAGCGCTCAAGCTCCTGCAGGACCCGCTTTTCAGCGCTGAAGCTCTGTCACGGCCCGCCCGTCCGGCCTTTTTTCGTCCTTTCTGCTTTTCTGCTGCCGGCGCACTCCTTTTCTTACTTTCCTTTTCCTTTCTGCTGCCGGCGCACTCCTTTGGTTGGCGCTCGCTGTGGACAAACGAGTGCGGCCTGGAAAAGCGCGGGAAGCGAAGCTTTTCTGGCTGGCCGCTCCCTCTGGACCCATAGCCTTGCTGCATATTGGACTCAGCCGCGACGTTAGGCACCCGGCCGCGGCGGAGCAGGCTGCCGGCGCACTCCTTTGGTAAGCTTTGGACTACCGATAGCTTTCTACCTTCTGTATAGGATTCTACAGTGACGTTCGGCACCCGGCCGCGGTGGAAACAGCCGCCCTTGGCAAGGCGCACAGCAAACCCAAAGGAAAGAAGAGCAGGGATCGGCAGACTGTCCCAGACGCAGGCGCGCATGGGCATGGACAGGCCGGGGATTGAGCCCGCCCTCTCACATGCTGGGTGTGATGCCGCTACACCAACTACCCCTGAGCTGAGAAGGCCGAGAGTGCTCAAACCCCTGCTGGCCGCAGATTTCAGCGCTGAAGCTCTGTCACGGCCAGCCCGTTCGGCCTGTCTTCGCACTCCTTTGGTTGGTGCTCGCTGTGGGGGGCAAACGAGTGCGGCCTAAAACAGCGCTCGAACACCTGCAGGGCACAGTTTTCAGCGCTGAAGCTCTCTCGCGGCCCGCCCGTACGGCGTTTTTTCTTCCTTTTTCTCCTTTTCTGCGCACTCCTTTGGTTGCTTTCCTTTTCCTTTCTGCTGCCGGCGCACTCCTTTCGTTGGCGCTCGCTGTGGACAAACGAGTGCGGCCTGGAAAAGCGCGGGAAGCGAAGCTTTTGTGGCTGGCCGCTCCCTCTGCACCGATAGCTTTGCTGCATGTTGGACTCTAATGCGACGTTAGGCACTCGGCCGCGGCGGAGCAGGCTGCCGGCGCACTCCTTTGGTTCGTGCTCGCTGCAGCGAAGCGAGTGCGGCCTCCAAGCGCGCTGGACGCGAAGCTGTTCTTGCTGGTTGCGCCCTGGGGACCGATTGCTGTCTACTTTCCATATAGCGCTCCTTTGGTTGGTGCTCGCTGTGTGGGCAAACGAGCGCGGCCTGGAAAAGCGCTGAAAACAAGCAAACAATCAAGCGAGCGAGCAAGCCAGCAAGCCAGCAAGCCTGAACCAGCCAAAAGCCGCTGCCAGAACAAAAAAAAACCTGGGCTGGCCCCCAGCGGAGGGGTCGGCGGCACTGGGCGGCAGCCCTTAAATAAACTAAACGGCTGAACTGAGAAGTCTCGAGCAAATCTCAGCCACACGTTCATGTTTGAACTTCTGCCCATTTCTCCTACTGCGCAAGCTTGATCAGCACACCTCGGAAACGAGGCACTTCAACAAGACCCGACCAGAGGGGGCAAACACTAGGGCAGAACGATCAGAAATATCTGGCGTTTGGTGGTGGAAGGACAAACGGATCGTTTGATTGGCAGCGGCCACGAATGCGGTAAGGACATTCCATCCTTTTACCCTCACCCGTGTTTTTGTGAGATCAACGCAAACAAATGTCGATGCACAGTTGGGTCAAATGGCCACCTAGAAAGAGGCCACATCACGACCATTGCAGCCAAAATCTTGGAATGCATTCATTTAACCCCCAGAAACAAACAACATACTGACCCGAGTTGGTTGGATTGCTGGTCCATACAGCAACCCGCGAATGAGGGGAGTGAAGGGAAAGGTTTGACCTTGTAGCCCACCAAAACCCGGGCCGAAGGGAGGAAGCAAAGGGACCAATAAGAATAGGCTCTTCAGTAGATGTTTCACAGAGATCAAGACTCAAGATAGGTCCAGCTTGGATGCGACAACCCAAAGTCGAGGCCAACAAATGAATCAGCATAAGAGCTAGAATGGCTCTCATGACAAGTGGGCCACCTTGGATATGGGTTGAGGATCTTCTGCGTTCTCCTAAACCCCTGGGTGATTAAATAGGAGGTGTCTCCTTGGAATCCGATTCGCTTTTGGTGACACCCCCTCCCCCTTTCTCTCAGATTCTTCGCAGTGTTTCCAGCATGTTGCATCCCCCCGCCCCTACCCCAACCCCGGCTAAAAACCCCACAAGAAAAGAAAAAAACTCATCCCCCCCCCCCCCCAACCCTCCCCCCACCCCTCTGACCAAAACCGCCACCTCACCCCCATCCCAGCCTTCCAAGGCATCCGTCAAGGGCCAGAAGAGCCGCACCGAAGCAGTGAAGTGTCGCCACCTCAGCGCCTGACGCACAGACGGACCCCTTGGGTGGGCTCTAAGACTTAGATGAGGAAAATATTGGGGAAAAAACGGGGGAAAAACGGTTTGACATCAAAGCCCATGAGAAACACCAAGCGGAAACCACTGGGAAACCAAATGCAACCGCACAGGGTTGCAAGGGAAAAAGGTTGAAGCCCAGGGTTGCAACCTTTGCCTTCCTCGGAAACTGAAAGGAAGAACGGTACCTGTGAAGGGCTCCAAACCAGCTTGATTCCGCCAGGATTCGAGATTTACAACTCATCTCACCACGGGTGGATTAGAACTGTCCGACATGAAATGTAGTCTTTTCGGAGCCTTCAAGGGGATATATTGGGAGCCCTGCCAAGTGCAGGCCAACTTGTCTCCACCTGAAACCATTGGCCTTCGCCGAGTCTTTCTGTGGTGAAACGGCACGCTCTACGCTCCCGCGGTTCGCGGGACGGAAAGAAGCCTGCCCGAAGGTGCGGCGATGTCCAGGATCACCAGGGGAGACGGTAGATGCAAAACAAAAAGAGGGGCTAACATTCAGATGAGCTGGAGAATGTGCGGATGTCTAAGTGGAATGCCTCAGCCGGCCACTTCACATGGCTGCTAAGAACTGGAACTCCGCTCTCACCTTTGGGAAGCTTAGGCCTTGCCCAGTGACTGCAGGTTGCTTGTCCTTCACAGCTGTCTTATATATTTGCGACCCTTCCTCCCACTAACATGGCTGTGGGAGGGTATCTGGAAAATCAGAATCGTCTTGGAGGGCCCCCCCTGTCAGGTGCCCTGAGCGCGAGAGAGGGTCACCACAATCACTTGGCGCCTGTGGCCCTCTTGGGGCGCTTCACCGCTCTCCGCGGCGGCGCCCGAAAAGAAAATCTTCCCACGACGGGAAACTCATCTCACACGTCCGCCGGAGCCTCGGTCTGGGCGAAGCGCAAACGAACTGCGGCGTCCGGAAAATAAAACCGATGAACTTGGAGGCATCGATTCTTCCGGACCCATTGTATTCGGTGAAGGGGAACAACGACTCAGATTCGACTAAGCTCTACGAGCTATCTGCTGCATCCAGATGACGCAAATAGCTAT
Organism: Effrenium voratum; assembly: GCA_963377175.1. NCBI lineage: Eukaryota > Dinophyceae > Suessiales > Symbiodiniaceae > Effrenium > Effrenium voratum. Next base: position 26,010 of record CAUJNA010003733.1, on the reverse strand, counting down.
GGTCTCGGGGTCGCAACTCCGGTCCAGGCAAACTCAACAGGACCGGGTCCATGTTCATCCGTTCCTTGCATTGTTTCCCAGCGAAACCGGGACACAGGGACAGCCATGAGAGGCTGCCCTTGCAAACCCATTCCGAACAGCCACCCCCAAACGGCCCCTGGAAATCTGAACCCAGAGCGCCTCGGCCGAAGCCTTCTCGCCCGTCACCTCGTGCTTCGCCACCTCCTCCTGGTTCCGAAAACACGCGCGGCGAACGATCGGGCGGTGCTTCGGCACGGCTCGGCCCGTCCTCCACCATGGTCTTCATCTTCTCTCGCAGCCTAAGCTCCGAAGGCTTCTCGTTAGCATGAACCACAGTGGCCAGGGGGCCAAAGGGCACCTTGCTTTTTAATAGCGGAGTTTGACCGCTGAGGTCTGGGAAACACAGCAACGCGCTTTAAAAACAACCTGCTTTTGTTCCTGTGGTGGGCAAAGTTCAGGGTCTAAGCCCCACATTGGTCTTCGGTGCCCCTCATCTTCTTCAAGCGAGTTATCAAAACGCTGCGGTAAGGAAAGGCGTCGCCCCTTCGAGAATTATCATGTGTTGCAAACAGCTGGAAAGGAAGACTCCTTCGGGTGACGAAGGCCGCCCGATCTCGATTCCGAGCTTAGCGCCACGTCCCCCATCCCCCCAAACAAAGGAAAAGAGGACGACAACGAGAAACAAGGTAGCCGGCTGTCTCGCCGCCCTTGCGAATATGCAATTGACATGTTGAACATTCCCTGCGTTCTACGGGCTACATGGCTGCCTGTGTCGTACATCTGCCTGTGTCGCACTTGCTGGCACATATGTTAACGTGCCCGTTCACGCGCTGCATGGTTGCCTGTGTCGTACATGCTGGCACATATGTTAACTGCCCGTCCACAAGCCGCATGGTTACTTGCGTACATGCTGGCATATATGTTAACTTGCGCGTCCACGCGTTGTATGGTTATATGCGCATATGCTGGCACATATGTTAATATTCTAGGCACATGACCTCATGGCGGACTTCTGACGACCGACTTGTCTCATGTTGGCGCGGTGTCAATGCAGACAGATTTTCTTCGAGCATGTTGCATTGATGGCTTGCTCTGGATGGAGGTACGGTACTTGTATATCAGCTACGCTTGTCGCTTGCTGACTTGTGCATGCTCGTATACGCATAAATCTAACAGCCTCAAAGACGCGCTGCGGCAGGCTTGGCGGGACGGTGGGTCCAAAAAAATTGTATAATATGCCACAAATAACAGTACATGTGCAAATTCCTGCACGAATTACGCGGAAAAACGGATCAACACCTGCGCTTCGGGCTCATGAATGGCAAAAACAAAACGGCAGTTTTGCACGCAAAAACATGGAATGAATGCTGGCGCAGAAGGACAAAGCACCAAAAACGCAGGTCTTTTTAGAGTCCGCATCAAGAGAAGGGGAACAAGGACAACGAACAAGTATCACAAAATAGGGCTTGGGCGGCGGGTCAGCCGGCTGGCAGAAACAACAACCCCTCCAACAACGAAAATAGTAATAACAATAAAAATAACAAGTCCTTCACGCCTCACAGAGAAGACTGCGTGGCGGGATGGATACTGAGAGTCATAGCGCTTGTCCAAAATGGAAGGGGGTCTGCCCATTCCCAGCTGTGCGTGCTAATCCTGAACTTGGACCCTTTCCTTACTTTCATATCTTTCATAATCTCATTCACCAGCTGGGGATGGAGAGAGAGAGAGTGAGAGAGAGAGAGAAAGGAGAGACAAAGGAATGGCATTTCCTGGAGTTACCTGTATCAGCAAATGATAATTTTGTGCATTCAAGGAAGTCCTAATCTCTTTCCTCTATTCTCCAGAAGATAGAGAGACAAAGAAAAGGAGAAATAGCTAGATGACCAAGAAGAATCCCGTCCACCTATCTCTGCCCTGTCTATCATCTCCCTGCCCATCACTCACCATTCATTCACATCCTTAAGCTGTTCATGTTGGTTACATTCTGGTATAAAGTTCCAACATTCTAAAGGGTACAACAGATCTTCTTAGATGTTGAATTGTGGTTTTTTTTCCACTGTCCCATCTCTCCTTGGCATCATCATGTCTTCCTTCCGTCCCCACCCTCCGTTGGTGAAAAAAATGTCAAGGAAAGACCATCCATTCTCATCCATCATTCATTCCGATCACTTGGCCTTTTAATGACATCTTATGGGCGTCCACCCAAACAAAGACATCCCTAGGACCACGGAGATGTCGAGCGCCGGGCTCTTGGAAGACCTCGGGCTTGTCCTCCCGGAGCTCATTGATCTCTCGGCTCAGCTCGTCGAGATCCACGCCGGCGTCCTGCGGATTCGCCGCTCGGGGGGCCGTGGTGCACGCTGCGTGTGGTTTTTCGGTGGGTGCGGGTACCCGGTTTGAATCACCCCTACAAACTATCCCCTATGAGTTCCTTTAAGGAAATTTGCAGGTTCATTGTGGTTCTTTGGTGGTTCTTCGGTGGGTGCGGCACCCGGTTTTGCTTGCTGCTGAATTTCAGGGTTTGTGTATTACACCCTTGGGATTGCACCCTTGGGAAATGACCCAGAATGGTTCATTAAATCACACGGTCTTATCCGGAAATGTGCCTAAAATGGGTTCAATACCCAGTGGGTGTATTCCCAGGGTGTAATACAAAAACCGTTAGAGTAAATGACCCCTACAAACCATCCCCTATAAGTTCCTTTAACGGAATTTGCAGGTTCGTTGAACAATTCCCTACTGAGCACCAGCAAGTTTGGGGTTTGTAGGGGGAAGCAACATCCACGTATGGATGAACCATGATTCATGAATCTAGAGGACATTCACTTGCTAGTGCGACAGGTAGGGGAATCCGAATAAAGGCAACCACCAGTTGGATAGTTTATAAGTAAGGGTCATTCCATTTCCAATTCCCTGAGCACCAGCAAGTTTCTGAGGAAACATAATTGGGGGAGCTTCCATGCTAGTTTGAGGGAGTGTACTCGTTGTTAGGGTGGCGTTGTAGATTCACGGGGTTCCAGATGTTTTCTTTTGTCAGAGAGCACTGGATTTCCCCAAATGACAAGTTGATCAATTTGCTGGTGGCTTCCATTGAAACGATCGCCACTTTTGGAAAGAGAAATGGCTCGGAAACTACATGCCAATGTATTATGAGTCATGAGTTCATGAACGCCTTTTAAAAGGAAAAACGTCGATCATTCCCCCTCAAACTTTAGCCTGCTGTCTGTTGCCCGGGAAGCCCTTGGGAACTTTGAGAGGTTCCTACTGTGCATGACAATGATACAAAAGGGGATTGTTGAAGCGCTACGAATACTGGGATAAGCCATCTTCCACTGGTGCGAAGTGTGTTTGTTCCATCCACAGTACTTTGTGGTACGTTTTGTTGGCTAGTGGGCAAACACACGCGTTCCCAAAAAGTTAAAGGTTGAAGATCTAACCAAATACCAAACAAGAGCAATCACAGGGTTCTCCACTACACGAACCGTCGAGCACTGTCGCTCCTGCGCGTCCTTGGCCTCTTTGTCCTAGCGAATGAGTCGTCTGGATCATTCAAGCTCTCGAAGCTTCGACGATCACTGGAAGTTGCCACCAAAAAAGGCGCCGCTGGAAGCTTCATTGCAGCATCCCATGAAACACTGCCACTTCTGGAGGTGAAAGATCCAAAAAAGCATTCAAAGTTGGGCCAGGCGACTGTGTGGAAAAACGCCCACCGACTAGACTCACGAACTGGTCCACTCGGGTAGGATTTTGGATGCAACCAATTTGCCCAAGCCTTCCGATGAAACTGCCGCTTGAGGTCAAAAGGTAAGTTGATGCACACCTGAGAGTTCGGCACAGGGCTTAACAAGGCTGCGGACCAATGGGCAGAAGTTTCACAGACGCAAAGCAAGTGTGTGCTCAGGTTCGTAAGGTGGAACAAGAAAACGTCGTCAAACAGTGTACCCAGCTTCCTTCCAATTGGTGGTTATTGGTGGCTTGGTGATCAGCCCATTTACCCTCCACAAGAATCAGGGGTTCAAATCCCAAACCGTCAACTGGCGGGGTAATAGATGTACTGTGGGACTCAACTCTACGGGCAGCTCTGAAGCTTGCATGTGTTCTTGAATTGCGGAATCCGAACAGTCCATCCAAACAAAACGTCCGATCGTTTCCATCCGGCTTGTTTGCCTTACAAAAGCAAGGACAAAAAGGAACACGCACAAAAGAACGAAGACCCCAAAAATACAGCACAAAAAAACACACATAAAGAAAGGTGAAAACAACGAACACGAACTTCCTCCATCCGCTCGGTCCGCCCATCCGCCCATCCGCACCTCGTCCTTAGGCACCAGCCACAGGCCGTCGCTCACCTTCACCTTGGCGGAAACTGCAGGCGAAGACGTTGTCATTGCGGGTGAGTGGTTGCAACCCACGGGTAGCCAGCCAGGCAGGCAGAAAATCCAACAAAGAAAAACTGAAGGAAAGGAAGGAAAGAAAAAAGAAACAAAAAATGAAAGAGAGGAGGGAAAGAAAAAAGGAAGGAAGGAAGGAAGGAAGGAAGGAAGGAAGGAAGAAAGGAAGGAAGAAAGAAACAAAGAAACAAGGGTGGCCAGGTGGCCGGGTCTTGTGGCAGCTCTGGCCCCGAAGTGTCCCGCGCGCGGTCCGCCTCGCTGAAGATCCCGGTGCCAGCCTTCACCTCGGGTCGCTTGAGCTGACAGATTTCGCCGGTTGGATAGGGAAAACTTCCGGGCCCCAAACAGAGACGCAGCACGGGATTTCGTTTGCATTTGTCTGGGTTCCATCGGAAAAATGGCCACCTCAAGTGTCCACAAAAGCGAAATGAAGGAAGCAACCCATCCTAAACAACAAAAAGTTGAAACGGGAAAGCCAGCTGTGCAGGTCGGAAAACATCACCTTTTGGTTGCGACTTTGGGAGTGTTCTCGTGATGCTTAATGGCGAAGTCCCCAGGGAATGAAACCCACGAAACCCACCACTCAACAGCAAGCGGGTTTTTGCCCAGAGAATAGAGCCCTGCAACCCCTTGTTTCCCTCTGGGCACCAAGCCATTTTTGGGCGGGCAGAGTGGAAGTGTAGCTTCCAAAAGTCTCTTGGACGACTGGCCTTGGTTTCTTGAAAACGGACCTATTGTCCTTGCGTAAGGTTCTTTGAGGTTATTTCAGGTTATTTAGCACAGGTTGCCACACACCTGGTGACTTGGCTTCAACCATGTTCTATGAATGCCCTAGGTCGAGCATCTTCATGGCGAGCCCGCCGACAGGTGAGCAAAGGCTGCCATTGAACCGGGGTCTTCCAGCCTTCTAAAGTTGACCCTGCAAATATATATATATATATATATATATATATATATATATATATTTTTCAGGACGGAAGTGGACATGCTAGGTGTGTCTGGTGTTAGGGGACCCCCCAAACTTGGTTTCCCGAAAAGAAGAAGAAAAAAAAAAACGCAATCTCAGGGATACTTTGGAAAAAAACAGGTACCCTCAAAAAACACACACTGGTCGAGGCCTTGCTTTTCAACCCAAGCGCTCTCTGAGCTGGAGGTTTTCGCAAAGCGGATGGCCAGAACCGAGGTTCTGTCCTCCCTCCGATCATGGAAGCCGATCGTCGGCTTCCCTTTCAAGCCTTTCCGAAAAGGGGTTCTGAGCAAATTGCGAGCTAGCCAACCAAAAGCAAAGAGTCTCCAAGTAGTGGAACTTAATCACAACTGAGCTCGTTTCACCCAATGAGCTCGTCATAACTTAACTTGTTGAGCAGCATGTTTTTGCCAATATTGTCTCATTGCACCCTGTCTCCCTCCGAGCACGGACCTCTTGGCAGGAGTGCTACTTCCGCTAGTGATCACCTTCTGCTGAATCGGAAATGGGGTGTTGAACCCATAGATGGGGTTTTCTGGAGCTGTGGCTTGACACACCCGCTGGGCTATACCATGAACATCCTGGTTGAAACAAGTACCCCTGCTGGCTCAAAAACCGCCAGGAAACTGGGGAGAGTCACATGAAAGGCTCGCGAGTAGGTACAGGTACGTCTTGTGGGGGCTGAACATGTCGTGATCTGAGCATCCCCGCCTTTTTGCTACCTGCCAGAAAGCCCGCGAGCTTCTTGTCCGCCTGCTTCTTCTCTTTCGCTAGGAGCTGGCTCACTCTTTGCAGCTCCTGCTGCACATTCTTGTCCTGGAAAGGCGGCGGAAATCACACTTCAAGCGTGTTCAACCCACATAATAAAACTAAGCAACCCAAATTGGGGGGCCAAATACATGGCTATGGGTCAAAAACAGGTATCCTGATAAATGGAAGCATGGACTAAACCTGGTGGTTTATGCTTGACCCATACCCACATGGCCGGGAACCAAAAAAACATCACACCAAGGCTCAAATACTTCGTGTCCAGTGTCTGGCCCGCGCGTTCCACAGAGACTCCACATCTCAGGGGGGGTTGGACATGGAGTTTCCAGAATTTCGGAAGAGTGGGAGATTTGGATACCGAGCATTCAGCCCTCCCCCTCTCTCTCTCTCTCTCTCTAACCGGCAAATTCCCAGCGATCTGCCCTGGTTTGGAACTCGGCGCCGGTCAAAACGCCGACAAGCCAAAAGGTGCCGAACACCTTTTGGGGTGCTCCCTCCCTTTTCCCCAAAAAAATGGCAGCGCGCGGTTGGGGCCTTTTTGAGGTGATGGAAGTCTCCCCGAACTCTTCAATTGTCCACTTCCACGCGTGTTTTCGTTGGAAAGAGGGGACGCGCATTTCATTGTGCTTGCCACACGTCCTCGGACACGTACTCCAGGGCCTTTTGCAAGTCCTTCTGGGCCTCCGGATGCGTGGTGGGGTTGGGTTCATGTTTCAGGAGAGCTAACCAAGCAATTGTCAACCTGTTTTCATGTAGCCTCGGGCACATCCCCCTGGTTGTGGAAATAGGAATTTGGCTTTCCATGTCCTTTCCAAACCGAGACTGCCAATCACATGTCAATTACTCATGCGTGCATTTCCACCCACCTCTCGTGAGCATGGTTCCAGAACCTGAGCGGTCACCAACAACTATCCTGTGATGAACTCGTCATTGCCATGTTTGTCCCGCACTTCCCTTCCGAGCCCTGGTGTTCTGAACCCAAAGAACGAGTTCGCTGCAGCCCTCACAAAAAGCAAACAGAAGCCATCAAGCAACAATACATATAATATAAAAATCAAGTTGACGACCTTACTCGTGATCAGCCAGAGCTTACTCAAAACACAAAAACACATTTTATGGGACAGTTCAATCAGTAGCATTCCGACTCGAACCTCCCGGCCAGGTGGTTCTTCTACCACCTGTCTTGGGACCAGTTTGGCGAGCAAAAAAGGAAAGGCCAAAGGCATGTCTTTTCAGGGGAACCCTTTTTGGCTTCAAGAGGAAAATCACCATTTTGGGGTCTACCCAAAAAAAAAAAACCAAATAGTACTGATTGGGGGCTCTTTTGGGGGGTGTTTGAAGAGAAACCTGGCAAAGGTATTCCAAGGATCTCTGGCAGCAAAAGAGCTTTCTTTTTGGGGATGACTCCATCTCTAGTGGGTGCCGAACCACTGAATCCACCTCACTTCAGAAAACCACCGAACCACCGAACCGCCGAACCACTGAACCACTGAATCTCGTCCCAAACCAAAGGAGAAGCCTGATTCCGCCGATGTGGGTGTGGCTCAAAACTAAGCAGCTCGCTTTACACGGGCTTGGCCTTCTCGTTTTCCTATTCCAACGTGCTACACTTTTTGGAGCCACAGCCACATGGGGAAAACCACCCAACCACCCAACCACCCAACCACCCAACCACCCAACCACCCAACCACCCAACCACCCAACCACCCAACCACTGAACCACTGAACCACTGAACCACTGAACCACCGAACCACCGAACCACCGAACCACCGAACCACCGAACCACCGAACCACCGAACCACCGAACCACCGAACCACCGAACCACCGAACCACCGAACCACCGAACCACCCAACCACCCAACCACCCAACCACCCAACCAACCACCCAACCACCCAACCACCCAACCACCCAACCACCCAACCACCCAACCACCCAACCACCCAACCTCTGAGCCACTGAACCACTGAACCACTGAACCACTGAACCACCCAACCACCCAACCACTGAACCACTGAACCACTGAACCACTGAACCACTGAACCACTGAATCTCGTCCCAAACCAAAAGGAAAAGCCTGGATTCCGCCGACCTGTGGCCTTGGTCGGGTGAAAAGCCGAAGGCGCCTCCTCCAGCTTCCCGCAGCCCTCCTTCTGCGCCAAGGCCCTCCGGAACAAGGCCTCAGCACAGCCGACGCGTCCGCGTCCTTTTGGTGCCGTTTGGTGGGAAGGGGATGGAATTCTCACCAAACAGCGGCTCCAAGTAGAAAGGGAAAGTGGAAAGAAAAAGTTTCTCTCTCTCTCTCTCTCTCTCTGTTATTTTGAGGAATGGGAATTATTTTCTGTGGTATCATAGAAAAGAAAGGCTTACGCAACCAGTCTCAAATTGGTTGGACTTCCTCCGTTTGGCACCCAAAGACCCGTGAAAGAACGTTTGGGGAAAATGGTTTGCCAAAATTCGATCCGACATTCGATGAATTTCCCTCCCCACTCGGAGTTTCACCTGAGGTGGAGTACATCATGTCCCAACCTGCCAGGGGGAATCATCCTTCTTCAGCTCTTGCCAGTTTGGACCGGACTCCCGACCAGCGAACATCAGAGGACCCATCTGAGCTGCAAATCAATTCCCTGCTAAAAGTTGAATTGGAAACCCCTACTAAGCCAACCAATATATATATATAGATATAAAAACTAAGGAACCGGATGGCTGATGGCTGCGCCAAGCTATAGCAAGGAATAGAAAGACATCCGAAAACCAACCCCCGCCTTGGCCTTCTTCTCCGGAGCCAGCACGTTCTCCTTGGGATCCGGAGGGTCCTGCCGCGCCAACCAAAAAAAAGAAACGACCCTTCAGCATGCTTGTTTTGTTGGTAATATTACTAATATTATTATTATTGTTATTGTTATTGTTATTATTGATATTATCATTGTCATTATCATTATCATTATCAGTACTATTATTATTACTACTATTATTATTACTATTACTATTACTATTACTATTACTATTCGTATTATTATGTTTATTGTTGTTATTATTATTATTATTGATATGTTCATTATCATTATCATTATCATTATTATTGTGATTACTATTACTACTAATATTACTATTGCTAGTATTATTATTATTGTTATTATTATTGATATTAGCATTATCATTATCATTATTATTACTATTACTATTACTACTACTATTATTATTGTTGTTATTATTACTATTATTGTTATTGATATTATCATTATCATTATCATTATTATTATTACTATTACTATTACTATTACTATTACTAACATTATTATTATTATGATTATTACTATTATTATTATCATCATCATCTTCATCATTATTATTATTATTGTTATTATTGTTATTACTATTATTATTATTATCATCATCATCTTCATCATTATTATCATTATTATTATTGTTATTATTATTTTATTACTATTATTATTATTATTATCATTATTATTATTGTATTATTATTATTATTATTATTATTATTATTATTATTATTAGTATTATTATTATTATTATTATTATTATTATTATTATTATTATTATTATTATTATTATTATTATTATTATTATTAATATTAATAATAATAATATTATAATATTTATATTAGTGTTACTACTATTATTATTATTATTAATATTATTATGATTATTATTATTATTATTATTATTATTATTATTATTATTATTATTATTATTATTATTATTATTATTATTATTATTATTATTATTTTTATTATTATTATTATTAATATTGCTATTACTATTATTATTATTGTCATTGTTATTAATATTATCATTATTATTATTAATAATATTATTATTATTATTATTATTATTATTATTATTATTATTATTATTATTATTATTATTATTATTATTATTATTATTATTATTGTTATTATCACTATTATTGTTGTTGTTTTTGTTGTTTTGCTTTTTCTTGGTTTTGTGTGGCCTGTTTTGGCGGAGGAAGAAAAAGAAACGGCCCTGGCCGGAGTTTGGCAGTTGGTGCCCGCCTGGGTGAGATGGTGGTGCAGGTACCTACTAATCCGACCGGCTGTTTCGTTCTGCTTTTTGACATAACTTGAGTCCCCGAGTTTAGGACAGCACATCAAAGACCGGGTTCTGTTTTGCTAGCTGACCACAAGCGGTGCTTTGAACCGGAGAGTCTTCAGGCAGGAGCTTGGTTTTGGCATTGAAGGTTACACCAGTATGAAAGTACGTGGCACCATCGGAACATTTTTTGCCTTATGTTGGTAAGCAAGGGGGATGACGAAAAATCAAAATGCAAGAGAAAGTTTCTTGTCATGCCGAATCTCGCTCTTGTCATGCCCCAACCTTCAACTCGCATGTCTACCTCAGCTTTTGCCCCCAATCGAATATGATATGTTTGATTCTGGTCTATGGTGAGCCTTTGAAGGTAAAGTGACGTCAAAACGAGATTCCAGGTTTGGCTGATGCCCTGAAGGTGGTACACTTTCAACTGGCTCCGGCTGCCAACCCGCAGGGCCCCGGCATGCATTCATTCTTAGATTCCATGGAAATTGTAAAAAGAGTACTAGTGCTCACTTGGTCCTTTGATGATCATCACTTAGGCAGGGACTCATGTCCAACCACAGGTTTCGGTTCCGCACTGTGCATCTGTTGCGACGAACTGCGGGTCCAACCTCTCAGTTGTTTCAGCTGAGGAACGCACGAACTACCCCCACCAAGCCGTTTCCTTGTCTCCCTGCAGCGCACGGGTCGCGGTATTCACTGCATGCTGCCACCTGGTGCTCGGCGATACCCAATCTGTTTGAGTTCCCTGGTCAGATAAGGCGCACACTGTTTGGCCCCTTGACTACAAATCTGCTAATTTTATAGCAAGCTCACCTGGCGATATAGCGAGCTCACCATGATAAAGGTCCTTTACTTGGGATCCCTTAATTCAGGTTTCAGGTTTTGGCCATATATTAAAATTGCAGATAAATGAACCTTCCAAAAAGTTCCAAGCTTTCTGTTTCAACAGCCCCTCACCAAACTGGTTGGTTGCAACTGACAAATTGGGAATACCCCAGTCTAGCCCCTGCAAATCTTCCGTTCACCCGTGTCCGGCACGTCTCACTGCTCCCCGGACATGGCTCCGACGAAAAAGCTTCGGCCAAGCAGCTGCTTGAGCTTCAGGAAGCACAGGGACAGGTTCCTGGAGCGAGCGGGCGTTCTTTGCCGTCACTGTTGGGTCCCAATAAAATCCCGCCAGGTTCTACTTGAGCCACTTGCAAACTATGGGATCACCCCAACGGACAAGAGGAAATGATGGTCCCCTTGGTTTTGTCGACTAATGAGAATTCCGGATGAAGAACTGAAAGCAGGTCCCCGCCAGTCATCGGAGTTCACAACTCGCGGAAAATGCCAACAGGTGTCAAATAGCTGGGCGGGTGTCAAAGAGGCGGCGGTGCATGCAAAAACCTGCTCAAGTGGCTGCACTGGAGCAGTTTGGATTGTCTTCAGCAGACTTGTCCCTTGGTGACCCTTGGCGAAGGTCAAAACTCCCCTCCGCCATGGTTCTCTTCACTCCTTCTCGTCTGCTTCCGAGAAAGGGATCAATGGCCAGCCCCGATGGCCTGAACCCCACGGTGCCCTGTTCACCTTGGCGAAAAAGCCAAAAGCAACACCCGCCATGGTTTTTTGTTGTCATCGTCTTCGTTCTTATCTTTTTTGGGGGGGAGCCTGGGGCTCTCCGTATGTTGATCCGAACCCTACTTGAATGGTCGGCCCAAGCTGGCTAGATATTGGTAACAAGGTTCCAAAAACCCTACTTCTGATGTTCGCCCGGCAAGTAGGTGGTACTAACCACAAAATCTGCTGGCATCACCCCATGTTCCCTTCAAAAGCTACAATCGAGTGCCACTTTCGGAGGTCCAAAAAAGTGGGACATTCCGACACCTCTGTGACTTGGTCGAACACCCCCATCCCATCCCACTCCACCGACACCCCACCCGACACCCCACCCCACCCCACCCTTCATTCCACGGTTTCCCACTTCTTTTGAGGGACCAGGCCACGGCAAGCCCGCGCCACGTATCCCTCGCGCTTGCGCTTGCGCCGAGGCTCAGGTACGCCGCCGCACGCAGCTGCCGCACCGCGTCCTGGCCATCCGAGGTCCACTGCACGTCCTGGCAAAGCCGTTGAAGCGATCCGAGCGATCCGAGCTTTTGGTGTGTTGTCCTAGAACAAGTCCTAGAACAAGTGAACTCACCAGACCTTTGGCGCTCCTGGCCGAAACACCAAACTCTAAGGGTTCTTGTATTACACCCTGGGAATACACCCGGGTATTGACCCCATTTAGACACATTTCCGGATAAAATCCTGATGTTGTTTCATGAACCATTCTGGGTGGTGTAATTCCCAGGGTGTAATTCAAAAACCCTCAGAGCCATCGAGGCGATCCGATCTGAAGGCGATTGCACTGAGGCTCAGCTGCTTTTGCTGTGTTGACCCCAGATTCGTGAACCCCAGTTTACTCATAGGGCGTTCCAGGCCCCTCCAAAAGTAGTCTGAATCCCCACTAAACCCAGGGATACCCCCTTTTTTTATGAACTGGGTTGATTATGGGGTCAACATCAATAATGAAACTGCAAGAGAGATCTTTTGACTTTCTTGTTGGAAGGCTCTTATCTCCACAGCTGGAATTCATGAAGCTCTGGTTTGGATTTGGATTCGAACGCCTGGTTCTTGTAGAAGCCACCCTCTAACCACTAAACCACCAATCCAAACCGCCAAGTGGGAAACTGATCATTTGCCTTTGACCTCCTCCTTGACAAGCCAAATGCCACCGAAACTAGGGGCGGAAGCCTACTTTTACCACCATGCAAGTAGCCCGAAACCCATCTCCTAGGCTAAACCCGCTGGGATGAAACCGTAACACCAGGGCGACCCCTAAGAAACAGATCTCCCTTAGGAAACTCAACCATTGTTAGACTGGTGTGATGTGCATCTCCCTGCCGTTCTGTCCGTGCCCCTTGAAAACCAAGCCCTGGGTTCAAGACACGTCGCGTCCTTTTGGACTTGCAACCAAAAAAACTCCCCCACTCCAACGGTTCGTTCCCCAAAAAAACGTGAAAAAACATGTGCGGCCGACCCAAAAGCCCCACCCCCCCACTCTGCCCCCCACTCCTCCCTTGTGAGAGGTAAGAACCAAAATCCCCCCCCCCCCCGGCCCAACCCCTCCCTACCTCACGTCTCCCCACCACCCCCCCAACCCCACCCCTATCCCCCCCCCACCCCCCAGAAGCCCGGGCCTCCTCCTTCTCCAGCGCTCTGCTCTGCATGATCATCTCCGAGTACCGCGCGATCGCAT